>JBAMNC010000543.1:1027500-1521449 GCA_037902135.1 Cetoscarus ocellatus
TTGTTTGTCTATCTGTCTGTTAGTTAGTTAGCAATATTACTCAAAAAGTTATGGACGGATATTGATTAAACTTTCAGGGAATGTCCGGATTGGGATAAGGAACAAATGATTAGATTTTGGAAGCGATCTGGATCTCCGTCTGGATCCAGGAATTTTTTAAAGGATTCTTTAACATTGGGAGATAGGGCCATTTTCGACATTTATCTAACTCCACAAATAATGGTCAGGGCACTTGGGAAAAAAATACAGGACAAGTTTCTAACATGCTCTACAGTATATCAAAGACTGATCCGGATAAAGGAATAATTCCGGATACTATGATCCAGAATATGAAAAAATAGAGGACCTTTGGAATTTTCTTCATAGGAAGAGAACAAATGAAGCTATAAACACACAAAAAACACCATTAAATAGCCAAGGCATTGTGGAATTTGAAATATGCGAACGGATTTGAGGTATCTTCAAAAGCTGTGGAACTAGATCCAGAAGAAAACCGCCATTACGGAAAATGCGATTTTTGTGAATAACTGCTGAACTAATGTTGATATCATTATGAATTCAGTTGTCAGTGGTGTGTTTTCATGGTCAAGGAATCTAAAAATGTAGTCAAAATAAATGTGGGACTAATATTTATGGTGCAAATGACAAATAGGGGGAACCGTGGCGCTTGGCGGAGGTCTGCACTCTCCGAGTGCTTTCTAGTTTACTTTAGTATGACCAGGACCTGGTAAAAAAATGAGTTCCCTCTTGACACAGTTTTTGCCATTTAATCAGTGTTGTATGAAAACCAGCCTAGTAGTTTTTTTGTCAAGTTAATGCTCAATTATTCATACGAACAGAGCCTTCAAACAATTAGTTATTAGCATTAACAAGCAGTTATATGATGCACCTAAAAGTGGTCAGTGAGTATAAATAATTCAAGGTGCTGAAGTGTTAGAGTAATGAAATTTGTTTCTTTTTTATTTATTGAACAGAGTGCAGCAGTTAGCCTATTCATACTTTCATAGTATGCTGAACTCAACCCCTCATCCCTCTACCCCCGTATCTAGAATAATTTTATTCATGACCCCAATAGGACTGTAAAATAACATGTATGTACATCAGTATATCACTTGATAGATTAATTGTCCGATCAGCTAGACTGAAAGTAAAAAAATCAATGTTAAATGTTGTTTATAGACACAGCTTTATTTTGACATTCCCGTTGTACCATGAGATGGTATCTGTCCACTGAGCTGGTTTACATCTCAGTAGTAGAGCATTATGGCAGTCGCCAGAAACCAGAACTACAAACCCTGGCTAGCAGGGGGGCAGCTGTGTTACAGTGGTTACAGTGGTGATATGTGAATGAAAGCTGTCAGTTTTTTTTGACAAATATATCAATTCTTAGTGCAACCAAATAGTGTATTTACTTGGGATGAGTATCAAAACTGCTTCTCATGTGGTATGGGAACTAAACATCGGATACAAACCAAACCTAGTTGAAACATGGATACCTGAAGCTTCATTAAGGTACCATTTACTAAATGTCCTGAACCCTTTCAGCTCTTGTTGCTCAATAAGCTGCTCAGTGTTGCCCCCCAGCAACGAAAGACATTATAGGCAACAAAAGCATCAGCACTGCATAGGCTGCAGTTAGATTAAATATAAATGATATTAATTTGCTCATATTTGTCCTACAAATAAGCAAATCATACCCAAACCTGGTTGTACCTCTGGTGCAGACTACCAAGGGTGACAGAATGTAGTCATTCAGTCGTCCTTCATTCAGGAGATCATTAGTGCAATACTCAGTCAAAGGTGTCTATTGATTTTAAAAAATAATGCAAATAAGAAGTCTTTAGATAATATTATATCCCACTGCCCAGAGTCTGCACTGTTGAATGTCAGCCAATAGCGATTCTCCTCTTCTTGATTTTTTTTATCCAAAGATGAAGTGAACATGGCTCCATGGGGGTAAGTGATGTTAACTGGATCAGACAGAACCAAAAATACACCCAGATTAACTAACTTGGACCAAACACCTTCCCTCCCCCTCATGTTCCTGGATAATTACTCATAACCTCCATACAACAACAAATAGTGTGGCTGGCTTACAAGATCACACAGAGAAACCCACATACTCATGACTAGTTAAAATAAATAATAATAAAAGCTTCATGCAAAAAGGGTGAGCTGGATGTTCCTAATAACTGAGCTGCTTTTTGGATTTTAACCACTTTTTGCTTTAAGGAACAAGCTTCCATTCAAGCTGTCCTGGTGGACTTATTCTGCATCTATCAGGATGCTATAAGGTCCCTAATTGGGGATTTTATGTTTTTGCAAAGGTGTGTTCAAAATGTTAGCATTGTAATTTTGGAAAGGATTGATGGACTGAGTTGGTGTGACTGTGTTTTAATGTGTTTTACCTGGCTGCAAAGCAACTTTCCCTGAAGGGACAATGAAGTTGAAGTTGGATGGATGAATGATGAGTGGACGAAAATGGGGCTCCCTTTGCAATTTACGGTTACAACCAAGGCTTGACGTTACTTTTATGCTTACTAGGGATGGGAATCGAAAAACAATTCCAGTTGAGAATTGTTAACAGCTCCATCAAAGTATCGATATCATGAGTCTTTTTGCTAATCAATTCCCTTATGAATTCCTTCCACTGACAGGGTTCAGAAGTGGTCAGAATTGTGGCTTAATTTTTTTACAAAAGGCGCCTAATGCACAACCTTAGGTGAGTGGAAACACCAGCAACTTGCAGAAACCGTCATCTATGGTGTGACATGTGTGTTTGACATTGTTACCACTGAAAATCTACAGGCCAACATTCGCCATGCAGATGTAATGCGTGGGTCATGCACTCATCTTTTGGGGACTTTGATCCAACATAACTTGGTGCTGCTAAATGCTGTACAAACATATTGTGATGTCATCTAATGAACGCTGTATAAAGCAAATGTATATGCCATTTCACCACATGCAGCTGCAGTTGGTCGCAGTATTCTAACACCATACCTAGAACGGCTGTCCCCAAAAGGGAGCCTGAAGTTTACAACAGGGCTCCAGGTCTGAGGAAGAAGCAGCTCGACCTGACAGAGCTGATGTACATTGAATTATAGGCTGGAAGGTGCCAACAATAACCAACAGAGATGACTGAGCTGGAACTGAGGGTAGAGAAGACAAACCGAAGTCAACTCTTGCTGGTGTTTACCAGCATGTTGAATCAAACATCAAAAACCTTTGCATGCATTACATTTTTTTTACATACCCAACAAACATCAGTGTTGTCCAACTGACATTAATTTAGTTCTGCATGGCCTGACTTAGCATGACACAGCTCGACGTTTCCCTATACATCCACAGAAGTTGGCCAAAATATCAGCGCGTGAATGTGAATTTAACATTTTCACTGGCCACAATTTGGTTGTTTTGAAATTATGTTTTATAATATAACTGAAATATATAACACTGCTTGTGCTTATAGATAAGGAGGTGCTTTAAAACAGGTTGGTCCTCCAGTATGCTAGAGCTTTCTTTCATGTAAATTTACCCCACATTTGTGTTGAGCTGGTTTATCAGTGAACAAAAAAACACACCAGTCCACAGAGGCAGAGCTGTACATACAACTTGAAAGAAAAAGTGCCCCTTTGTTTGTAATAAATGTCTTGTCAAGGCTTTTCATTAATAATAAAGTGCTGTTTGATTCAGTGATCAATCCCTCCTGCCGAAATGGCTTGTGGGAGTCTATGTGGCACTGGCCATTTCTGAAATGTACCTGTATGACTTAATCTTACTTAATCTCATGCCCTAGTTCCAACTTAATGACCAATGACCATTAAGTGTTAGTACATTTCCACTACAAGGAGGTTTACCATGATATTAAGTTCTTTTAACTTGGTTAGTCGGCTGCTCAGCAGGAGGATAATGGTGTGCTGATTTTATGATGCTATATACTTGATGATACTGGGTTTAAAGTACAAATGTTATCGCTTTTTTCCCAGAATTCCCAGCTCCAACATACAGCCTTTGCTGTACATTCAGTTCCCCTGTAGAGCTCTTTTAAGCTTTAAGTTTATTTGTGTTACATGTTGGGATACATGATAGTGGATGTAGGCTATCTATCACATCTGACATGCCTATATTTATGGACTCATTTTGCTGATACCGAAAAATGATTTCGATATTGACATAATCTTCTCAAGAGTGTGCATTTTCTCCTTAATTAAAATTGATGTGTTCTTTTCGCTGGGACAGTTTTTGTGTTAGATACAGATGAAAAACAAGTATGACAACATTTAACCATCTAATACATTATACTGTTGATTTTACAATGTAACCCTTCAGTGATGAGAAGGTAAGCTTCATGGTACATTCTTACATTGTGGGATACACATGGCTGATATGTATGGATGATATATTAGCTGTAGAAATCAGCAGAACTTTAAAATCTGCTGACAACAATATTCAACCTTTTTAAGCAAACTTCTGCTGTTATTGGTATTGTGCAAAAGACTTTAAATTCAGTAGGTCACTTGGAGATTATAAGTGGACCTAAATGTGTACCCTTCATATGTATCCCACAATATGACGCTAATTGCTCAAGATTCAGTGTGATTTCAAGCTTGGGTGGAAACATCGGCAACATGCTGAAACATTTCTCTGAGCTGAAAAGCACTAAAATGTAAGAGAACCATATTTTTGGTGTTGTTTAGCCCGAATCGATGAATAACCAGAACTAATAAAAGCATTGCCATCAATAATAATTGTATCAACTGTCATCTCTACTTTTTGTTCAGTAGGGTTTCTGAGTCTCCAACTCGCCTAAAATTATGAATTAAAGCAGTATAGGATCATCTGCATGGCATTGAAAACCCATATTTGTAGTAAAAATGCACAAGAGGACAAAACATATGCCTGAAGGGAGAAATTTGATAGATTTTCAAAAACTATGTACCCAAATCCATTTTTTGCCAGTAAATGTCCCAAAACATCGAGATGGGGTCTCTGTTGTTTCACCCTTTTCCATTAACGACACTCTGTAACTGTTTGAAAACTGAGTATGACATTTTCCGTAATTGTGGAATTCTGATGTTTTACTATGATTGCATGATGTAGGATTTCAACTGTTGAACAATTCAGGGCCTCCATTTTCAAATTTTGTGTTTCATAATGCTTCAAACATTTTAAGTGGGTGATAGTTTTCGACAGCAGGCGTGTTGGTTTATCACCCACATTCCTCTACTGTGGACTGTTTCAGGAAACTGAGTGTTATTGTAAGTCCAACAGATATCAGCACAGTTAAGCTTCCAGCACCAACCTTTAATGTGTTTGCCTTTTTATTCCTCATAGGTCTGTTCCCAGCTGTGCTGAACCTGGCGACAATGGCAGACATAGAGGCGAACGCGACCTGTGGCTCTTTGCGTCCTGAGATGTACTGTAAGCTGGTCGAGCATGTTCCCGGTCAGCCTGTGAGAAACCCTCAGTGTCGAATCTGCAACCAAAGCAGCTCAAAACCATTTGGTAAGTAAGATCCACACATACATACATCACATGAGGAGACGGTGATTACCTTCGTTCATCATTCTGAATTACTTAATTAGCTCCCGATTGGCCAGATGTTAACCAATCATTTTGTCTAAAATGATAATTACCAAATGAATTGAGGAATCAATCTCATCACGACAAGACGGCAACACTGAATTAGCCTTGGATCATAATTCAAAGGAGCAATGAGAAAGTCAGTCAGGATTCAAGCAATCAATGATGCAGCTAACCACAGAGCCCGTCACACAGCAAACCGATCACTTAATCAATGAGAGTCAGTTATTAAACCGGTTACCAGTGATAAGTCAGTAAACCAACGTGGGAGACTTATTAGCTACTGACTCAAAAAAGAATATCTTCTTTTTGCTTACATGGCTCAGGTGACTTCCTGAACAGGAAGTTTGGAGTGAAGAGAAAATCAAAAACAGATCACAGCATAACACAATTAGATAAAACTGAGGGCGGGAGCTTGAGAGTACTGGAGAAAAAATATGTGTTTCTATCAACCAGATATTATGCACATTTTCAATTTAGGCGTTAAGAAACCTAATAAATGATCAATAAAATATTAAATAAAATGCAAGTACTAATTGTAATCTGTATTTTTTTTATCTCCAAATTTTGATAGTGAACTCAAATCACCTTAAATTATTCAAATTTAATCCAACATTTAGAATATTTGTACTTTGTCTTTTTTATATTTTATTTTATGTTTTAGTGCATACTGAAGCACAGATTTCTCCCCACATTATTGACATCTAAATCATATGAATTCATCCATACATACATCCATCATCCATTCAGTTTATCACGGTCGCGGGGTACACCCTGGACTAGTTACCAACTGATTGCAGGGCCACACAGAGAGACAGACAACCATTCATGTTCACACCCACAATGAAGGGCAATTTAGAGTCACTAATTAACCCAATGAGCATGTTTTTATTCTGTGGAAGGAAGCTGGAGTGTCTGAGAAAACCAACAAATGCACGGGCAGACAAGGGGTTCAAACCAATAACCTTCTTGCTGTGAGGCACATGCACTACCTGTTTTGTCACTGTGTCACCCCATACAAATTCAGATATATTAATTTTAATGTTTGTTGTTTATTTTGAGCAGGAATGTCCCTATTAGCTTTTTTAGGATCCAATCCTTACCCGATTTTTGAAAAAGAAGTATTTTAAGATTAATCAAATTAATTCAACAAAGTAACAAAATGCCCTCATTGAATTACTTTTTTATAAGTCCAACCAGCATTATTGTAAAACTGACGTTAGCCACAGGGATTCTCCTACTAAATCACTGCCCATGCACGTCTTGTTGTGAATTAAGCTAAATTAACGGAAAATGACGTAAATAATCAGGGTGAGATGATCAGTAATAATTCCAATCCTAGATTAAAAAATGCTCACATGGGCCCTGATCTTTTCTTTTACTGATATAATGCAGTATTGGGACTTAATAATTTTTGAATTTATTTTGTATAAATTTTTTCCTTTTTGAAGTAAAATAATGTGGCTGCTCATAGAGAATTAACTTTAAACATCATCCAAGGTATCTGATAACATGCACCAGAAGAAATGGGATTGCAGTCTTCACTTCAGTTGACCAAAAAAATGAAAAATAAACATTAAAAAAAATATGTTGCTATGCTCTCCTGCCAATAAACAAATAAGAAGGTTTTATGAAAAAGCTGAGTTAAAAATCCATTTACAGTGTTGTGCATAAGACAATACCAGATTTTTTTAAGTTCCCTTAAGACAAATCACAATGCCTTTGCGTTAGTTATCCAGTTTTCGTCCCACTGATCTCTTTGAACAAGAAAAGCCACACTGCAATACAGCTAAGCATAAGAGCAGACATAGAAAGAAAAGTGAAGAAGTAAAATAAGCACCTCACAAGGACAAAAAACTTGATTTGACATCTAAAAAATTGTAGAAGAACAAGAAAACCAAACACTTTAATCAGAATTAAGTGTGCTCTCTAATGTTCACTTAATTAAGGGAAGAGCCGGACCAGCTAGTTATAATATGCCAGGCACAATTATCTGTTTTATCTTTGCTTAGCTTCATTTTTAGTTCATGGTTAAAAGCTGATTGTAAATATTCCTGTCCTGTTTTTGATTCTTCAACATCGATCTTTCTTTGTTACACTGAAGTTTGAGAACATCCACTATTAATTTGCTTTGTGGAAAATCTGTTCTCTGTTTTTCTTCTCCAGCCAAACAAGTGGGTTTAAAAAGAAAGTAAAAAGAGGGAATGTTTTATTTATAAGGTGAAGAGGGGAATCATTTTACCAAAAAATGTAATCTACAAGTCCTTCATTTTTTTGTTGTTCTGCAATAGTTGCCATGGTTTCTCACAGAAATGTCACACATAAGTCACCTGGAGAATGACAGATGCAAATCAACCCGTCTTGATTTTTAAAATGTCTTTCTCTCAGACGGAAACACAAACAATTCTTCACACAGTGCACGAAGATGACCTCCATATTTACCCTTGATTAATGATAAACTGTTCATGCTTTGTCTGCCTGTTCCTTTGGAGCTAGCGTACTCGGCAATGACCGCAACACGAACTGGATTCTGCAAATTATGTGATGTTTTTGATTTATGACAAAATATTCAAATAATCTGAAATTAAAAGAAGCTGTTTACAAAGTAAAAACTCATCATTTGTGGCCTTGAGCAGATTAAATGCCAAAGTTTAAAGTAAGCGGAGGGCAGTTATTCTCCTTTTAACAATGTCAGATTTGAAACCCAGATAGGTTTTATTTATTTAATATTTTCTCTTATTTAAAACACTGAAATGCCCTTGAACCTGTCTGCCTGTCATTGTCTGTTACAGAACATCATCCCATTGAATACGCCATTGATGGGACCAACCGCTGGTGGCAGAGCCCCTCCATAAAGAATGGGATGGAGTACCACTATGTGACTATCACACTGGACTTGAAACAGGTAAGCCAATCAAACGTGTCACGCCTTAGTGTAATTTAAAATATTATACTTATTTGGACATGTCTTACCCCAACCTTGACCTTATAACCAATGCATCACTTTTAAGTCATGCTTCAGGTTTAAATAAAACACAAAAGATCTCACTTTGACCTCATTAAATTGGGTTGTGACATTATGCATTTAACTAAAGATCAGAGGAAGTGATATATTATTGAGTCATTGTCGTAAAGCATCTCTGAGCAATTATCATAAAGCATAATTAAATTATTGGATATTTTAAGAGGCATTATTAAAGGTTTACTATCCCCATTTTACTTAAGCAAACAATAAATAAATAAAACTTACCTTGGGGATGTTTTAACATAACATTTAGTTCTGAAAATAGTTCAGGACTTTTTAAAAAACAGTTTTGATGCTAGTTTTTGTTTGTAGGCCCATCAGACTTAATGTACTGTAGCAGGCAGCAGCTGGAAACTACTAACCTTGCAGTGCACCTGGATCCCCCTGATGTATTGTCTGTAATTAGGCAGATCCATCTTGCAAACCTCCAAACCAAAACAACTTTGCTTGACCTACAGAGGCACGACCCAATCAGCATCCTTTAAATCAGGAAGAGATGGAAGCAGTGTGACCACAGCAGGAAGTAACTGCTTGAACAGAGATTGGCATAGATGCTAACAGCTTCAGTAGCAGTTTTATCAGATCTGGGCAGCATTTCTTTTCATTCATTTTCATTCATTTTCTATACCGACTATCCCTTTTGGGGTTGCGGGGGGGGCTGGAGCCTATCCCAGCTGTCATTGGGCGAGAGGCGGGGTACACCCTGAACCGGTCGCCAGTCGATTGCAGGGCAATGTATAGAGACAGACAACCATTCACTCTCACACTCATACCTAAGGGCAATTTAGAGTGACCAATTAACCTAATGAGCATGTTTTTGGTCTGTGGGAGGAAGCCGGAGTGCCCGGAGAGAACCCACGCATTCACGGGAAGAACATGCAAACTTCACACAGAAAGGCCCTGCCTGACCTGGGAATCGAACCGGTGACCTTCTTACTGTGAGGCACGTGCACTACCTGCTGTGCCACCGTGCCGCCCGGCAGCATTTCTTCATAAATTAAAAACAAAAACAAAACACTGAAAGCATTTCTCAACTTTTGCCCAACATGTAACATATTTTGGCGATAGTTTGTCGTACAGATTGTTTCATGTTCTTACTTTACATCCAGGAAGTAGCGCTCGCCGACTACAACATCTGACTGTCCTGTGGTAAACATGAATGACAGAACAATCATCAGATAACCTTGTGGTTATGTTTTTGAAAGGTTCTGCCCTCCCTAATTCTGCTTTTTCTTTCAAAGTTCTTTTTATTGATTTTTATGGAATTGGAAAAGAATTTCAAATTCAGCATGAGCTGAGATAGAGAAACAAATCCCTCATACCCACCCCGCAGTGAAAAATCACTTTTCCGCTTGCTGTCACTGATGTAAATAAGCCTGTTTTACAGAAATTCAATACAGTTACCGAAAAAAAAATCAATACATAAATAGTAATAATAATGATAACAATTTTTTGAAAGTTGGGGTACAAAAATACTAAAAAAAATGAAATAAAACGAGTCAAAACTGAATAATCAAAATTAAAAGTTTTCTGTGACACATGACGTGTTGGCTTATTTTTACCTCCGCCAAGGAGGTTATGTTTTTGCTGGCATTTATCTGTCTGTCTGTCTGTCTGTCTGTCTGTCTGTTTGTTTGTGTTCAAAATAACTTGAAAAGTTCTGAACGGATTTGGATGAAATTTTCAGGAATTGTTGGAAATGGAATATGGAAGAACTGATTAAATTTTGGGACTGATCCAGATCACCTTCGCGGAGGTCTGCGCTCTATGAGTGCTTTTCTAGTTTTTGTTTGTTTTGTTTTCAAGTATTATCATTAGCATTATTCTGAGATATGTGTTTTTTCAAGTATATTTCTTTTTATTGAATGTTCTTTATTGATCAAAATTATAGTGTCAAAAGCATAAGCAGTGACTGAAAGCTGTTGCATGTGTCCAAATCAGTGAGTAATCGTGTTCAGCATCGTGATCTCAGTATCTATTAAAATAATCAAATCCATGATTTTTGCTACAGCTGAGCGTCCCTGCTCTATACAGAACAGTGTAGCACCGTCTATTTGGCATGTCATGTCAGGGTACCACTTAGTGTCTTCCTGCTTTAACAGTGTTAGAAATGAAGTTGTGTACCTCATACATGCATTAAACAACGCTTTTACCCAAAAGTGTATGTGTGTAACGATGATCTCACCATGAAGCCTCTCTTTTTAGCCCTTTTACTTTTAAACATGTATTCCCTTCAGCAGAAGCTGTGAAATGTCTTTCATCAAAAACAATGGCAGCTGCTCAGCTTGGATTTATGTTCCTCACAAAGGGTTTTAATGGTGACTTGTTATGATTGGAATCCAGTGTGACCGCCATCAAAACCAAACCACAGCCTCGAGTCTCTGCAATGTGGCAGTCGACAAACCTCTTATTTTAATCAACCTTTTTCTTTTTAAGGAGTCAAAAATATGAATTATCTCAGAGTATGCTTATTGTTGGTTTTAATCTTTTGTCAAACATTTGGCTTTGCACTGGAAGAAAAATCATCAGACAGTTTTGTGTGCATGATTTTGGTTTAGGGTGATCAGCATGCTGTGAAGTTTTTTTCCTCTTTATTTACTAAATTTAAATGAAAAAGAATAAAACTGTGTCAGTCTAATAAAGTTGTTTCCTGAACTACAAGTGTTGCTGGAGTTCTCTTAATATCTTCATGCATCTCCAAGCATTGGACACTGTTTGTCTGATTATAAATTGTTTTTTTGTACTTTGATTTGGTTAAAGTTTATAAAACCCATTTACCAACATGGAAGGTGACCAATATTACTGTTTCATGAAAATAAATGAAAATCATACAAGGTGGAGATAAGAGGCGTATTAAGAAATCAAAGGCTCCCCAATTGCTCTCCTGTTTTACATTACCAAATGTAGTGACATTTTAGTATCTAAGAGTGATTTCACATCCACGTCGCTTTCAGACTTTTCAGTTTGATCTCAGACCACAATTTGGGTGCGAACACCTCCCCTGGATCATAGTCCAGACCAAACAGCCAAACCTTGGTCCAACCCAAAGAGGTGATCTCGGTCCAGACCAAACTGAACCGGGGTTCGTCTTGTGCCCAATATGAAAACATTATTCTGTAAGGCCTGGACCCCCATACCAATGACAGGAAGTCACCACAGGCTCACCCGGAAAAAGGACATAGGCCATAACTTTTTCCAAAACAAATTGAGCCACAGAAGCATATGGAGAGAGGTGGCCAAATGTTTGATTGGACGACTTTATTGAAGGGCGAACTCAAAAAGAATCATAACAGTGATGGGAATTTACTGTTGTTTTCAGAAAAGGATGAAAGAGAGGAGTTATACTTACTTTCTTTCTTTTCCCTGATACAGCATCATTGTGGTTTGGAAGACGTAGGTCTGTCATGAAAAGTCCATTAGTCCAGTTCTAAAATTGCGATGTGACACTAAAAACAACTGGACAAAATGTATCATTTAGTTCACAACCTGTTCAGTGGTCTCCCAGTAACCTTTTTTCATCTTACATGACTATAACAATTCCTGTAATTCGGTACACTTTGGTAATGAAACTGTTGTGTGAACTACCTCATTATTTAGCAAAAGTACCAACAAGTTTCCTTCAAGAACTGACCATATTGTGTCTTTTCAAGTTTCCATCAAACATTACTTTAATATTAGAGTTTAAAGTCTTAGCTGGAGGATGAATTTCACCCAGGGATCTTTTGTAAAATAGAAAAACATTTTAAAATGTGAATGTAAATTTGCCTTGGTTTTGTTCCTGAAATGTCAAGAATTGTACAGAAAATAATGATGTGTTTTTATTGAATCAAAAGCACTGTTACCTATTTTTTGAGGTTACAGGTCAAGGTCTTTAAGACTTCATGTTCATCCCCTTTTGTGAATACATTATCTTAAAAATGCTCTCAAAAGGGATTCTCTTTCAAACTTTGCAAAAATGTCTACTTTTTCTCAAGATAAGGTGATCATGTTTAAAAGGTTAAGAAATTAAATTACTAGGCCTCATGTTCATCCCTCCTTAGGAAAAAACAATCTTTGAGCACTTTCAGGGACTTTCCTTAAACTTTGCAAACTTGTCCACTCTAAATATTTATATATGTTATATTTTAAAGATTTTTGAGATCCAAGGTCTAGTTTTCAGGGCCTTATGGTCATCTCCTGCTAATGCTCAAAGGTGTTTTCTTCAATCATTACTCAGAGATGAAATTATTCAAATTGGTAACTAAGGTCTTTGGGCCTCATGTTCATCCCTTGCTTGGGAAAACAAAATCTCTAGATTACATTGAGTGATTTTCACCAGGCTTAAATGTCCATGAAGAAGAGGGGATGAGCTAATCAGAATTTATGCTAAATTTATACTGCAAGAGCCAATGCTTTTGAGCCCCATGTGCATCCATTACTTTCATGTTTCATGAATCACACCACAGAAAAACCCACCCTAATTCTTCTGAGGGGGTGAGGGTAGTTGTTATGTTAGTACTTGGATTAAAATGAACACCTAGAGGCCCCATGTTCTTACTACAGTCTCAGCTTGGACTTTTTCATATGAAATCACAGCATTCAGTTATTTGCTTAAAGTTGTCATGCAGAATCAAGCCAACTTGTAAGACTCCCAGCAGTGTTGGAATTAGTTAAAACAGCTTTTCTATCCATCATTTCATAAGTATGCGTGTCACTCTTGAAATAATTGGATTTGAATTTCTGACTGAGAAGCTTGGCAGGGCGCAGTGATGGAGCGGCTGTGTACTGGCATGGGATGATTTAGGACACCCAGTTTAGTTTGGAAGTGTGATTAAACAGATTAGGCTGCCAGATTATAATTATTTAGATGTCATGAGAGTAAAACTAATGAGGCTTGGAGACTTGGGGTCATGAGACGCCCTCAGATCATTAAATGAAGCCTGTCAGGAGCTGCTCTAAAGGTTAAAAACAAATTGATTTAAGATGAAATGCAAAATAGTAAAGAATATAGACAGCAAATAACATAACACAGACAGAAAAACAGGAAGATAAACAGCTGATTGCACCAATTTCTGAATAATTAATAAATATCGTCCAGATTGTGCTATTTTATTTTGACTAGGGCTGCCAAAGACTTAGAACTTTGAACCATAATCAAAATGCTGAATTATGATGGTTTACTGCACTCACATTGTTAATAGCCTGTTTAATTTCAGTTTTTAGTCCACATTGAAAATGTGTCACAAAGATACCAATATGTTGGTTTGGTAATCAAATGAAAGCAACAAGATGTATTTTATGATCTTGACTTTTAGACTTATTTTTCCAATTTGGTGATGATTAGTGACTTGGATAGGAGGCAGCTTCTGAGTGCTTGGTTTGTGAAATACAGTATTTAACGCTGCTGAATATCATTTTAGATGCAGGGACGCATGCACAAGATGACTCACTAAGCTCCAATCAAATTTGTAAATGTGACAGTATTTAAACTTTCCAGGAGTTGAAGTTTAGTTTCTTTCTCCATGTAAATAATCCAGTAGAAAATAACTGTAATTGCATATTGTACAAGATTTTCTCATCAAAATGTCCTTTATTCTACTTCAACACCATGTCCTCACTGAACAAAAGGATGTTGCATTACATCACACACAATCACACGTGTGTCTACACTGCATTTGTTAGCAATATAATTCCATTCCCTGCTTCTCCTAACGTGAACAGCACATCAAGTGCTTTTACTGTGCAGCTGGAGGAAAGGATGTGAAGTGCTTTGTATCGCTCTCAGGAGCCAAAGTCGAGATGGGCAAAAATGTTGCACCATGTCACATAAGCTACGGTGTAACAGTGTAATTTGTACTTTCAAAGCCAAGAGTAGCTTACCCTCTGTTTGGGTAAGGCACTGCTTTAATCTTTTTTATCTTGAATAAAAATAGGAAACTTGAAGAACAATAGTTTAACCACAGAAGGCAGACATTGCAGCAAATAGAAAAGTAAATAAAGATAGCTAAAATGAATTTAAAGGTGCACACTGTAGAAATTGGCATTTTAGCAACATCTAGCGTTCAGATTTTGGAATGAGCCCATTTGTTACTAAAACATCACATCGCTAAGCGGCGAGAGCCGGTGAAGACCAAAAAGGATCGTGAACAGGGCATCATTTACAACAGTTATGAGGTGAGGGTTTTTTCATTTATATTTGTAACTATTATTTTTATAGATTATAGGTCAGTTAAGATGATGATTATGGGTTTGTAAACTTTAAGTAACACAAGCAAACATTAGCAGGACTTGTATTCAAAAATCACGTTACGCTCTTTTTGTCCCCAAAACCCACCAGTAGACAATATGGCGGATCGTTATGTCAGCCTCCACATAGGGGAGACCTGCGGTACATAAATATAAAAAGCTTTTTCTAACTAAGCAAAAAGAAAACTCAAGTTTTATGGGGATGATTGTACACGTATTTCGACAGACTTTGTGTACAAATAGAAACATTATATCCTGTATTCACCGTTTCTGTTTGGCAAAATGCTGCCAACTTCTACACACTACACCTTTAAAATAGTGGAATGTTTGATACCACAAGGTGTAGATTTCTTTGACTTTTCCACTTGAATATTTTTTTTAACTTTTATTCGGATTCAGACAGATTATCAAGAAAGTTTGCGGGGAATTATATCAGAAAGAAGAGAAAAAGGCTGGAACTGCTTGCACTTGTCCTCTGTATACAGGGCACAGCAGGCTTCTAACTGGTGTCTGGTGTTTTTTTTTTAATAAAGTGAGACAACCAAAGGAGCAGCAGTGTCTTTACTTTCCTGTATAAGAACAAAAAACAGATGCCATTCTGAGAAACAGGCTGTGGTAGCTTTAATCTGCCTCAGCAGCAAAATATAAAATTGTTGAAATTCCAAACATCTGAATGACTTTATTTCAGACTCATTTGGATTTTAAATATTGTAAGACTGAACCTTGTATTTGTATATCAGCCCTGTGATTGGCTGGGGAGTTGTCCAGGGTGTATCCGCCTAGTGACAGCTTGGGTTGGCTCCAACGTCAGACGACCCCAAAAGGATTAAGCAAATGGAAATATAGCCTATGTGACAGTCTTTGTAAACATCCTATCTTTTTAGTCTCCATGTGCAACACACCTAAATTCCTTGAAAGAGTAAGATGTCAGAGAAAAAGTGAAGGAAAAATGATGAAGGGGCAACAATGAGGGTCAAAAGAAGCACAAAACATAGCATCATCACAAAATGACGGAGAAAATCTTGGAGAATAAACAGAACATAGTACAAAGAGATATAAATATAAAAGGCTGAAAAATTTGAAGCAAACAGCATAAAGATATGACTGGTTGAATAAGAGGCAAAATGTGAAGCGCTTAGGATAAAAGCTCTGTATGAATGCAGTCCATTTACCAGTCCATTATTTTTGTCTAACACTATTTTCAGGCTTTTCTGTGTGCAAAAATGATTGTTGCTTTATATTACCTAAAAGCTATAATGCGAAACATGAAGCTGAGGTTTCAACAGTAAATCTGTCTCTCATATTCTCTCTGTATTGTGGAGGAAATCTCTTGTTTGAAATTGCGCTCTAATGCAACAGTGCAATAAAACATGGATGAATCTGCTGCAGCTGAGGCTATTTGCATACACTGCACATTAAAGCAGAGACAAACAATAGAAACAAAACTTAAAACCCTTTTAATCCACATCAATCAAAGTAACTAACCAACTAGCATCGTCTGAAGAAACATGTGCTGTCTAGGGCTGAGCAATAAGACCTACATTTCAAATTAAATTTTTCTCTTTTGGTTGATATTGGGGCATTAAAAGGGTATGAGTAATCTAGTATTAGAATGCATTTTTGAGTGCTATAACCCCCTCTTCTAAAACAAACCTTTGGTAAGATAAACAACTTCTGTCTGCATATAAGATCACTATGAGACCAGTTTAGGGATCACCTCACTAAAGGCATTTTCTTTGTACCGTACTAAGAAGGACTGTTTACCATCTCAGCCCCTGATGGTCTACACTCACACTGCTCCTGCCAGAAATGAGCCTGAGCATGATAGCATCATCGTGTTGTAATATGATTAACAGAGTTCACAACAAGCACTGCTTTAGAGTCGGCTAAAAATGATAAACAGATTTTGCGTCTCATTTTTAAATATTTTGATTAGATGAAACACACTACCAATTATTCATCCATCTATTATCTATACTGCGGGGTACATCCTGGACTGGTCTGGGCAATTTAGGTTGCTTTCACGTATAATATTTGGTTGATTTGGTTTGTTGTTTTGTTATCTTAGCTTGTTTTTCTTTCACATCTTACCTTGTCAAGCTGACCAAAGCCCTGTCAAATGTAGTTGGAGGTCTAGCTGCAGTCTTTGTTCCTGTATCTGGCCTGGTGTTGCACCATGACCAGGCAGCAACCTTCAGGGCCGACAATTGAGGTCCATGGGGAAGTGCAAAAACCTGTAGTACCCTGAATGCCCACTTGAGGCTGGCTACAGAAACTTGACACTCAAACGATTTCGTGTCCCAACCTGTTCAGTTGGGACACATATACTGCCAGTGTTAATAATGCTATTGTTAGCCACATGCTACATTAGCTTGCTTACTTTGTCAAGCTTTAATACACTGCTTTTTGGTTTTGCTTGCCTTGTTTGGCTCTTGTTTGGTTCAGATGGCTAAACACCCCCTGGGAATTGAACTCTGGTTCCCTGTAAAGCAATCCAAGACCCCTCTTTTCAAGAAGACCAGAGTTTAGTTACATCTCACAGTTCCTGTAAGATCTCAAAGTGACATTACTGTCAACAGACAAAAGACAAAGAGCATGTTTTTGGTCTGTGGGGAGGAGCTGGTGCCACGAGACACCAGATGGACTGTTCAATATATTTCACCAGTCTATCTGGGAAACAGCCCATAGAAAGTGTTTGAGGAAGACAGAACCTTTTACAACCTTTCCTATCTCACAAGAAGTGCTTTCTGTGTTGTTGTTTGTTTCATAAAATAAAGAAATGTGGTTCAGATCTGATAAATCTACTATTGAAGTTGTTAGCATCCATGCTAATCTCTGTACGAGCAGTCACTTCCTTCTGCCATCTCCCTTGTAGCTCCCACCTCCTCCTGCTGTAAAGGACTCTGATTGGGCAGTGCCACTCTGAGTCAATTTTTATAGATTAGAGCTTGACAAGATAGATCTACCTTATTACAAATATTGAATCCTGCTGCACTACAAGGTTAAGAATCTGGAGTAACCGGACAAAACCCATGTATGCACTGGGAGAACGTGCACTGACATTCAAACCAAGAACCTTTTTGTGGTGAGGCAGTATCACAAAGTGAAGCCCCCTCTGATTACGACCTCTGACCTGATTTGCTGTTTGAACAAAACTCTCACAGACAGAACACATGTGCACTTCACAGCCCTTGAGAGCATAAATGTGGAAACTGAGAAAAGGCAAAGACAAGAAAACAGAAAGCCAGAGCCAGTGTTGGTGAAACTGATCAGACAGCATTGATTAGAGATGAAATATTAAAAACGAGAGATGCTGAAAAGAAAACTGAAATATTAAAAGATTGCCCAAATAAATAAAAGAGCATGACCTAAAAACATAAAACAGAGTACTTCTATTATTAATTAAATGTCAAATCCACAGTCAGCTCATTACTTTATGTTTTTTTTTAAATAAATTATAATGAAACATACAAACATCTAGCCCTATTTTTGAGATTTGAATATTAAGCAAAAGCTGAGACATATTAGTGCAGTTTCCTTTCATTTATATAGAGACTGGTTTGATGTGGAGGCAATGCACCAAAGAGAAAAGTGAAATGTGCCAGGAGCAAACCTGACCAGGGTTTTATTTATTTTTATATATTTATTTATTTATTTCTGTGCCGACCGTCAAATACACCAAACGTAATTATAGCTCTGGACGAGAAGTAGAGCAGCAGCCATCTTGACATGTTAATGGCTTCAGGCCCATCAATCACACCTTCAACCGACGCGGTGTGGATGCAGAATATACTGACATTTTCTCACCTGTCACTGCAGAGCGGCACAGCTCATGAATTCATCTCCCTGTTTACGCACACACACACTTCCTCAATCTCTCACTGCTGACCTTAATATTCGTGTGGAGTGGGAGACTCTCACACACACTCACACTTCTTCTTTAAAAGCTTTTTAATAGCAGGGTACTCGTCTCAATGACCACCCACTGAGCTTCTTCAGCTTTAACACTCATCTTCATAAAGTGGCCGTGCTTGACGCGTCCATCTCGTTGTAAAATGTGTTTATTCAAAGAACTATCCGTCCATCAAGCTAGAAAGTGCTTCACTTTTTTTTACAGTCATGCTGCCCCCTCTTATTCTTCATCTTTAATCATCTCATTTGAAGATACTGTCATCTTCAGTTGTATCAGTCAAATGTAAGATGTAATTCAGAAAATCATCCACGAAGTGATACAGGAGTCAAACTTAAGTGATGTGAGGAGAAGGTGAAGATGTGCTATTTTGCCTTGTGTGCAGAAAAGTGTAAAAAGTCACATTATTGTATTTTCACACATGCACAAAACTCCTAATAATTTCCTTCAATTGTCAGGGTAAGCTGTGTCAGGGAGTGAGAGTCAGGGCTGTTTTTGCTAGTTTAATAATGACAAGTATTTTGATCAGTATTGACATCACAATTATTGACTATAACCATTTTTTGGTTTTGAGAACTTCTTATTTATTGGCCATTTTAAAATCATGTAGTCTGCTAATTACATATTGCCAAGACTGGATTTTTGGCTCCTGTTGCCAACTGTAGATTATCTTTAAGTGGGATTGGCCATTATACATTTTTTTCTGTTTAGTGAAAACAACTGTTTGAGTGTTTGTTCATCATAGTTGTACAGAAACCTCTCAAGGAGTAATGCATTAAGTACTTGACAGTAAAAACTAAGGATGGGAATCATAAACCAATCCAACTGAGAATCGATAACAGCTCCTTTAATTATTCGATATCATTAGTTGTTTTGCCTATCAATTGCCTTTTCTATTCCTTCCACTTTATTTTGCATACCAAATCAAAGATGTCACTCTCATTAGCGGCAGTCGGCATAAATGACAACAAAGAAGGTAAACATGTTATCATGGCAGAGGGGGCAGAAGTGGTCCAACCTGTAGCTTATTTTTAGACAAAAACACCAGCAACTTTACAGAGGCACTCATCAGCACGGCCCTGAATATCAGGAGTGACATGAGTTTGACATCATTGCCACTGAAAACATACAGGCCAACTTTTCCCAAACTGAAAAAAACAAAAGGAAACACTAAAGGAATCATTAATCAGTAATGGCACTGGTATAAATAAAATCTTATCAACTTCTATCCCTAGTAAGAACTAGGTCTAAACCATACTAGAAAAAGTACAAGTAAAATAACATTGTTGTATTGTGAGAGTTCTGAGCTATACCTCAATCAGTTATAACATCATGGCCACTGACAGTAGAAGTGAATAACACTGAATATCTCTTCATCATTGAACCTGTTAGTGGGTGGGATATATTAGGCAGCAAGTGAATATTTTGTCCTCAAAGTTGATGTGGTAGAGGCTCGGGTTCCTTTATATAAAACCTATTGTTTCTTGAAATTACACCTGAATGCATCATGTGCTAACTAACATCACAACATACCATTATCAACTCCTTTAGGCAGATATCCTGCTTTTATGGATTTCAACACAAAAGTCATCACTGGGTTGACATTCTCAACTAACAGAACCAAAAACAAAGCTTTGGGGAATTTAACACACTTTGACTGACAACAGTCATTAGTTCTGACAGGCGAATCTTGTACTCTCAACAGATATTGTCTGGTCGTCATTGGCTCTTGATTGGTAAGGGTAACTCTAGTTTTGTGGTTAATTACAAAATTGGTTGGTTAATCACAAATGGATGATCGTTGGTGATTTGCTGACAGACACTGAAAGACCATGAACCAGCAAATAAATATTTCATTTGAGGTGGACTTAACTAAGATGTTATTCTGAGTTTAAACGTGGAAAATAATATCAGGTACCTTCAGTTCTGCTGTTCTTCAAGTGTTTATTCTTTCAGATGTTTGAAATCCAAATGTGCTCTTCGGTGCCTGAAATGAAGAAACATTGGACTCATTATTGCCCACTGAACAGCCTCATTAGAAATCACCGGCAATGGTCTTACTTTTATGGCTCAACTCTCTGCTGTATTAATTCTGTCTATTTTGTACTAGCTAAAGCAACAGTGGACTAACCTGCACAGAATTTGTGGTGGCAGACTCACTCTTATTTATGTCATTTTGTGAGCATTTATTTGTGAGTATGTGTGTTCCTTTTTAGTGCTTTTTTGTGTGTGTATGTGTGAGGGACAATCAGTCCTGACCAAAAGCTATTTACCCTCCAGAGCGTTGAATTTCCCCTGTGACCTCAGTCATCTCACTCAGAAAATGACAGTGGACCTGCGGATGTGTGCGGTCTGCATGGTTATTGCCTGTAACATCACTGCTCCCATTTCCTCTCTTGTTAGTGTAGAGCCTCTGTGGATAGAAGGACTGAATTATGAGAAAGTGGGATGTGTGTGTGTGTCTCTGTGTTACTCTGTGTGTCATGGAGCAACAGTTGATGTGTCTTCATCATTTTTATATGATTTGAACTTGTACTGACTTTGTGCTTAAGTTTTTGTCTAACCTGACCCACCAGATTGACCATTAAATATATTTCACTACTTCATCTGGGCAACAGCCCATAGAAAGTGTTTGGGAATGGGCAGAACCTTTCAAAAGCAAATCCAGCAGGCATCTAGACAATCATTCTGTCAATCACATTCATTACGGGCCAATCAGATGATGTGGTAGGGGTGATACTGCTGCAGTGTGAAGCACCAAACCTGACAGGCTTTGT
Source organism: Cetoscarus ocellatus (assembly GCA_037902135.1). Lineage (NCBI taxonomy): Eukaryota > Metazoa > Chordata > Actinopteri > Labriformes > Labridae > Cetoscarus > Cetoscarus ocellatus. The sequence continues at coordinate 1,049,024 of JBAMNC010000543.1, forward strand.
TGAACAAACTTTCACCCCAAAAATGCCAGAAGTGGAGCAACAGTACCCTTTCTATCTACTTTCAGTGTTGTTACTTGCTTTTTATTTAATAAAGAAATTTGGTCAAGATCTGATAAAACTGCATCTGAAGCTGTTAGCATCTATGCTAATCTCTGTGTGAGTAGTCACTTCCTGCTGTCATCTTGCTTGTTGAGATGTAAAGACATTAGCAAATTCATACAACAAAGTATACTCAAAATATGTCATATATTGAGGACAAATGCTCTTTCTATCAAAAATGCTTTCAGTGTTATTTGTTTTTCTTTTAATGAATATATGTTGTCTAGATGAAAGTCCTGCTAAAGCTGTTAGCATCTATTGTAATCTCTAAATAGGCATTTGCTTCTTGCTGTCAGCTAGCTCCCACCTCTTCCTGCCCTGAAAGACTCTGACTGGGTCGTGCTGCTTTGGGCCACTCACAATTATTGTAGATTGGAGCTTGGCAAGATGGATCAGTCTGATTACTGACGTTGAATCAGGCAGATGCAGCTGCACTGCAAGGTTAGAATTTGGTAGTTAAAAGTGCCTGTCATTAAGTCTCATCTTCATACCTCGCCTGTAAAGGCAAATCTCCTAAAATGCTCAAATGTATTTTTTCCCTTTAAACTGACATGTCTACTTCAAGTCCACTTCAAGTCAAGGGAGAACTTATTACATTTGAGTAAAAGCACCACCAGGTCAAAAATGGTGGACAGTCTCAGAACATACCCGAAGCTGCTTTGCATTCATGATAAAATATGTTCAGCTTTTTTTAACCATCTTTCACAAAACTCCCACCAAATGAAAAACACAGTTTGGACTTTTTGTGTGTGCCTGACAACTCTGTGTTGTACATGTGCACTGAAAAAATAAATCTGATTTAGCTGGTCAAAAAATAAAGTTCCTTTTCTTAACACTGAACTTGGCACTGAGAAGAAAAAATAACGAGAGATGAAAATGATACTCGGTCAGAGGTGTAAACAACAGAAAAATATGTTTATTCAGGACACAGAAGACGGTAAATGAAACATCTGCTGTAACCAATAAAACTTATTTTGTCTATGTCTGACTGTAGCTCTCCGCCAAAGCAAGAAAGTGGAAGAGATTGCAGCATCTGGTGTTTTTGTGCAGAATAAAGCCTATTTAAAAAGCTTCGGGCCTAATTACAACCAAATGTGTGAGCAACCATGTCTGCGTATGCGTGTGTTTTTTAAGAGAGTCGGACTTCAAGAGAGTAGATTTTCAATTGGCCATTACAATGCAGATGGTGACGCTGCACTCTTCTGTAGCCTCTACAATGTACAAAACACCGCCATTCTCAGCTTTATATGCACTTTTAAATGGCTTTTTCCCAAATATTGAGCTCCGTTCTGTTGCATTTGCCGATATATAAGCTGTCAAGAAACTGCTATTCAAAAATAAAACAGTTTTCAAAACATTTCTGAAAATGATTTTTTAAGTGGCAGCTCACTGGGAAAAGCAAGCAGAACATTTTGCAACAAGATGACTTTATGGCTCTTGTGAATTTCTCCCGCTTGTTTGCCGGCACAAAGTTTGGCAGTGGAGGAAGCTCGATGATTCACACCATTTAAAAGAAAGGGCCAAATGCTGCTTTATTTTTTCAGTGAGATGGTAACACATTTTGTTTTAAAGTGACAGTAAATTTTAATGAGTCCGCATACCAGATCTGTTGGTCTGATGACATCTCCACCTGTGGAGACTTTCACCATTTTTTCCTTACATTTTTATCACTGTTACTGGTAACAGCTAGTCTGATACTATGACCTGGATAGATGTAATATGGTACCTGTTGGATTTTGTGTTGTTTTTATAATGATACATTCAGTTTAGTATGGCACAATTAAAACAACAAAACAATTCAAATGCAATTTTTAGCATTATTCCAAATTTAACCCTTTAAAGCCTGAAAACACAAATTAAAGCCAGAAAATTATATTTTTTTTGGAGGTGAAATGTTTATTTCACTTTCTAATGAAATAAAAAAAAATCAAAAATTTCAATAAAATTTCACATATATATTTTTTGTTTGTTATTTGATACATTAGGTGTTTTTGGCAACTGATAATCCATTTGTGGACATTTTTTATAATGTATTCAATGTGTTTTTAGTAATTTCTTGGTCATATTGATAAGAAAGAGGTATTATAAAAGTATGTACCAAATATGACACAACAGGCTTTAAGGGGTTAATAAAAACACACAAACATTAGAATGAATTCAATTGATGCATAAATGTGAATCTTTCATAAAGATTATTAGACAAAATTAATGCTAAAATATCCGTTCTTTAGTTTGGGGGCGATGACAGTATCCTGTGAGGGAGACCTGACAGGGTGAATAAAAACAGCTGTTGTTGTGGGAGAACTTTATTTGATTGGAAAGAGAATAACAAACTCAAATGTGTGTCTGAACATTTTAAAGTGTTGTTTCCACTGCACGTCATTAAAGTTCTGCATTACATCTGATGAAAAACATTCACCACCGGTCTCTCACGCATGCTCACTACTGTTGGATACAGGGCTAAAACACTGCAGCTTTCTTTCTACGGTTTAATAGTTGTGCACGTAGTGACGCTGCTTCATATTCACTTCTACGTGCTACAATGTTCCCCTTCAACTCATTGATCAGTGTTGTTAATATGCTTTTGAACATGTATCATTGAAGTAAGGGTATAAATTGTTATCATAGTGTGAAGCTCTGCTCTGTCCTGATGCTGTATTATGAGCACTGACTTCTGCCACGTATATTTGACATCATCTCCTGACTACCAGCGACCCCCTCATCCCTCACTATTACTTCTCCCCCATCCAGCAGGGTTTCTTCCCTACTGAGAGGTGCAAGTGTGAACAATCATGTCAGGGAATCACCTAGACAGGCTGTCCAGGTTTTCCCCGGCATGCGTGAGATGGGCTTCAGTTTCCTTTTTTGTGTAATTGTCTTACTCTAATACTATTCTCTTTAACATATGATTATGTCTTATGAGCAAATCCTGCTGAGATTTCATGGATTTGTTCTTTAGGATGTGTGTTTTGAAGCCAGTTTAACTCACCAGAGATTTTTTTTACCATGTTTTTAAGCGAGTTGCCTGTGAACGCCAGCTGCCCAGTAAAAACCACTGTCGCTGTGTTTCCAAATCACTCTGAGGCAAAATGGATTGTTCACAGTCCATTTAATAACAGGCTACTAAAGCAAACTGGACACAGGGGCTTCAGTGGGCTGATCGAGCATTAAAATAAACATTTAAAGTGCTCATTTGGCTCCGACAATCACATACATGCCAAAAAACTGCTCCCATCGTATGTCATAGCAATTTCCTGTCTAAATCTACAACAATGCCTCAATGAAACCCTCGAGGACCATGTGAAAAAGAACATTATTTTGTGTTGTTTTGAGTATTAAATATGCTTTTGTGATATTAAAAAAGGCAATATTATGGCTGATCTAAAGATTAATGCAATTTTGTCTCTTATTGTAAGACTTGAAGTGAGAAAATTGCCTTCGCTCCTCTGCAAAGCATCCATCTAAAATGATAGAAAGAGTAAAAATGAGTATTTTAGGTCAGTTGTTTATTTTAGTCGCTCAGAATTATTCATCAGCGCAAAACTAAAGTACTAATGAGAGAGTACATGATGTCATGTGGGGATAAAATGAGTCAGTTATTGGTTAACTTTTTAACTTACAAGCCCAGCATATCTTGTTATTGTGCATACAACCTTGCTTTGTGCTTTCCTTCAGTTAAAAAACCAAAAGAAGGGAAATAATATTTGATACTTTTTGGTTTTATAACACCCCCTGTTATTATATTAAACTATTAGCGAAGTAGCCTGTTGTTCCTCAGAGACTATTTCTGGAGGAGCTTATTGACCTGTTTTATTTACTGTAAAATTGACACAGTTTAAAAGTTGATATTTTTAACCTTTATTTAGCCTTTTTATGCAATCTCCTGTGGTCAACATTATACATCTGTGCTGTGCTTTGGCCAAAATATAATACAGATCATTCATCTGAGGAGGTTTTTGATTCTGTATAAACCCGCACTTATCAGCCTTTCTCAGAATGCCCAGTTTTATAGTGTGACTCCTTCTCATCTTTTTTCTCTGGGGGCGTTCCAACGTGAGTAGAGCCCTGTATTTCCATGACTATGGATTCTCTATTGGTCAGACAGCCTTAAGCCTCAGCCTCTCTGTTCATAGGTTGAGGTAAAGTTCTTTTCAGTTGACATGTGCAGTATGGCAGCGTCCATTAGAGGGTGTCCTGAGGCTCCTTTGTTAATGAAACGGCTGACGTCACTTGGCGTCGTCCAATTCTTTTACAGTCTGTGGTGCTAATTATGACATTCATGAACTTTAATCAGGTGTATGAGCCACAAGGTCCAGGTCACTATGACCTCAGGTCCTGTCAAGATACATGCACGCCACCATCAGAGAAACCATATACTACCACCCATGACACCACCACAAATAGCACATAGTACTCCCTGTCCCTCCACTGTGCTTTCACTGTCTGACAGTTGTACACCGTGTAGAGTCCTTGGAGGCGGTTCTAGTTACTGATCTTTCCAATGTGGAAAGACTGTTTTATCCAGATTATTGGAGATGAAACTATAGACTCACATGTGACTGCACAGTAAGCTTGGCATCATGTAGGCATCATAACATGTAGGTCCCACTCCAGCTTTGAAACATGATGCATTCTCAATCAAATCCTGTCTTGCTTCAGCCATGTCTGCACATATTGTCTGGGTTCCTATGACTTATGCAGGGGACCTTTGAGTCATGGGGCTGGAGTCACTGGACATAGCTCCAGTGCATGTTAGATAGCACCATCAGGGTGCAGTCGCACTTAGAGCGTCATTTAGCCTCTTGTGTGTTGCCTTATCCTGGTGTGCTGTGTCTCCGGCCCCATGGGGTCAGGACCTCCTTTGTGTCCTTGTCTAGTGACTGGGCCTGGACCGTTTTGTCTACGTTTTGAGGTTCAAGTTCTTTATGTGTTGTGGAACTCTCGCAATTCAATTTTACCATTTGTGCATGTCTTAAATGTTCTCTGATTTTAATTGACCTTTTCAAGCTCTTGTGCTTTGCTCCTACCTGTTGTTGAAGCACTTTGTAAACCAATGTTTTTAAAAGTGCTGTATAAATGAAGTTTATTATTATTATTATTATTATTATTATCTCTCTATTACAGCTATAGAGTGGTGCAAGAATGAGTCAAAAGATGCAGAAGTGAGTTATCATTTTTAGACATCCTGGTTCCTAAGTCCAAAAGTATGTGATTTTAGAAAAGCTTTTTTATAAATACCTGAAATAAAGTTTGTAATGATAACATGCAGATGAGACTTCAGTTTTTAATTTAAAATAATAAATTTATCTGATATAGCCTGCTTTTGAAATTTTAAAGGACTGTTGTGTGATTAAAAAGGACGGTTGCTAGCACTGGAAATATTGTCACTGCTTCTATGGCTATGTCTGCATGTAGGCAGATATTTTTTTAAAACAGAGGTTTTCCCCAGTTTTTAAAAATGTTACCATTCAGGTGAAAATGCAAAAAACACATACATGCACAGTTGAACTGTTTATTACCTTGTTACTACGTCCATGAGTTTTGAGCATTAAGTCAAACCAAAGTGACAAAACTTCTCACATCGACTATTGGAAAAAAAAAATCTGTTATATCTAAATCCTGTTCTTTTAAAGTAATAACAATAAAGTGTTGAAATCAACAGTTTAAAATTAAATTCAAGTTAAATATTTTTGGTTTAATTCTAAAAGTAAACATGTACAAAATAATCACATACTGCAGCTCATATTAAAGTGACTGTTTTACATATTAAAACGATGTGTCCTGAGATTTTGCTTAGGTCTTTGGTGTATAAAAAGTTTGTAAACCACTGCCATAAAATAAGATTTTACACCAAATGCTTTAACTGCGATGTGTTCAGGAAGTGATCTCTGTAGTCCCAACTAACTGACATGAAAGACATAAATTGGAGCATTTTTTTTAGATTTCTCCCATCTTTCTTTCTGGTCTGTTTATTTGTTGATGCTGTGTTCAAGCAGAGGCCCAAAAAAAAATCCTCTGATCCACAACGTATCAAAACCCAGAATAAGACACACTGCAGCCACACAAACACACAAATACAGTACACACTGTGTTAGTTAGCTGTGTTTGTCTGTTTAGCTGCTGGAGCTGCCGAGCTGTCCCTGGAGCTGTCAGCGTATTACAAGCAACCGCTGAGAGCTCTCTTACACTCATACACCCACCATCCTCAGTGTGAATACAGGTAACATTGACTCTTTGTAGTTGGTTTGAAAGGCGGCTCTAAGGTTACCCTGAAATACACAATCATACAATTCATACGCGCACTCGCATGCACGTACACGCTGCAGCTTTCTCTCTATTCTAATTACTGCAATGTGACACTGCTTCCCACATCAGGAGAAGAAAGAGAGAGACGCACAGGGAGCAAAAAAACGGGGTGAAAGAGGGGCTGTGAGGAGAGACGAGGAGTTGGTGTTTGACCTACAACCAAAGTCTGCATGTGATCAAACTGAAAAACAAGGTCAACCTTAAATAAAGTATCCCTTCTGCAAAAACAATAATATAATGTGTTTTTATTTTGGATAATAAAGGTGTAGATAAAGACATAAATAATTTAAGCACTGCTCTAAAAAAGTAACAGATTATAAACAAACTGTCTGCAGCCCTTCGTTCACCATTGGTTGTGTTTACTTCAAAGCACTAAAAACAGGTCTTTTGGGTCTTCTTCACAGTTTTTTCTCTTTTTATTGGCATACACATACTCTTTGGACTATAACCCCTAGAGCAAACAACACTTTTTTTGTTGTTTTTATCTTGCAGCAGTAACCAACCACTTTTGATGACTGAAAATTTAAGGGCTTTATTCCAAAAATAAACATTTATACTGTACATCGAGATTCTCAGACAATTTTTACCCAAGGCACACCCTAAACTCAAGCTTGGGAAAACTTCACATCCTGTGATAATGACAACATTTTGAAACGACTGGTGTAGAGTGGTGCAGGGATGACGTATTTTTGGAGGCCAGCGCCAAAATTAGCATGGTGCTGGTTCCCTTGACTGCAAGCCTACTAAAAGCCTATGGCATTTTTCACTTTGTTTTGGATCATTGCTGGTAAAAAGCTCTGTAGAGAACAATCATTAAACTTACATGTTCTGTTCTTTGTGATAATCTTAGCAAACAACTTACTTTCCACCATTTTTTAAGCTTAAACGTAATAGACGAGTGAAAAACTGTTATTAAGCTACTATGGAACTACAGTACAACATTAGCAACAATATTTCCAGTGTTTAACGTCTTGTTGTGACCTCTTGTTTGAGGATTTGCAGAAAAAACACACAGGATCACACAAAGTACACGTCTTGTTGAAATTTATGAGAGCACACTATAAGCTGAACATATACAATGAAAGTTATAAATGAGTGCAAATTATAAATAGAAATTTCAAGTGATGGCAGGTGAAATCATTAATACTGCAACACTGTCACAACCCACCAGGTGGTCAAGGCTGTTTTAAAGTCACTGATGTGAAAATATCTGCTCTACCAGTGTCTTCATTTCATCTATTTGCTTTCTGTGGTTTTTTTTTTTTTTTTTTTAGGTTTTCCAAATCGCCTATGTTATTGTGAAGGCTGCCAACTCACCTCGCCCAGGTAAGCACTATTCTGTTGTAGTCAGCTTTCTTATTGCTGTAAATGGACCAATGGCCATTTAGAAGCATAATCTGTACTTGTATTTACATCAAGTATCATGAAATAATTTCTGCCATACTTTGGTTATGATCCAAAAATATTTGATAAAATAATTGTAGCATGATGAACACTCATTTTTACTGTGTGATTGTTGATAAAATGTTTTTTTTTTTAAGATTCAGATCCTGTATGAAAAAGCAGTATTGTTTGTTTGGAAATTGTGCATCAGGTATTTACTCATAAACTCTATAAAACATGGATATAATTTTAGTTGTGTCATCCATTGAGTTTTAAAGAAGGGTTGTAAAGCATAAAAGTAGTGGTTGCCATATTGGAAAGGCTGACACCAATTATATAGTTATAAAAGTCACCAATTAATAGTTATGTCTCCTATATCAGCCTAAGCACGAAAAATGTGTAGCCTTTATATTACTAAAATGAGGACCAATACCATTTTGTACTACACTTCAAACATGCTGGATAAAAATACCATCTTGGATTGCCAGTATGACGGAGTGGGTTATGACTCGGGGGCCTCTTGCCTCTGGCCTTGGGTTCAAACCCAACCTCCAAAACCATTTGCCACATGGCTTTCCCTTCTCTCTCACCCCCCTTTCCAAGTCTATTACTGTCGCTCTACTATCAATAAAGGCAAAGGCCCCAAAAATTAATTCAAATAGCATCTAAATCTGGGGCTTTAATGGAAAATACATATTTAGTGGAGGAAGCCCCAAGTGGAAATATATGGAAGTCCACTTTTTGTATTTTCACATTATTTCATTTTTTAAACTCCACTTGTTGCATAAGAAACAGTTTTAAACTAAAGAAGCTACAGACCATTTTAATTTATTGATTGTTTGATTCAGCCCAAATTGCTATTTTTTCCCACCAACTGAACTCTCCTCATTTTATATTCAGTCAACTCCGGAGGTCGAGTGTCACTGCTCAGGTCTGGACAGTCAATAAATATGTCAAATTGAATGTTCTGTCAATTTTCTATGTATTTTAAATAGGCTGAGCTTTGGACGTCCATTATTTTTATTGATTTTTTTTTTCATCATTATCTCTCCACTAATGTTTTCCTCTAAAGGCAACTGGATCTTGGAGCGTTCAATAGACGGCGTGACCTTTGAACCCTGGCAGTACTATGCCATCACAGACACAGAATGCCTGACCAGGTTCAACATAAATCCCAGGACAGGACCTCCATCCTACACCAGAGACAATGAAGTCATCTGCACATCTTTTTATTCCAAGATCCACCCTCTGGAGAACGGAGAGGTATCACCAGAAGCCACTGGAGCTGTGATGTACTGCTGGGTTTGGGGGGTTTACCCAAGGGCTGATTGAGTTAAGTTTTGTTTGTTTGGATTAGACTGGGAACAATTTGATTGTATTGGTCTTTACAGCAATGGGCAACTTTGGTTACCAGGATGGCCACATCATATTATTATCACTGCCAGAGAGCCAGACTTTAATAACTGAAAGATTAAAACTGACCACCATACAAGATGTGCCAGAAAAGTTCCTGGACTGGTGTCACAAAAGATTTATTTAGAATCCAAACTACTAGTTTTCCCCTTCGAAGTAATCCCCCTGGAGTCTAATGCACTTACCCATCCTTCTCTGCCACGCTTTCATGTACACCTGGAAGGATTCTTCCGGGATCCTCCACAGCTCCGTCGTCACGGCCTTTTTGATGTCGTCCACGTCTTCAAAACGGGTCCCATTGATGACCCCCTTGAGCTTGGGGAAGAGGAAAAAAATCACATGGAGCCAGGTTGGGTGAGTAGGGAGGTTGCTCCAGTACGGCGATGTTCTTTTCAGCCAGGAACTGCCGGATGCTCAGGGCATTGTGAGCAGGGGCGTTGTCATGGTGAAGCAGCCACGACTTGTCCTGCCACAACTCTCACCTCTTCTCGCGCACTGAACGAAGCGAACGCCGCAGCATCTCTTTGTAGACATGCTGGGATTACTTTGAAGGGGAAAACTCTTAGTTTGAAGTTTGGGTTTGAAATAAATCTTTTGTGACACCAGTCCTGGAACTTTTCTGACACACCACATAGTAACCAACTGTTTAACAAAAAACATATAAAGTTTCTTCATACAAAATATTAAAAATTAATTTGACAAACTTATCGAAGACTTAAAGTGTCAGAGCTACTTTTTAATGTAAAGAAGACCTACTGGTCAGATAGTAGATTGATCTTATTTTTCTATGATTTTTAAGTGTTTGTGATGCTTTTACAAGATCTTAAATTAGTACAACTCATTTTACTGCCTGTCGTCCAATACCTATCCAGGATGTCCGTCCATATATCCTCACTTTTATCCATCCGTCTATTCATTATTTCATCCATAATCCATCCATCTACCCATATTTATTTACGCATCTTTTGCTCCAACAATCCATTCAGTGATCCTTTCACCAACCCACTGGTCCATCCATTCATTCATGTATTCATTATTCATCCATCCATTTATCTTTCATTCATTCATTCATTTATCCATTATTCATGTATAAATCTAAACGTGTTTTTTTCTATCCATCCATACATCCAATTCAATTATCCAATATCCAATTATGTGATATTCTGTTTATCATCAGTCATCCATCCATTTATCCGTCTTTGTTCCCTTCATCCATCTATCCATCTGCCCATCCAAACTTTGATACAACCATCTGTCCATCCATCCTCTGTCTATTCAGCCAGCCAGCCATCCATCCATCCATCATTGCTCCATTCATCTGTCCATCTGTCCTCCCTTCTAGCTGTTCATTTTTTTATCTAATAGTCTGCTCTTCCATCCGTCCATCCATCATTCAATCAGTTAATTGATCCATCACACCATCTACCCATCCTTTCATCTATTGTTACATCAATCCTTTTATATTTCATCCATCTGCTGTTGCACCCATCCACCTAAAATATTCATTGATCAATACATATAGTTCTCTATCCATTCATGCATCCATCTTTCCACTAAATTATCTGTCGTCTGTACATCCTTACCTTGAACCATTCGTTCATCCATGCATGCATCCGTCTGTTCTTTCATCCATCAATCTATCCATGCATTTATCCAACCATGCTTCCATCCATTTATCCAGACATCCATTCATGTATTGCTGTTTTTTTACTTACTTAACAGACATCTCACTTTACTTAAATTAAGGACAAGATGGACAAAAGTGTCAAAAGCGTTGAAAATTAAAAAAAAAAAACCCAATAACAACTGTAAAGAGCAAAATCTTGAACCTACAAATTCTGATGCCAGTTTCAGCAAAAGCATCAATCTTCTTATCTTCAGGACAAACATTTTCTGTATGTTGTCTTTTAAAAGAATAACAAGATCAGAGTTTGTGAGAAGAAAAGCAAGTTCATTTGAAATGTGCAAACATGCTAAAATGATTCAAAACCTCTGACTGGAAAGACACAATCTGACACTGACAGACTCTTGTGCACCACACTGGTTCCTGTTGTGCTGCTTTGATCAGACGTGTGTGTGGCTGCACACAGTACAAACAGAGGTGTGAGACGTCTTTAACTGACATTAATGAAGAAGAGGAAACAGCCAAACCCACCAACACACACACACGGAGTAAAAACAAAATCATCACACATTTACATCTCCCACACAGGGCTCTAATTGTAGACGCCTCTCTGAGGGTGTGTACATATTACCATGGGTGCCTGTGTTTGTGTGCGTTTGTGCTGTGTGTGTGTTTCTGTCTGTGTCCTGCGGGGGAGCGCTCGAGGGGGTGCGAGCTGGGAGATGTCAAGAGCTGCAAGTAACGATAGAGGTGTCTGAATGGGTGTGTGTGTGTGTGTGTGTGACAGCTCCCCAGCCGTCTGATCACAGTGAAACCATAATGAGTCGTAGGCGATGTGTCAGAGCATCGCACACACTTTCATAACATCAACCCCACCACCCATCACACACACGCACACCCACAGACAAACACACACATGCAGCCGTCTCCCTCACTACTTTTAAATGTGCACCCATCAAGTGTTTCCCCCAGACACACAAATACACACCCACAGTCGGCAGGACTTTTTTCTACTGATCCAAATGTTGCTTTTGGCTGCATCAGATGGAAAAAAACAGGTTATAACTAATATTTTATACAAAATATTTATTTATTATTTTCTAAGTCAATATTAAGTACCAATTACAAGAGCAAATTACAATTACAACTCCACCATTGGCCACCACCATGAGGCATCTCAACATAATCTGACACACAGGTAGACAGTTCGATATAACATTTACAGAATATATTTATCTGATCCATCTGGACAACAGCCCATAGAAAGTGTTTGGGGAGGGCAGAGCCTTTCAAATGCATATCCAGCAGGTGATTGGAGGATTGCTCTGTCAATCACATTCAGTACCAGCCAATCAGATGATGTAGTAAATTTGTAAAACAAACTCTCTCCAAAACATGTGGTTTATATGATATATTTTTGCCCGCGTGCCATCTTCATCATAATGTAACATTATGTTGCCTCTTTTAGTAAGCTAACTGTGAATGAATGAATTAATACTTTATTTCAGTTATGTGCATCATAGCAAAATGTTCTTTGTCAATAACCAAAAAAGGTATAGGATGAAATGTGTGGCTAAATTTTGGCTACCCTATACAATCCAAACTATAATTCACCAAATCAGGCATATGAAGAAAAGTCAGTCCAGCATGATTTATATTTTAAATATCAACTATATTTATGTTTGCTTAAGTTTCTGAACCCCAACAGAGAAATACACAATATCAGTTCTAACGACCTGGGTTTTATCGTGTCAGTATCAACAACAATCTAGATAAAGGAACTTACTGGGGTTACTTTGAGTGGAGGATGATGACTGATTCATGCAGCCACATGTAAGCCAAACATCAAATGTTCTTCAGTTTGATTTGATTGCTCTCTGTCTAGAACAATTTTTTTCTGATTTACCAATCACTCATCAATCAACCTATCAGAACTGCTTCATAATGATTGGGGCATTTCTGTCATTTTATTCACACACAAAGACGACTTAACGTGCTTTACAAAAAACTAAACTTTCGAGGAAAAGCAACAAAAGCTTAAATAAATAGAATCACAGATTGTTCAAAGTCGTTAATTTGATATACGCTGTAAGTGGATGCAGCACTCAAGAATGACCTTCAGTGTAACAAGGTAAATAAATACCACAAACTGGCATAATCATATGTTTGCAGTAAGACTGAAATACTGTTGTTGTTATTGTTGTTGGTGTTCCTGGGCTTTGGGGTTAAAGGTCTCAGACATTCCTGGGACATCTCTGACCAGGTGCTGGACAAGAACATCAATATTAGATGATTCTGCCAAACCCAGGATTATTTAAATGTCAACATGGTTAAAATTCATGACATAGACAACCTCCGCACACGGCAAGAACACAGGGGTAATGTTTGAGAGAGATCGCGACTGCAGAGGAGGAAGCAGGCGTTAACAAACCTGCACATATGAGAATCCTGTAGGAGATCCCAATAAAAAATATCTTGTCTTTTTGCTTTGCAAGAAATTACTCAAGAAGTTAGTTTTTACATCTCATTTACAACACCTACCTTTTTTTCCTCTGTGGAAAAAACACAAGCAGCACCAGTATGTGTGACATTTGATAACGAAGCTCAAAAGTGTTTTTCAAAAAGCTAAAATCCCTTTCAGTATCTAGATGGCAGATCTGATATCCAGCTATTAGGTCACGACTGTCCAGGGTGTACTCGCTACTTAGAATGCTTTAGACTCTTGTAGAGGACAGATGTTTATGTTTTATCGATATTGTGTCTACATTAAAATTGTACACAGACACGTCTGCGCCCAGGGGCACTGCCAGTATTTTGGGCCCTTTGAAAAGGTGTCATTATGGGCCCTATCCCAAACCAGTTCTGCATAGTACCTTGACCAAGTAAATAAATAACATGATGAAAAAAATTGGACCACTGTAATTATCACAGCCAAGTTGTTCTGTTTAGAGGCACAAATGCACTTCTAACAGAGTTGGAAACACTTTTTAAAATAAAAATTAAACAATAAATGGTAAATTAAAAAAATATTAAACTTGAATACATTTTCTGTCATTGGGACCATTTAAAGCGTTCAGTAATTTTTGGACATGATAAGCCCTTGTGAGTCTAGAATATTTTAACCCTGTCAAAGATTTAAACTTTTAGTGTATTAAACATGTCTGACCCTATAGTCTCTTATTTCAACTTCAAACAAGAGCAAATATGCAAAGTTAAAAAAAGACAAAACTAAAATCTTCTAATATGTGTTCTAATTTATGTAATTATGCCATTTTATGGGAATTTAGTGCTGCAAAAACATGCTTAAATTTTATCTTTTTTGCAATTTAATATAAGAAAATGATTTTTTTTGTAAGTGAAGATCACATAAATCTTAAAACACCTATGGCAAAATATTGCTGATATCATAATATTTTTTCAGTAGCCCCTGTAAGTCATGACATGACTTGAATGATACTAATTCTCCCCCTTTACTGCCTCCCTGTCTGTACTGCTTTAACACATCTGCACTTGTGGGATTTTGTGTATGCACCCTTTTTCACATTAAATAATGGAAAGTGTGATTAGATTAGATTAGATTAGGTTGAACTTTATTAGTCCCTTTGGGAAACTCCCTCAGGGAAATTAAGATTCCAATAGCATTTGAAAAGTACATAGAAAGATAAATAAAACAGATGGATATAAACAAAAATATTAAAAAAAAAAATACAAAATAAATTTAAATGAAAAGTAAAAATATGTCTACAGGCTCTTGATGGTCTCTTCTTTTCCAAAAAGTTGATCAAAGCACATCCTTCATTTTGATATTTTCAAAAACATTTATAAGGAGAAGTACTCTGAGAGCACAAACCTCCGATGAAGCATTTCCAACGTTTCCTGGCAACTTATTGTCAAAAATGTGAAAAACTGCCCTGTTTGGCTATATTTAATTATTTAATTTAATTTGCAATGACTAACGTTCTCTGGAAATTTCACAAAAATCCATTCTTTACTTTTTTGAGTTAACCTGTTCACAATCTAACAAACAAACAAAGAAACTAACAGACCGAAACCTCCCTGGTGGAGATATTATCTCAACTCAAGTCTCCTGCCACATGAGTGGTCACCTGCTGTCTGTCTATCTCTCTGTAGATCCACACGTCTCTGATCAATGGTCGTCCCAGTGCAGACGACCCCTCTCCAACCCTCTTGAACTTCACCTCCGCCCGCTACATAAGGCTGGTGTTTCAGAGAATCAGAACGCTGAATGCCGACCTCATGACCCTGACTCTCAGAGACCCCAGAGACATTGATCCAATCGTGACGAGACGGGTGAGGCTGAACACACATGAATAACACTCCTCCTTTCTCTTTTTGTCCCTCTTTCTTTTTTCCTGTATTGATCCCTTTGGGAGATGACGAGTAAGACACGACACACATGCTGTAGCTTTCCTTTGTCCTTTCCATTCCTCTCTTTGCTTTTAACTCCATCTGTTAACAACATGATGGCTTAGATTTCATAAATCTGCAAGAAATTACCTTCCTTTTCTTTCCTTTCTTCTCTGTTTTGTTCACAAAAGTCAAATGTTCAGGCACAGCCTCACCAACTTCCAAGGTGTCTGGAGAATAAAAGTCTGTAAAGTGATTTTGTAATGTTTTTTTTTTTTTTTTTTTACCATTTAATATTTGACTGTTTGTTGAAAAAATCAGTTTAAGTTCATAATTGGACGGAGTGCTGAGAGATAGTGTGGCCTTTTGTTGCAGCTCTCCTTGGTGTGCTTATCCTGTGCCCTCCAGCATGCATAGTACCTCCAGAAACAAGAAAAAACACACGAAGGATGAAAAATAATCAGGAAACACAAAGCTACATTTTTTTATATTTCTAGTTATAATGAAGGTCATTAACACGTATGTTCACAGATAATAAAACCGACTGTCTGGTGTGTTTTACGCACTTAATCGTGAATATACAAACAATGGAATATTAATTACAATACATATCAGTGTGATGTTTCCCTTCTTCAGAAAGTCATTGATTTAGGATTTATTTTGTCAAATTATATTTGATATGTGCAATATTAATGTGTAAAGTATTAAATATTCATTCAGGTAAAAATCAGCCATCAAAACACATTTTTTCTTCTTTTTTCTTTTTCATTTACCCATGATGCATTTTCTCTTTTTCTGTGCTATAGTTGTTTACTTTATGTGAGTGTTTGGCTCCAATCATTTTGCCATAATTTCTTCTTTTATGTTCTTTCTACATCATGATTTTTTAATGGCATTTAAAATAAACTAGTATCAAGTTAGGGTTGCACTTGAAATTAGCATTCATTGTGATTAAACTGTAATTATCCTTTATTATTATATTGCAGACGTTAATAGCCATCTTTGTTTTTCTAAAAAAGTGCCCCCCCTCCATTTTTCCTTTTCTATTCTCGCTAATTAAATGATAATGACCAAAATAGTGTTGACTGAGTGAAAGTACAGAGAAAAATGTGTAGTTCAAGTTTTTGACCTCAAGTAAAAATCTAGTTAAAGGGTTTAAAAAAAGTTTGTTTTTCCTGTATTAGACTTAATTAGTCTATCATGAGTGAGAAGTTTCCACTGTTCATGTGTTGGAGGAACATTGGAAAGAATAAAAGGCCATTTCCCTTAAATACTAATTTATCCATTTCCAGATGTTATTTAAGATACTCCATCATGAAATTATTTGTGGTTGTTTCTTTTGAATGTAATCACAGACACTGCATCTAAAGTTGTTCATTAACAATAACCAGCTCATCATAATCTGTCTGTTTCAGTACTACTACTCCATTAAAGACATCTCAGTGGGAGGGATGTGCATCTGTTACGGCCACGCCAAAGCATGCCCGCTCAATACCGAGACAAAGGTAAAGAACTTCTCATACTACATTTTAACAGTCCAGCAGAGGTAATGGAGCTGCTTCATTCAGCAAAGAACAGCCTCGGGCATCTGCTTTTCATCCACCACCTCCGTCTCAAACGTCCTGTCTGTGTGAGAGTGTGTGCGTGACTGCAGGGGACACAGGTGACACAGCGAAGGGTTGTCTCTCGTGTCACTTCAAACTGCAGAGAGTTTGATACCAGACACCTGATCTTTCTCTGCATGTCTCACACATACACACAAACCGTTTCAGACTCTTTTGTCCTCTACATGTCCCGAGGCTGGACCACGAAGACCAACTCAGATGTGACACTAATGTCTGGTCCCTCGGTGATGATATCACTGATGTAGAACAAGCTCTAGTTTCCTTGTTTCTCGTCTTTTTCTTCCCTTTTCCACAGGATGTGTTTCAGAGGTTCTTCACATTTACAAATCCATATTCCAGTGAAGTTTGGACGTTGTGTAAACGTAAATAAAAGCAGAATACCATGACTGGCCAATCCTTTTCAATCTACAGTGCTTAACAAATTAATTAGACCACCATCCAACGTAAGGTTTATGCCACAGCTGTCCTTAATAAACAGCATTGGTATCAATCAATTATTTTTTATGTTTTTGTAATGGTGAATACACCAGTATGTAGAAACTCTTTAACAAGATTGATATTTTTAATGCTAAAATATAATTATTTCTGTTTGCTGTAATTTTCAAATGTACTAATTTACCAAAAAACAGAACAAATAGTAAAGCAATTATTATTTCTTGATTAAAAAATTCTAATTATATTTATGTCCTTGCATACCTGTGCAGAAAAAGTAGTTTCAGTGGTTGAGTGTTATGCTTGATTAACGGAGAAATCCAGTGAGCGTCTCAAATTTGTGCATGAAAAGAGAAATTCAGTTTGAGATTCCTCATTCCTTTTTTAAATGTTTGCCCAACAGCAAAAACATTTTCAGTTTTAAACAAGGTTTTGAAAGATTTCTAAAATATTAGTATTTTTATGTTTATATAAGAGGTGGTCTAAAATATTTGTTAAGCACTGTATTTTCAATTTAATACACTACAAGATAAGATAACTTAATGTTCGAATTGATAAACTTTTTTTTTTTTCTCAAATATTCACTCATTTTGGATTTTATGTCTGCAGCATGTTCCAAAAAAACTGGGACAGTGGTAACAAAAGACTGGGATAGTTGAGGAATGCTCAGAAAACACCTTTTTGGAACTTTCAACATGGAGGGATGTTTGCAGCACCTGAAATTTATGCCACGGAGATTTAAGGCAACTCTGAAGGCAAAGGAGGGGTCCAACTGTGTGCTAGAAAAGTGTACCTAATAAAGTGACAGGCAGCTGTAAAAGTGAGCAGCTGTAAAAGAAAGTTGTGTTTGCAAATCTTTGTTTTCTTAAAAGCTTAATGGTAAATTTTCAAGATGGTGGACAGTTCAAAAACAAACACAAAGGAAGGTAAGCCAGGGCATGTGCTTATTGCCACACAAACAAATGCAATAAATTTCAGATATTTTACCTCATGGTCTTCTTTAAATCTAAAACTGGGAGAAGATTAGTCAGTCAGAATGTTGGGATATAATTCACTTGTTGCAATGAGTAAGTGTGCCAACTTCTTTTCCCATAAGAATGTCTGTCTTCATTAAAAGTGCACATTATAAAAAATATATATAATAACAATGTTATTGCTCGTTTATAGTCTTTCAGGCCTTAATATAACACATTATCATCTGCATCTCACTTATTTCCTAAGACACATTTGCTCTTGATCCCTCGACAAATTTAGCTCCTTAACTTTGATACAAGTTCATCCATCCGAGCAGTGGAATCCTGGGCAAATGTTCAGAAAAGCGGAAAAAGGTGGAGACCCATGAGATGATTTGTTGATGATCGTGCAGAGAACATTTGTTCAGATGCATGCTCAGTACAAAGGCAGCCTGAAGCCAGAATTGTAGATAAAAGGGGCAAAATCCACTCGTGCCAACAAATCTGAAACTTGGCTCCGGCTCTGCTATTGTGCTTTTCTTTTTCACAGTTAAATCTGGCACCTTGTCCACATCATCCCATTTACACAAAGTCATAAATTGAATTACAGAACCTCAGCGTTGGCAAATTTCCTCCTTCGTTCTGCTCCGACTGTGTTTAGTTTTGTATTTATTTCTCTCGTGGGAGAAGAATAGTGAACCCATTTGCTGCAAACTGACAGTCTGGAAAGTGAACTGAGGTCTTTTGCTGTAGTCATCTCGCTTGTGAATTTATTGTTGTTTGATAAGCTCTCAGTAGGTCATGAATAACCGTAATGACCTGTTTGTACACCCTGATTTTAACACAATAATGTGGAAGTTGTAAAATCATATCCAGAATGAAGATGACTCACTGAAACTAGAAGCTAAACATTTTTAGTTTATGACTTAGAAATATATATCTTCTCAGTAAAAAAAATTGATTATATTTTTATGGGTAAGTCAGCTGAATTTGGACAGTTAACATTAATTAAATATCAGCATTGTGCATGCATGTTAATATGCCGCAATCAGCTCTAAGGCTAAATGTCTTTGGTTGTATTCTGGCAGGCTCTGAAAGAATAAAAAAACACTAAACAAATTTTGTAACCGCAGGACATTTCACTGCACAGGCCATAAGACAGAACAGAAAAGCTCACAAGCAATTATACAAAAAAAAATGTGTTACAATACAAGGAACAGACCAACATGCAATAAGCTGATTGAAATGCAAGATGAGGTAGCAACTCCTACATGTATGTTCCACAACCAAGGTGAAAGACAGAATCTCTGGATGAATACAGGGCTGTTGTGTTTTACACCACAGTTTTAAAGTTAATATTAAAAACTAAGTTTTGATTGTAGTCCAGACAAATTTAGAGCAGTATTATAAATGACTTAACTCTTTTTTGAATTGAATTGTTCTTTAAGTTGCATTTCAGCGGTACATTAGCCCTCAGAAGCCAATCAAGTTTCCCTAGTGGTAACTCGTAAGATTACAGGTCATTGCACAGCAGGCCAAAAATAGTAAAAACTATAAATTTGAAGCCTTGGCTGCAAATTATATCAGGCTTATTACCGTAGCCTCCTGTATCCTCCCGCCCCCTCAGATCTGAGCGTTTCCAAAGGGAGGGGGAAAGGAGCTGCAGATTTTTTTTTCTTTTTTTTATCAAATCCTTGCTTAACAGACACCCAAGGCATGATGTAAGTGTTCAGGCACACCTGAACCTGTGACCTTTGACATAAGGCCCATAATTTTTAGTGGTTTAACTTCTTCTAAGCATGACAGCTTCATACATTCTGTTGAGGCAGCTGTGACCCCGGTCTATTCCCCCCCCCTTTTTTTTTTTTTTTTTTGTTGACGTTCTTGTTTGCCAACATGTGTCTAAAGCAGTGTTGTAGTACTCGAGTCCAGGACTCGGACTCGAGTCCGACTGGAGTCCGGATATGCCAGACTCGTGACTCGACTCGGACTTGTGCGCTGATGACTCGGACTTGTACTCAGACTCGAGCTCTAGCTGCATTAGGACTCGGGGGACGACTCAGAGGACTCGAGCTTATTCATCAATGAATCCTTTGTATTTTTATTATTGTTTTATTTATTATTTCTTCTGGTATAAGGTCCTCATATCAGTCTTAAAGCCCACGGCGGGCATGTGTGTTAGTTTACCTGCATGCACGTTCACGCGCTGATGTCGAAGGAGCGGCAGAATGTCGAAGCAGGTATAGCAGGTTGTATGTTTGGCTTTCAAAGATTTCACCATAAATGCTGGTAAATGCAGAGCAACGTGTTCATTATGTAAAAGAGTCATTGAAGAGAAGACGGGGACAACATCAAACTTTAACAGACATCTGTCTAGGATGCACCCAGTGAAGTGAGTAGATGGCGATACTAATGTTACTTTGACTGTTGATAACGTTATAAGCTAGCTGCTAATTAACGACAACGTTAACCTCTTAACCCTAGGAGGTCAGCGCTATCGTAAACGACAGCAAAGCACACCGTTCATGAAATATTTAATAACTTTACAACCATTTATTGTAGCCACTTACCAATTATTTTGATCGAAAGCTGACAACTTAGCCGTTCCGATGAGCCCTCTGGTGCAATCGTAGCTCTTCCAGAGGGTGAGATATCTCTCCTGAAACATCAGTGTCTTTTTGGAGACTTCGTGAAAGTAATCCGTCGTAATAAATCCAAAAGTTAGGTCTTCTAGGTATATTATTTAATCCAATTTCTGTATCAAAACACGTTAGCACAGTAGATAGTCGCCATCTTGTTGTCACCCGGATGCAGTTCATCTACTATTTCATGTGTCTTCTGACAAAAATATAATAAAAAACGTTGTATATTTACCTATGCCCATTTGGGTTTTATTCCAGATCGTGCGCACAGATATCTCAATATTGAGGACTCAGACTTAGGCTCGGTAAACTTTTCTAGTACTTGGGCTAAGGTACCGAGGACTCGACCTAGACTCGACTCAGGTGAGAGGACTCGACTCTAATTTTTTTTCTGTGACTCAATTCGACTCAGACCCAAACACTGAGGACTCGGACTCGACTCGGACTCGAGCTATGGTGACTCGGCTATAACACTGGTCTAAAGCAGCTGTGTTTTCATCGTTCATGTGTACTTTACATATGGAAGAAATAACATTGAGGCCAGGAGGTCAGCAATACGTCAGGCAATCTGCATGATGACTTCACAAAGAATGGATTTAAATTCATATTAAGACCATGCCCAGCATTTTCATTTATTTTTTATTTTGTTATAGCAGCACCCGTGATGGACAGTGTTGAAAAAGGTTGAATGCTTGAATCCAAAATCAATGAGTCATGTTTAGTGTCCTTGTTGAGCTCAGCTTTGTGCCAGCAGAAAAAAAAACTTTTGTCTGAAAACTGTTTCTCATGTGGGACATTCTTTAGTGATTTTCTTTTTGTTTTGTGTGTCTTTAGAAGTTTAGCTGTGAATGTGAGCACAACACATGCGGGGAGAGCTGTGATCGCTGTTGCCCTGGTTACCACCAGCAGCCCTGGATGGCTGGGACCTTCCACACTCGACATATCTGTGAAAGTAAGAAAGACACACACAAGTGGCAAATGACTCACATAAATCACACAAAACATATAGAAAAATATGCCTAACACAACCTCTGTGCAGATGCATTTGACTTGACAATCACAACATAGTCATTAGTTTAGTGCTCTGTCCGACTCTATTTTAGCACCAAGATCCTGGATATTTTCAAGTTTAAGGTGAACTCATGACCCTGTTCTCATAAAGAAACAATCACTGTCTTATTATACCCTCTTGTCTGAATATATCAGAGCACTATGAAGGCTTTTCTTCAGACTTTGCCTGGATTTCTACCCTGACTCAAGACTACACTGATTAGATGTCAGGGGAAAAGGATCAAACTTGTGGTGCCTCATATTCATCCCTTGCTTGTGAACCCAGCATCTCGAAAAGAATTTGAGGGATTTTATTTATTTAAATTTTATTTCATTATTATATCTTTAACCTAGCATGAATATCCATTCTGACCTTTGGATGAACTGATTAAAATTGAAGGAAAAGGGTCACCAAGATGGAGTCCCATATTTATCCTTTGCTTGTGAATGATTTATCCAGAGAACTTTTTCTGGGATTTCCTCAAACTTTGCACAAGTTTAATCTGTAATTCAATGATGAGCTTGGTGGGTTTTGGAGACCATGAGCCAAAGGTTAGGGGGACTCTCTGTTGTCTCATCAAGCAGAGCATCAACAGTCATGACAACTGTTAGCTTATTACACAAAGTGCAGACAGTGGTTCATTAATAATGTCAATATCTGTGACTGAAATGTTTAGTTTCCACTTACAACTCTGGAGAGAAACTTTTTTATTAGACTAGGCTGACCAGATTTTTAGACCTCATAAAAGAGACACTTAAATTTTAAAACCCACATGCATGACCTCAGGATACAAGGATTTTCCTTCAGTGCACCTTTTGACAAACACAGTATTATAACAAATATATTGGCATTATAAATTATTATTAATAATTGTATGGTTTTCATTTTTATTATTCTTATTGTCAATATTTCTGTCATGATTTGTATTTTCCAAAATCCATTTCGTTATTATTGTTATTATTATTTGACAAATCGACAATAATAATGACAACATTATTACAAAAAATCCAAATCAAGGCAGTCTTTCTGACTCTGTCTACTCTGTTTACTCCTTTACATGTGTGATTTTTTTATTTTTACATGATCTGCAAACGCTAGTGTAATATTGTCTGTCCATGATGTTATCTTTACATCATTTTTTCACATTCTATTATAACATATAATTTAAGCCTGTATGTAATTTTTTAGTAGTGTTTTAACTACATGAAACTGCAATTTAATACATAAATCTGTATTAGTCTCGGCATTAAGATATTCATATATTTATATGCAGACAAATCAGTGCTGCAAGTATGGTGAGATGTTTTGGTGGATTATTTCAGTTGCTTAAAATGGGGATGTGGACTAGCCCAATTTGAGACTTTTTTTATTTTTTTATTTTTTTGGAGGGGAAATTTGTGGGGACATGGGACACAAGGAAAAACGGACAGTCCCCTCTAAATCGGGACGCCTGATCACCCTATATTACACCAACCATGAGCTGCATATTGTCAAGCTTTTGAGTCAACCACTCACCAGCACAAAGCACCATGTGTCAACTTCTCTACCTGTAAAACAAAAGCACTTGATTTAAAAAGAAACGTCAGGCATTGAGTGAAATATTAAGCAGTGCATATGCAGTGTTGACAGCAGCCTCCAGTGCTGTATTGCAATGCATCATCTGATGCTTGTGTGCTGGTAGGACATGGTGCAAGACAGACCTTTTGAAAACCCTTTTCTGTTTGGGCTTTTTTGAGCTCTTCATGTTGTAAATGTACGCTAGAAAAACACAGACAAAAGTGTTGAATTTAAAACTTTCTCACTTTTCTTAAGTTAGCCTGAACCTGAAGTTTGTTATATGCAAATAAATCAATCCAGCTACCCCACACTTACATTTTGAAACAGAAGCAGAGAGCTAAATTTATGCTCCTGTCAGCCAGACCGACGAACTCTTTGATATAAGTCTCCATAAAACCATCAGGAGTCACCTCTGCATCCATTAACCTTCATCAACTGTGTGGCAGCAGAGCATCAAGGTTGGAGGTGTCCACCTGTCATCATAAAACTAGTCTTACAACATGTCATCTTCATTTTCTTTCACACACACTGCACTTTCTGACAGGGTCTGCAGCTTTAGTGGACTGATAACGGCTTCTTCTACCTTAACCTAAACCCTGCGAGATAGAGGGGTGAGGTCACTTAAGGTCCTGACTGAAACAATGTTGATTAAATCTTTCGTGATCGATTCTGTCCACACTGGGTGAAACTCGAGGTCATAAGATCACTGCAGGGTTTGAAATGAGGATCACTTAGCTCATGTTAAATGAATAAAAGGATCAAATTTTGCGGCTGCATGCTAGCGCAGCAGGTAGTGCTCATGTCTTGCTGATTTGACTCCTTGATTGGGTGGGGCCTTTCTGTGTGGAGTTTGAATGTTCTTCCTGTACATGTGAGGGTTACCTATGTGTTATCTAAGGGATAAGCTATCATAAAACATCTCAAAGAGAAGCAACATGTCCACAAACTAGCATAGGAAAGTGCAAGATCATTCTGAATGGACAATTCATCTCTACAGATCAGCAGTCTCATCTGTTAACTAGATCTGAACCCGAGAGGGATTTGCAAACTTTTCTTTTAATCATGGCGATTTTTAACCCGGCAGGGCAGCAAGATTCACTTGAAACATCTTGCAAAGCTTTAATCCAGGATGAGTGAGCTCAGTCTGCAGAGGCTCTGACAAATCAATGTCTTTTGAAGAAGAGGCGGGGCAGTGGTTGTGGTGGTCTGATTTACCAGAACAAACACAACACTCACAACGTTTCTTGATAAAAAAGATCTCTTCTTCTGACAGGCTACTAAACAAGAGTTTGATTTACAAACCTGCTTACCGTGTGTACATTACTTCTTCGCAGCAGCGTTTGCCACCTTTATCTGATTGGCCTGTAATGAATGTGATTGATATAATGATCGTCCAGTCACCTTCAGGACATGTTTGTGAAAGATTCTGTCCTTTCCAAACACTTTATGTTGGCTGTTGTCCAGTTGGAATATTTAAATGTTTCCTGTGGATGTATTGAACTGCCATTTGGCATGTCAGGTTTAAAGAGTATAACAAATAGCAATGGAAGTTTCTCCTTTGCTCTGGGACCTCTGAGCCTGGAGCCTTGTGCCTCTCTTTGTCTGGGACATTAATCTTATCCATACAGTCAGAGGGCCACATCACAAACTGCAATATACTAACTTCATTAAACAAAAATGGACTAAACCAACATTCTTTTTTAAGTTGAAATGCAAATAGTAATACTTTATTAAATGAGATAAAACATAGAGTTTAAACCAGATGAAACTACTTTCCAGTGTATTGAGCACAGTATTTACTATTTATTCCAACATGTTTACCCAACAGTTCTTTATATTTACAATTAACTTGTGGACCTCATTGAGTGACCCACAAGTGACCATGCTTCACCTGCCTAAAAACTGCACCTTCCACTACAAGCTGCCATCTCTAAATAAGTCTCAAATACCATTATAGCAGAGGTGTTGTCTTCACAATGGAGGTCAAAGTTGATCCCAACTCTGCTGCTGTCTGGATTTGAAGTCCACTTCTTTACACCATACTTTTCATAGAGCAGAAAATTTAGATCCGGATTTTAACAATTTATATAAAGTTCAACATTTGCTCAATAATTATCTTTGTATGTGTGTTTCGTGTGCATCTCCTCTCAGGGTGTAACTGTCACAGTAAGGCCGAGGAGTGTTACTTCAATCAGACCGTAGCTGACTTCTCACTCAGCCTGGACGTCCACGGTCAGCACAGAGGTGGTGGTGTCTGTATTGGTTGCCGTGACAACACAGCTGGAATCAACTGTGAGACCTGTGTTGCAGGATATTACAGACCTGCTGGGGTACGTGGAATACATAAACCAATTTAACTGAAAATCTGTATGTTTGATTAGTTATAAATAAGATTTTACCTCCTTTATCTGTCCAGGTGAGCCCTGAGGAGGAGGACCCTTG
The DNA here is from genome assembly GCA_037902135.1 of Cetoscarus ocellatus. Lineage (NCBI taxonomy): Eukaryota > Metazoa > Chordata > Actinopteri > Labriformes > Labridae > Cetoscarus > Cetoscarus ocellatus. Next base: position 1,074,919 of record JBAMNC010000543.1, read on the forward strand.
CATCCCCTGCTCATGTGACACGCAGGGTTCAATTAGCCAGTCATGTGTTGCAGATGCAAGCCGGGCTACACCAAGTATGCAGAAATGTCCAGTCTTTTCACACCTTTTTTTCCTGTAACGTTTCTTCCTGTCATCATGTTGGTATTCATATGTCAGCTCTAACTTTCTGACTCTATTGAAGTCAGCAAGAGCATTAAGCTGCATGCAAAGTTGTCAAGCATAAGACAGCCATTAGATAGCCTGAAAAGCTCTAATCCTTAAAATTTTCCGCTTATTATAGTAATAAACCAGATTTTTTTTTTCTCCACCATTATTGGTGAAAAAACTGATTTTGAAATCCTGTCCCTGTGTGATTTTGAGGGTTAAGTGAAAATGTTGAGCAAGGCAGTCTTTTGCGCTTATGACAGAGTGCTAAAATGCTGAATTTAAGACTTCCGCTGGCAAACACTGTACATGGATCTGATTGCTGCTTTTTTTATAACTCATCAATTTAAATTTATTAAAACAAAAGGCCTTCACACACACTACCAACCACACACTACCAATCACTTCCCCTGGTAGGATTTTGGCTGGTCCATGGCAGATCCTTGATGGAGCCTGCCCTCCCTGAAAGTTGTATATCGTAAATTTAAGGCCATGTTTTCGTTAGTTTGTGGTGCAAGATTCCTCTCTGTTGATTCAGCAGTTACTCTAATAACCAAGGAAAAGGTTAAAGCTCTGGGGAAGCACCTTCTCATGGGACACACCCTGCAATTGCATGAATGAGCATGTTTTTAGAGGAATCTAGGCATTTGGAAGTGGGCTTGTAATTGGCTGGAAGTTGGCAGGCTGCTGGCAACTCAAGTATTCTTGAGTACCAAGAAAAGTGCAAGTAAATACAATTATTTTTTTTATCATCATATGATTTTGAGTTAACTGCTCAGCTTTTGTGTTTTCAATTTTTTTTTTGAATGATGATGTGCGTAAACTATGAGGCTGCAGAAGCAAAATACTGAATGTTTTGGCAAAGACAAACATCCTACATTTGAATTAATCTGCATGTGATAAATCAGTAACTTCAATGTTTCATTGACTCTGCTTGATTTCCTGCAGGGTTTGAGTCAGTCCAGTTCATCTATATTTCCTTAAGCTACTGTTATTAGAAAAAAAAGAGAACCACTAATTATTCGGGCGATAATTCTACTCCTCTTTGTACTTTTTACTGTTTTTACATCCAGACCTATTTTTGCTTCAGTCACTTCCAAAGAGATCCTGCTCTGTTTCTCACACACTGCTGGTCTGAAAATCTGTGCGTGTCTTTGTGTGCGTTTGATTGACAGGCCAGCCAGCAGGGTCGTGCCATTGTAAGGAGGGTTTTGGGGGTCTGCGATGTGACAGGTGAGATGCACAAATGACACACACACATAAAGAGACAGAGACACATAGTGACAGATGAGCAGAACCTTTCAGCTGCTGTCTGTTCCAATTAATGTTTGGAAATCGCCAGAAAGTTTCCATTAAGATCTTTGATGATAATAATGATCACACACGCTTGGTTCTTGAATCGTGTAAATATAAAGAAGTGACTGAATAAATAGCCTTGGTTTTAAGTGCGAGACGGGCTATTTTTACAAGATGTTATTCTCTCTGCAGCTTTGATTTGATCACTTTTATAACACATTTTAATCTCTAATGGGCCCAGAATAATCAAGATAAGTGTCAGGGTTAAACGTCCAACCTGTGAATCAATCGACAGAGAAAAGCAAACGATAAGAAAAGCACTCTGTCTAATCTTTACATCTGTCGACAAAATGCTTCATCTTAAATCGTTAATCACCTCCTTATCTTTTATTGTTGTAATTGCTTGTTTTCCTCTGCTATGACTCAGCTTTCCTGTGGGAATTGTTCAGGTTTATTGTACTTTAATCTAATTTTAATGCTGATATAACTCCCTATTAACAGCCCTTAAATGACCTACACTCACACTGAAAACAATGATTGTATGAACATCTTTTTTCAGTTATTTGAACGCTGCAGTAGAAATAAATCCTGCAGTTACAAGATGTCTTTTTCTTATTTCAGTGTAGGTTTTTAAAGTACCTCTCAATGCCTAATACCTCTGGTACCTTTAAAGCTGAAGTTAAAAGGTTCACCCACAAAGTAAGGTGTAATGATTGGTTTATTGTAAAATTATGGAAGCATCCACATGGATTTAGGAAAATTGAACTTTGTCTTTCTGAATATGAAACTAAATGTTCATGAATTTATGAAAGTTCCATTGATTTGACTTTAGACTGTCTGTTATTGGCACAGTCAAAATATTATTGATTGTAGGGCTTTTGAGAAAACAATCAGAGCTTAAGCCCTATATGCCACCTCCTGGCTCCTCATCTGAGTAAGTGAACTAAGATTTTTCAATATAAGAAAATATAATCCTCAAAAGTTTGGAAATGTTATTTCAGATGATTATATCTACCCTCTAATTATACCAATTGGTATTATATTTTTTATTTTTGGAAAGCCTGATTAGTTGTCTTTACAGCGAGATACGACTTGTAAGGATGTGCAGGTTTGGAATGAGCAAGCAGCTAAACATGTAGGGAAGCTCTCCAAAAGAATGTCCGAAAATCTCCTTCAACTGCATGATCCTTATAAGGTGTACCTTGTTGTAAAGGTGATTAATCAGGCTTTCCAACAGTATAACATTCAGTACCAACTGGTGTTAATAAAGGGGACAAATAGTTAACAGAAATAATGTTTCCAGTTTTCTTTTTGAGGAGTATATTAAGGTTTTATGATATTGTTTCTTTCCAGTATTGTTCAGCCGTACTGTAGCACTGTCCATTCACATTTGTGACCCTGCAAGACGGAAGTTTGTCAATTAAAATCCACTCCAGCCACTCTGTCTTTCCCTGATTTAACCACATTTAACACTTAATGTAATAAAACAAAATGGCACCACCAATGCATCTACAACTTGATGTCTTAATATTTTCTTTTATCTGCAGAAGCAGTGACACATTCTCCTTTAAATCTTTTATTTTATCTAACAGCATATTTAAAAAATATTCATACCCACTGGCCCTCAGCAGGTGGTCCGTTTTTTAAGTTTTAACAGACTTGCATCATGGGTTATAGTTTAGATTGTAAATACATACTCATAACATTCCTATCAAGGTCTGTTCTGGTCCAAACAGGCACTTAAATCAGAATGAAATCAAAGTCATAAAGAGTTGGACCCTGTGATCTTCTGTCTGCATGAAGGCCTCTGTAGTACTCATCACTTTATCTTTATTATCGTTATTAAACTCATTTGTCTTCAGGTGTGCTGTGGGTTATATGGGCTTCCCGTCCTGTCAGCGATGTAACTGCAGCGTGGAAGGAAGCACCAACGCTGACCCCTGTATAACACCCTGCGTGTGCAAGGTACACACACACACTCACACACATCTCTGTGTGCGCAAATAATGATAAGTAGTTTAAGCTAACCTTTGTAACCCCGTCATCATTATGTCCAGCACATTAACGCTGCCATAACACGCTTTCTGCTCGTAACGTCAGTCTGAGGGCAACCTATAAACTTTAATTCATCTTTCTTTTTTAATCTCTTTCTTTCTGTCTTCTTCCCTCCTGCAGGAAAACGTGGAAGGAGAAAACTGTGACCGCTGTAAGCTTGGGTTCTACAATCTTCAGGCTGAAAATCGACGAGGCTGTGAGAAGTGCTCCTGTATGGGCGTGGCCAGTCAGTGCGCGGCCTCCACGTGGACCTATCAGAATGTAAGCATAGTATGTTTTTGGTGAATAGGTAGCAGGGACATGTTGTACATCCTCAGGTCAGGTCGTCTTGGTTTGACTTCAACCCTTGGCAATGTGCTGCATGCCATTCCCTACTTTCTCATTCTAGTGACCTCTTGTTAAAGTAAAGAATAAGCAATCATCTTAACACCATTAAGTATTTATTAACCTGTTATTTATAGAGCACTTTTAAAAACAAAGGTTTATGAAGTGCTTTCACTAAAAAAAAAAAAAAATAGCACAAAGAAAGTAAACCAAGGACACTAAAAACTCACAATGTAACCTGAAGAACCCAAACGATGAACATCTGAGAACAGGCAATGCAGGGCCCAAGCAAGCAACATGAAATAAGGACTGTGAGCATCTCAGTGTCCTTAGAGTGGGAAGAGGTGGTAGCTACAAGCAAGACAACAGCAGGATAACTGCATACACAGAGATAAGCATAGATGCAAACAGCTTCAGTAGCAGTTAAATCAGCTGTTAACCGCATTTCTTTATTAACTGAAAACAGACAACAACAAAGAAAGCATTTCTCAATAGAAAGGATATTTTTGCTCCACTTCAGACAATGTTTTGGCAAGAAATGTGTCTTCTTAGTAGCTTATGTGTTGTGTTTTGAACTGCAGCAGTAGTGCTCGGCTGATTGGCTTTTATTAAATGTGATTGATGGAGCAATCGTCCAGTCTCCTGCTGGATATGCTTTTTAAAAGTTGTACCCGTTCCCAAACACTTTTTATGGGCTGTTGCCCAGATGGACTAGTGAAATATACTGAACAATACTGGTGGTGCACCAAAACTGTGGTGTATTCATATGCAGTGTGAACTTGACATTAAAAGAAGATGTCCTCTATCGGTCTGGAGAACTTTAAAAAAGTCCCTCTGGTCCTAAAACACCTTTTGACCAATGTATCAAACAGCATTTGACAGTCTTGACCTTTGATGAAATGAAGAACTGGACAGCCTGTAATGAGAGTAGCTTTTATGGCCTTTGGACAGGACCTGTGCCACACCCTGTAATTTCACATAACCTTACTCTGCTGGAGGATATACTTACACATAAATAAAGATGTATTTCAAAGAAATAAGACAGAGATGTTTGGTTATAAATCTGGCTGCAACCTCTTGTGATGAGAGATGAAGCCATCAAGAACATGCAGTAAGCCGCAGTTCCTTGAGTGTCCACTTGAGGCTCACTGCAGAGGCACGCACCACCTGTCAAATGCTCATTTTCATTGTCAAAATAAATATGTCACTGCCTTAATGATTTAGGTCCATGTAGTTTATCTCATCATGAGCATTTACAGTGGAAACACCTGTAATTGCATACCATACTGAGCCGAACTGAACCGCTTAATCAAGTGTCTCAGGAAGAGAGCGAATACAGCTGGATCAAGGGTACTCTGTAAATGAAAACTAGCAGGATTTTTGAACATTGGTGATTGTGAGCATACTTCAGCAGTCTTAAAAAATGAATAGATGAACCTGTTTTTGGCAAAAAAACAACCTCTTTAGATAATCTCATGTCTTTATTCATCTGTAACTCTAAATCAGGTTAAGACAATCAGTACCAGTGAGATTAAAAGTGCAAATGTGAAGTCCAATCTACTGACAGTGCGTGTATTAGAGTGGCTGTAGATGGAGAACAGTGAAGGTGAGGAAAAAAAGGGAGGTAGGTGAAAATAGGCAGGAAAGAGACAAAAGAGGAAAAGGAAAAGTGGAGAGGCTATGAGAGGAGAGAAGAAGGGAAGAGACAAGACAAGAGGTAAGGAGGAGGAGAGAGGTGAAGAGAGGAAAACAGTTTTTGACTGACAGGCGAGGAGGGAGGGGAGGGGAGTCGCTGACAGGATGACAGCTCTGATTTAGACACCGATTGTGTGTGTGTGTCTGTGTGTTTGTGCTCAAAAGGGGAATCCAAGGTCAGGTTAATTGCAACGACAGATGTGTGTGGCTGTCTGTCTTTCCCACACACACACCGTATAAAAAAAGGAAGACTCCAGGTGTCAGCTGCTTGACTTCCTGTTTAACATGTGGCAGATTTACAAAAGCATAAATCACATCTAAAGATTTTACACTTTTGTTGACGTGACTTCTCATTTCAAACAAGAAGTGACTGAAAATAGCCTAAAATATAGAGTTTAAGTCCTGATGTAAAGGAACAGAACGGGGTCAATGTTTTCACAAATTTTTATCACTGGACTTTAAAGGGATAGTTCAGTGTTTTTTAAGTTGGGTTGTATCAGGTAAATAGATATTAAAGTCAGCAAAATGGCTCCCAGCAGTGTTGTACACTGCCTGGCCAAAATAAAAGTCGCCACCTGGATTTACCTCAGCAAATAGGTACGAGCCTTCTGTTGGATAATTACTGCACGCGTGATTATCTTTCAGCAAGCAACAAGTTATTTAACCCCAGCTGATGCAATGAGTAGCTTCTCATTTCGTAAACAACCATGTCAAAAGACACATCCTGTGGTCGTGGAAAAGATGTTTGTCTGTTTAAGAAGGGTCAAATCATTGTCATGCATCAAGCAGAAAAAAACATCCAAGGAGATTGCAGAGACTACTAATATTGGGTTAAGAACTGTCCAAGGCATTATTAAAAACTGGAAGGATAGTGGGAAACCATCGTCTTCATGGAACAAACGCGATCGGAAAAAAATCCTGAATGATTGTGATCAGTGATCACTTAAACGTTTGGCCAAATCAAATCAAAGAAAAACAACAGTAGAACTCAGGGGTATGTTTAATAGTGAATGTAAGAGCATTTCCACACGCACAATGTGAAAGGGTACTCAAGGGATTGGGACTGAACAGCTGTGTAGCCTTAAGAAAACCACTAATCAGTAAGGCTAACTGGAAAAAAAGGCTTCAGTTTGCTCAGTTTTGCCACGGAACATAAAGATTGGACTCTGGAGGACTGGAAGAAGGTCATGTGGTCTAATGAGTCCAGATTTACCCTGTTCCAGAGTGATGGGCGCGTCAGGGTAAGAAGAGAGGCAGGTGAAGTGATGCTGTCATCATACCTAGTGCCTACTGTACAAGCCTGTGGGGGCAGTGCTATGATCTGTGACAGATCTTGTGACATTGCAGAAGCTTATTGAAACAGTGCCAATGCGAATGTGTGGGTGTAATCAAAACTAAAGGCGGTCCAATGAAATATTAGAGTGTGTGGCCCTGTTTTTTTGGTGGCGACTTTTTTTTTTTGGCCAGGGAGTGTATCTTTAAGGGTAAGCCACTGTAACACACTGCTGTTTAAAGGTACGGTTATTTGGCATTGTTGTGAGTTTTACATAAAAAAAACAGCCGTGATACTATATTGGTGTTTCAAGGCAGAATATTTACCCCTCTGTGAGGTTTTGCCTCCAATGTGATTGGAGGGACAAGTTGACCCCCTCATTGCTCCGTCTTCAGAGGTAGCAATAGTGGCGTGATATTGGAGAGATGAAGACACGCAGACTCGGCTGGAGACAGGAGCACTGCGAGTGAGTGTGTCTGCGCTTGTGTGTATGTTGGGCTATGTGTGCCGTATTGTGCGCATCCAAGCTGTATTGCAGCGTGAATTGACACAGATATTACGGCCCTTGCGGAATAACCATGAATGTCTCTGGATGTAAATATAGAACTGCATATGAAGGCACAATGAATTGGGCTTGTGTTTGGCACTTTGTTACGATGCAGCAAGATGTTTATTTCACCGATGTATATTAGATAGCAGATAACTATATGCTCACCTCTGATTCAGACCTAAAAACATGAAGGTTTGTGGGCATGGGCTTACAGGTTACACACATAGACCACCAGGTAACTCCAGGCCTCTTCTGCTCCTCAGTTTCTACTAAATTTTGTCCACTGTAATTGTTTGGCCTGCTAAATCTCATCAAAAGAATTTCTTCTTCTGGCACTTTTTTTTAATTATTGGCGCTACCCACATGTTTAGCTGTGTTGCTGATTCCACAAATGCACAGTCCTTACTAGTTGTACCTCATTATAAAGGTGCTTAATCAGGCTTTCCAACAATATATAATGCAATGCCAGCTGGTATTATTAAGAGGGAAAATAATTGATGGAAATAACTTTTTAAAGAAATATATAAACAACTTGGCACACCACAATCCTTTATTTTGCTAAAGGAATGCAGCCTGCTTATTAAGAGAAATACCAGTGATGTATGTAGTTTTCTACCAACACAATATCAGGCTGTCAAAATTTAGACCGCTGTTCATAAAAAATCTTGTTAACTTGATCACATGTTCCACTATTAGTTAATTTAATCCCACTGATGTCAGCATAAGTTATAGGCTAAAAGTCTAATTCTTCTTCCTGTAACTTTGTCTGAAGGAGACAACACTGACAGGCTGGCACCTGGTAGGAGACACAGGAGGGAGAGTGTGGTCTGTTCACCGACAGACTCCTCCGTATCTGAGCGTCCGACACTCTGACGTAGTGAATGATCTGGGCTCAGCATACTACTGGAACGCACCTGGACTATACCTGGGAAACAAGGTAAGAAACACACACTCACTATCCCGCTGTGTGTTTGTACACTTAGAAGTAAAATAATTGTGCAAGTTTCTTCAAAGCTAAATGTAGTGTTTTTGTGTAAAGAATCTTTTGCCATGGGGCAGTTCCTCTGCTCTTCTCTCTTTGGATATTGCTTGAGAAATGCAGAAAAATAAAGCTCTTTGAATCCAGGCTCTGAGAAAATAACAGTAATACAATAAAATAGAGTGTCACAGAGTACACAAACTGCTGCATCACAAGTTACCATGGTTGAATAACATCACTTTCACACAGGCTGAACAGAAATAGTTCCTTATAATCTTCCCAAACAAGTGCAGTATGTCTTCAGAGACTGTGTATAGGACTGTATCAAATTTCTTGTCCAAGTGATAGATAACTTATTTTCATTCCATATAAAGTATTATCTTAATAGAGTGCATATTAAAGGTTGCTATACCCTGACATTTTCTAAATTTTCCTCCTTTGATATTCAAAAAACCCTTATTGATCAGGCCAATCATTGGCTACATTTACATATAGTCATTAAACCTTTCATAACCGGAATATTAGCAATAACCCGGTTGCATGCAGCCATGTAAACACCAAAAAACCTTTTGAAAAACCAGAATATGAGCATATTCCGTTTTTTAAAAACCAGAAAGTCACCCCTGGGTTACTCCTTTTCTAACCCGAATATTTGGTCATGTATACGCCGATCGGGATATCGTCATTGAAAGGAACATTAAGTTGTGTACTGTCATGTCCTTTTCGCAAGGAATCTTGGTCTTTTGAGTACAGGAAGTACTTGTTGTAACATGGCACAGCTCCGGCTCAATTTCCTAATTCTTCATGTTCTCGTCATCCATTAATGAAGAAACTGACAAAGAATAGTGTCAAGTACTGGTGGTGGGTCAGTACCAGCACCAAAGCACAAACAAAGCCAACTGTTAGCTGCTCCGGGCCGTTCATTATCCGCCATGCTGCTGCTGTTGTTCTCGTTGCTATTGGATACAGGAAGAAGAAGCGGAAATGACGCGCATTGCATCATGACATTCTCCGTGCGTGATGACGTTCTCCGTGCGTCGCTGTTTTGTTCGGGATACTATGCATAGAGGAGTAACCCTGTTTGCTCACACATGTAAACTGGGTTATTCCGAATGTTTCAGAAACCGGAATATTGATCTTAACCCGAATATTGACTGCATATGAACTTAGCCATTGTTGCCCAATATTCATTTAAAATTGGCAGTAAAATTGGTTTAAGTACTTTTATGTCATTGATAATAAGCTGTCTTTTAACGAAAACACAGACATTATATACAAAAAATCACAGCAGCGACTGCACTTCCTCCGGATGCTCAACCGGATTGGGGTGTGCAGCAAACTAATGTTTTATCACTCAATGGTTGAATCTGTCCTGACATTTGCCATCTTCTCCTGGTTTGGCAGCCTCTCCTTAGTAGACAAAAAGAGGTTGGAACACATTGTCAAGGTAGCAAGCAAAATAATTGGTGCTACATTGCCTGATAAACCTACAACTAAACTCAAAGGCCCAGGACATCATTCAGTGTGCTGTGCATCCTATCCTTGCCAAGTTTGAACTCTTACACTCTGGCAGGAGATTGCCAAATGCAAAATCGAACAGGATGAAAAGTTCATTCATATCACAGCCATTGCACAACCGAATTTAAATTTTAACAATGATACATCTTATCTGTAAACATTGCAGTAATGGTTCTGCTTCAATTGTTTCTTTAAGTATTTGTGTTTTATCCATCTCAGTGTCTTATCTGGATTTGTGTGATTGTGTTTTTATGTTTCATGTTTTTACCCGCCTGCAAAACAAATTTCCCTTTGTGGACAATAAAGTGAAGTTGAAGTTGAAGCTGAATTGATATCTGTAGTCGCTGATATGGTCCTTGCAGTACTAATGGGTTACAAAACAAACCCACCACCTCATCCGCTGCTGCATCTCCATGAGGCCATGCATCACATGGCATCAACTCAATGCATTTTGACATGAGGACATGATTAAAATGACCTACTTAAGTTCAAACCAACCAACAGCATGTAGGAGAAAGCTTATTTAAGTGACTTTGAAGATGCCATGGTTGTTGGTGCCATGCAGGCTGGTTTGAGTGTTTCAGAAACTGCTGATCGACAGGGATATTTTAAACACACAACTGTATCAATGGATTATAGAGAAGGTCCAGAAAAGTGAAAATATCCAGTGAGCTGTAGCTGCAAAATTACCTTGGTATGTCAGAGATCAGTGAAGCGTGGCAATGATAGAAAGGCAACAGTAACTCAAATAACCACTCATTACAACCAAGGTATGCAAAAGATCATATTTCTCAATCCAGGCAGCTCTAAATACAAAACAGGCCCAACCAAGCGCCTACAAGGTGAGCCTTACAAACAGCCATTGAGTGTTTTTGATGCCATAAACACCTTTTGGTGACTCAAACATGTTTTGTTTGAGTTGTTTTTACATCAACCCCTTTCTTTCCTTCCTTCAAGTGAGAGACCCAAAAGACTTCCTGTACCAAAGAATAGACTTTGTTTGGTCTGAATACTTTAAAGAAATTGGACCTGAATCAGCTTTGACTGTGTATCTGAATGCAGATCAGCCAATCAACTGACTGCACCTTGCCAGAACAATGAAGGAAAGGTGCTGCTTTTTGTTTGGTCTGGGAGTAGTGCTAAAATAAAACCCTCTATTAGTCATCTTCTTTTGAGGGATGCATTGATACCTTTGAGTGTATTTATGGTGATATACACTCACCACCATTAGAGGGTACACCTTACTGGTACCGGGTTGGACCCCCTTTTGCCTTCTGAGCTGTGTTAATTCTTCCTGGCGTAGATTCAACAAGGTGCTGGAAACATCCCTCAGTGATTCTGGTCCACAGTGACATGATAGCATCACACAGTTGCTGCCGATTTGTCAGCTGCACATTCATGATGCAAATCTCATGTTCCACCACATCCCAAAGCTGCTTTATTGGATGCCTCTGGAGTACAGAGCACTCACTGTCATGTCCAGTTTGAGATGAGTCGAGCTTTGTGACACGCTATGTTTTCCTGCTGGAAGTAGACATGAGCAGCCTAGCATCTGTTTGCATGACTTCCTGATGAGGGTTTGATGCTGAAATGCGTCATAGTTTGTTTTTAAAGTCTACATGACCATGCTGTTTAAATGAAGGCATTTTAATAGTATAAAGAGAGTGCCTTGGAGTCTTTTCTTTTAGCTTCAATAACTATGAGAAGATTGACACACTGTCTTCATAAAGGGATGGGCATGTTTAGCAACAACATTCAGGTTGGTTGTGAATTTGAATTGATGATCAGTTGGTTATAGGAGCCCAAAGTGTGCCAGGGAATTCTTCCCCACTCCATCCAGCTGGAGCTGTTGATGCAAGGCAAGATGCACCCATGCTTTTATTTAGTTTACATCGAATTCTGACCCTGCCATCTGAATGATGAAGCACAATAAAGACTCTTCAGGAGGCAATATTTTTCCAATCTTCTATTGTCCAGTTTAGGTGACTTCTGGCCTCAGTTTCCTGCTCTTAGATGACAGGAGTGGCACCCAATGTGGTCTTGTGCTGATGGTGCAGCAAGATTCAGCGTGTTTTGAAGTCAGATATGGTCTTCTGCAAACCTTGGTTGTAATGAGTGGTTATTTAATCTGTCATCTTGAACCAGTCTGGACATTCTCCTGTGACCTCTGCCATCAACAAGGCATTTGCTGTTCCTGAATATCTTCTTTTTATTGGACCATTCCCTGTAAATCCTAATGATGGTTGTGTGTGAAAATCCCAGTAAGTCAGCAGTTACTGAACTACTCAGACTAGCTGTCTGGCACTAACAACCATGCCACATTTAAAGTCAATTAAATCACCTTTCTGAGGCTCAGTTTGAACTTCAGCAGATTGTCTTGGACACGCCTGCAAGTGCATTGAACTGCTGCCATGTGATTTGCTGATTAGCTATTTGTGTTAATGAGCTGTTGAAAGCAGTTTACCCAATAAAATGTCCAATGAGTGGCAAGTTGTGGCATAAATAAACATTTCATGTTCAAACATACAGAGTAGATTTATTCTGTTACTCCAGTGTGACAGCTCTGTGTGAAGCCATAGTTGTGATCTGCTGTTTACTTCCACACTGCTGCTAACAGACTGTTAGCATATCAACATTAGCAGCCCTGACCATTTCCAGTGTAATGAGTATGTTAAAAGGCAAATATATAAAATCTGATGTGAGGCCCCATCATTAGCACAGCCTTGAATTTATAAACAGATCCAGTTCATGATCTAAAAGAACATCCCCTGGCTCTGGGTCTACAGAGAATGTCTCCTGCTGCGATGTTCACCTCCCTCCCAGCCTCCATCCCGCTAATGTCCGCCATTTGAATTCAAACTCCTGTTTTTTTATCTTTTTTTTTTTTTTTTTTCTTTGGCCACGTTTAGACTTCATCACCCCAGCCGGCAAATCGCTGCAGTCCATGTTTGTGAAGTCGAGTTGTTTGCCCCGCTCCACAACAACAACTGAGCCACTGTGATGTTAGTCTGGGTGTCATGGCTCGGAGGAATATAGCACAGAATTTCATTACTTTATATCCTGCAGGCCCGGCTTGTCATCTCACTTCTTTGTCTGAAACCTCCACCCCTCCCTCCCTCCAACCACCCCTCCGTCCCTGCTCCTTTAACGCTCCCTCCGTCTCTCCAGGACTCCCATTTTTCACCTCCCTGTTCCTAAATCACCTCCCCTCGCTGCCCCGGAGCTCTTCTTCTTCTTCTCCTTCTTCTTCTTCTTCTCCTCTCCTTCTCTTTGTCTTTGTGTCTCTCAGGGTAAACAGTGTTTCGCCTGTTGAACTCGATAATCAACTGTTTTTCTCTTAGCACCCACACATATTCACACACACACACACACACACCCCCACACACCCACACACACTCCGAGGCCTATATAAGTCAGATAATGATGTGTTTTGGAGGCATTAGGGACAGCGGAGCAGAACCAAATGCCTCCAAACATGGGAAACAAACAAATTACCAACGTGTGAGTGTGTGTGTGTAGCTCAGAGCGGTGTGTGCATGAAAAAAGTGATTCTCTGCTTCAATCTCTGATCGTATTACACAGATAGATGCGACAACTCCACACACACACATGCACAAACACACTGGTTCGTCATGTTAGTGTGTATCATTGAAAGTGACAGGCTGAGGGTGTAATGACAAGCTAGCATTGGATGTATAAGAGTATAAATGTATGTGTGTGTGTATCAAAATGTCTAATAATTCTTGTGTGTGACTCGTGTCATTAAAGCTGAGGATGCTCAATGTCGCGTCAGTTCACTGTCTTGATGCTCACTGGTCCAGAAGTGTGTTCCTCTGATGTTCTTTCACCCTGTGTGGGCCCATTCACTGCTCAGAGTGTGTCCTGTTAAGTTCATATTTATGATGTATTGGGCTATTACATAAAGATAAGTTGGGTTTAACATACTGCAGAATATAAAATGTCAGTCATCAAATTGTAGACTTGAACAGTAATATTGCAATTGTACACAGTTTGAACATTTAAACACCTGATCAAAATCTGAAGAATATTAAAAAAAAAAAAAAATGCAAGAATTTGTGTTTTGCACTGTTGGAGCTTCAGAATGCAAAAAGAAGAAATGGCAGCGAGAGACAAATAAAAAAATGAGCAGGCAATTTGTTGAAAACAACAATTAAACCGAAATAGGCTATTCATCAGCTGATCAAATGTTGACCATAGATCAAAAAATCCCCTCAAAACAGAAATAAGTGTCAAAAAATGGACTCAGTCATGAGAAGCTCCACATTCTTGTTGATCACTTCAAAAATTCATGTAAGCTGCTTGATGCAAGTGTTGTCAGGGGGCTTGGGGAAACATTGCTCCAAGTGGTGAAGATGGCTTCATGAAGGGCATCCACTGTCTGGAACTGATTGTCCATTTTTGTAAACTTCCCTTGCCATCCATCCCCAAATGTTCTCATTTGGATTTAGATCAGGGGAACATGCGAGATGGTCCAAAAGAGTGACGTTATTCCTCTGGAAGAAGTCCTTTGTCAGGCAGGAATTGAGAACTGCAGCATTGTCCTGTTAAAAAAACCAGTCATTGCCACACAGACGAGGGCCCTCAGTCATTACACGACACAGACCATGTTTTATATACCTGGAAACAGTATTTTTAAGTGGATAATATTTTGGGCTTTTAGTCCTTTAACCTCTTCAGCCCCATAGGACCCGATTTTGGGTCTGCTGGGGCTCAGGAGAGAAGCTCCTTCACACGACAGCACAAGCAGTGAACTGTGCCTTTAAGACTATGGTCATGTCTGCTTTTATTTGACAAATACATATATTTTTGACTTTTGGCTAAATATGCACTGTTTTTCAAAGTCCTTGCCTGACCATATTGTTAACAAACCTCTTTAATTTTTCTCTGCATCACTTTATAACAATAATCCTTCGCAGAGATGATGTAAACATATTTTATTATTCAGTTTTGGAGTTTCACAGCCACTCCAGCATCATTTCTAAGAGATATTCGCAACAATTTTTTTTTTCTCTTTTAGGCGAGGATGAGAGTTTCAAATTATTCTGACTTCCATCTTCATTTACTCTGTCCCAGTAACACATATACTGATAATTACACATCAGGACAAATCTCTCAAGTGTTACTTTTATTATGACACCAAAATTATTCAAATAGACCTTGTGGTTGCAGAGATACACTCTTTTCTTTATGGGTATGGGTTTCGAGCAGGAGGCTTAAAAAAGGAGCTCGGGCTGAACAGGTTGAAAATAAATGGCTACTTCAACCTCTTAAGAAAACAGGTTTTGAAGAAATTAGTGATAAGCTGATGCCACTTTCATGACCATTTTATTTGCCCTCAGTCATGAAGAGCGCCTGCTGCAATATCTCCACATAGACAGCCACTGTTTGAAGCTCCATTGTTCCACTGAAGGAAAAAGCAGCCCAGATCATGATGGTGCCCTCTCCACTGTGCTGAGTAGAAAACATCTCGAGTGGGAACTCCTTGTCATGCCAGTAATGTTGGAGCCAAGGTTAAATTTTTAACTTTGTGTATTTTTTTTTCAAAAGCAGTATCTAGCAATGGCATCACAATGTCTCATTCCTGCAATTTTTGTCAAGCTCTTCCTCCACAATATTGGTCTTAATAGCAAAAAGTGTTTAGCATATTTAAATCTTGGTTTTATATGGGATTGGGGATTGTTAATTTTTGTGTATACTTGAACTATTATCAATATTTCTCAATGACCCGAGTTCTTTTTGATACCATTATTGTTACTTTTCTATTTTTTGGTTAGAAAATTAGACTAAAAATCATTTTGATTGGCCTGTTGATAGGATTGGGTGACTTATTTGGAAGTCACAGTACTTGATCACAGTTGGTAACGTTTTTTGGTCTTCAACAACTGTCACAAATCAGTGTCTAATGCCCAGAGAAAATATCTGATATCAGCACCTTTTAGACCTCAAAAACAATCGAATGCTGGCCACTATCCTGTTCAGAGATTTACAAACAGATTCACTACTGAGACAGACAAAATACCAAAAACAAAAGAAGTGACAAAGATGAAGGGAAAAAAAATTGAAGACCTCCATTTCTGACAGCTGATGAAAGAGCTCAAAATATGTTGAAACATGGCAAACACAAACAAACTGCTCAGCTTGTGTTAAAGTCTGCCTTGTGTTGTTTTCTTCCCTCTCTGCACATTTTTCATTCTCTAACCTTTTCCATTGTCCTCTAAAGAAGAAGTGATAGAAAACAATAATCATTCAAAAGAAGAAAAAAATGCTACAAGTCCAATCCTGAGGCTGGAAAGTGTTTAGAAAAATGCTCCAGTTTTCACCTTGGTTTATAGAGGCTGACATCTCAAAGCTGTGATGAATGAAATCTGTCTTAAAGGTGTTTCTGTAAAACACTTTGGTGGAAAAATGTTCTCTCTCTTTCTACAGGAGGAACATCGGCTTTTACCTTCTGCTGAGCTGTGACTTATGTGTGTGTAGAGGAGTTTGTGTATTGTGCCACTTTTAATCTGGTGCTGATTGTATGAGATGGATTTCGCCTCTCATTTTCTCTCTTTCGTCTCTCTCTCCTCTCCCCGTTTTTTCCTGTTACAAGGCTGAAAAAGTGCCTTAACATCAATCACTGAGGATTTGTTCCAGCTTTCATCAACCGAGTAATTTGGTGTCATGCACATTTGTGTTCTGGGAAGAGTGTGTTAAGCTCCTCATAGTGTCACATAACTAAAAAACGTCACTACAACTGGTCATTATTCCTGTTAAGACAACATATATGGTCACAGAGATTCTAATTTACTAATAGTTTCATTAATGTAAACCTTTTATTAAGCCATCAGCCACAACAAACATGCTCTGGAGTTTGGGCTTTCTTTTTGTCAACCAATTACTGATAAAATCGGTCTTCCTGATTCAGCCTTCAAGCAATCCCAGAATGCTTTGTGAGCAGCAAATTAAAGTCAACTGTTCTGGCACAACTTTACCAACTTTCAAGGTGCTTGGAGAAAAAGGTTGTTAAAGAAATCAAAAGAGCTCCTGCAACACTTGTAATTCAGGAAACAATGCTATAAGACCAACATGTTTCGGCTTTAGCCTTCACATGAGCAGCAAATTAAAAAATTAAGAATTCAAAGGCAGTCCACTTTTACACTGCTTTTCTTTATTCATGAGACAAAAACCATGGTTCACTCTTCAGAAAAAAACAAAATCTTGACTGGAGAGCTCTCCTCCAAAAAGACAAACCAAGAGATGCCAGTTTCTTAACAATAGCATCAGTGCCATTCCTATTTCTACTTTGTATTGATTGCATGTAGCCTGCCATCACCCTGTAAGTCTGACCCTGGCCTCAGAGTTGCATTTTCTCTGCCTGTATTGAATGTCTACACAGTGTAACATTGCTGTTGTTTGTTACTTGAAGTTTATGCTGCTGGAGATGACTTTGAAGAAGCAGTGAGCCGTGGGAGTGCAGAACAATAATTGATCAGCTCCAAGAGGCTGGAAGAGAATGAGTGAGTTGCTCTTAGTCATCTTAGGGATGAGATGTGCATACTGAGTTACAGTCCACCCAAGCGTCTCTACTCTGCCTCCCGCAGTGATATTTAGCACGTCATAGTCCTGAACACAATCAGCTTGTGCTTCCTTCTGTTTTAGAAGTGCTGACAAACAAGTGTGAGTTTCTGCTCCTTTTTTACTGCAGTCAATAAAAATATGACATGTACAAACTAGGGCTGTCAGAAGATTATGTTGTCTAAATGTGATAAATCTTCAACTTTTGATGGTTCACTCAAAATTAATCAAACGTTTAGTAAATATGTACCTTTTTTCTTCATGTTTGAGTGAATTTTGATAAAGTAAAGTGATTCATTCTGGTTTGTTGATACATACTGTGAATCAGGTGAATTCAGTGTTTCATTGACACTTCAGTGAAACATAAGTGTGATCTGAAATACTGTCTCAGAGGTAGGTGGCAGCCTCAAAGTCCTTATTCTGTCAACACATTGTTTGATACTGATGTTCATTCAAAAGGGTGCAAAAGTGTCTGTCCAAAATGACTCAGTGATGTCTCATGATCCTTTGCTGATGTGACTGAATTTAAACTTTTCCAAAGTTCACCTTTAGCTGATTCCTCTGTGGGAGTCCACCAGTAAAGGTGAACTATTAACATATGAGATGTTCTTGTTTTGGTTTTGTTCTGTAATTTCTAAAGTTACCTTTAGCAAAGGTAACTTTACTTCCTTTCTCAATAAATGTGCTTGTAATTTGGGGGGGTTGGGAGATAAGTTAATGAGTGAATGAATGAATGAGAGCAGAAAAGGATGAAATGATTGATTTAACAGGATGCAGATGAATTTCGAGTCAGTTACTGAACTTTCTGGGAGTTTTTTTGTTATCTGAAGACTGAAAATGTAATGATGGAAAATTGGAGGCAATGATAGGTGGACATAATAATGAGAATGGTTGGATAGATGGCAGAGGATCAAAGATCCAGGTCATTGAGCCTCATGTTCATCCCTTGATTTGAACACTAAATCTCAATGACACTTTGAAGGAGTCTCTTTAGTCTTTCAGATGTCCTTTTAGATTCAAGGATAAAGTGATTATGAATCTAGTGAACACAGTATTACAAAAATGCAGAGCATTGTTTTATATCAGAATCAGATATACTTAATTAGATCCCAAAGGGAAAATTCAATCCAAGTGGAAATTACAACCAGCCAATGGTAAAATATATGTATTAACCTTTGGTTGGAATTTGTTGAACAACTTGCTGCAACTTTTTTTTCAAAAGATCTTGACCCAATACTTGCAGATGAAATAAATGTATGAAAAATTGAGGTAAATACCCCAAGGCTCAATCGAAAACATCATCAACCCTTGACTCATGCCACTAGTACCCCCTTGAGGCATCAAAGTGACCACTAACCTCAAACTTCATCAAAGAGTAAACTCTGTGCAGAGTCCCTCAAACCGCCGTCTGGAAACCGATCTGCCTCATTTCCATCTGCTGGCTCCACTAAGGGTTCTTACCCTCCGACTGACCCCCAACCAAACAACAAAGAAGAAACCCCTCAGCTCTGGATGCATCAAGTCCAAAGAAAGTACCTCGACCTCAATCCCACAGCTGCATAAACATTCCCTCGGTCTTTTGAGACAGCAGAGGAGCCATAAAAGACCAGGCATACAAAGTCAACCTGAAAGTCGACCACCTGAAAGACACTTAAGAAATGGATTTTAGCCACAGAAACAGCCACAGTATATTTGAGCACTTGGTCTCAATGATCTTTTATGAGAATTTAGGAGCTTTAATCACACATGGTTGCCTTTTACATAACTTTTTATGTCATTATCTGGCCCATCAATGCTACACAAAGTCTTAACTGATATTTTAATATGTTCATTATCCAAGTTATTTTGGAGTTGATTAGTTCCTGGCATACTTGGAAATGGAAATGTAATCCCAATTTTATAGTGCCAACATGGTTGTCATACAGTTTAGTATTTTCTTGAGATTTTAAGTTCCCTTCACCTCCAGCTTAAATGCTACATTAGCCTGTTTATTCATCAGCTCATTCATGCTTTCCAAGCCTGCTGGGTTTTCTTGCAGTTTTTCCAAAGTTATTTGTAAAGGCTTCACTAAAATATGCAACCTGTTGAGGTTTTCAAGAAGTAGTGTCAAGTGTTATAAAAGTGGTATCTGCAGTTTTGGTGCTTCCTCCCTCCATTGAGTGTCAGAGGCATTTAGAAAGCATTTGATGACCATTTCAGACCATTTGATCATCCACTCAGATCCTTTTTCGAATATTGTAATTCAACTTGAAGGAAAGACTTGACAACATATACGTAGTCATACCTGTTTTGCTTGCAACTTTGCAAATGCACAACTTAGACATTAGTTTTAGAACTTAGAGCCAGCTCCATGCAAAGACCAATGAGGCCTCTTCCTGTCATGCCTAAAGTGGTTACAGCTTGTTAATTAGATTTTTTTAAATAATAACCATTTGTTTGTATTTTGCTTCATGTGAAACCTTTAAAACTTTCATGGGCTTAAACCTTACTGAGGTGCTCGGAGGTTTGCCATCAAACCGTATTACTGCCACCAAGGAGGTCATGTTATTGCTATGTTGTTAGTTTTTTGTTTGTTCCCCCTCTAATAACTCAATAACTTCTTGGATTTGATGACATTTTCAGGTAATGTTGGTCATGGCACTTGGGAGAACTGATTGGATTTTGGTGGTGATCCAGATGCTGATGTGAATCCAGGAAGTATTTGTTAGCATTGCGAGGTAGGGCAGTTTTCCACATTTTGGACTAACATGCTCAACAGTGTTGGAAATGACTTGGCAGAGGTTTGTGCTCTTGGAGCACTTCTAATTTTTATGCCATTCTTTGCACCTCGGGCTCCTTATTTTCACAGATGATACTCAGTGTAACAGTGAAATAATTTCAGATGCTCGCGTGCAAGACTCGTGGTGCACAGTGCCTACCTTTATCTGATGAAAAAACTGCCACTGATCTGACCTTTTAAATTCTGCTTTGGAGGGCGAACAGAGACTTTATAAAACGTGTTTTATGGCTTAAAATAAACTGATGCAGCTGATACTAAATCTGATGTTCTGTAGCCAAGATAGAACCTAAATGGTCACGATTACATTAAGATGTTGGCTGACTAATGCCGTCCCAACCCATTGAGCAGCTTCTCAAACCTAGATGAGTTTTCTACACGAGCTGAATGCTCATAATATTACAGATGAAGCCATAAAACTGAAGTTACACTGCAGTGATGCTAACCCAATGAAACAGAACCAAACAGAGACAACTTGAGCTCTAATAAACTCACAGTGGACTCTCACTTTCTAACTTCTTCAGCATGAACTCTGACAGAAAGGAGGTCAGTTTGGCTTCACTGCTCAGCATTCCTCCATCTCAAGGTCCATCTGGAGCCAATCGAACCCTACTGCTAGGAACAACAACCTATGTGTGTGTCTGTGTGTGTGTTTGTGTGTATGTGTGCGTCCGGTAGATAAACAGAGTAAAAACTCTTGATACCGATAGCAAACAACCACAGGCATCAGAAAGGCAAACCAGGTGTATGTGTGTTTATATTTCTCTGTGTGTGTCTTTGGCTCACTGGGTGTCTTTGAGTGCTCTTGTGTTTTCCTGCACGCACACTGATGTGTGTTTGTGTGTCACTTTTCGGGACTTTGTTTTCTGAGGCTTTTGCGACAATCTGTTTTTTATTTCCTGAAGGAAGGATGCTTCCCCATGCCCCCTTTTCTTATGCTATGACGACGCTGTTGGTTTCTACTGTTCGCTTTTGTTCTCCAGAAATTATTTTTGCAGATTGACAAACACTTTTCTCTAAGAGGCTAGCATGTGGCCGGAACAATAGAAACAAAAAAGATTGCCTACTAATGGCTCATGTAATGATACTCCAGCCATCAACTTCAACAAAAAACAACAAAAATCCTTGTTTTGTTCTTCTTTCTCCATGCCAACACAGTTTTTTATTCTTTGTTTTTTTTTACAGGAATCAATATTGTCCAATTCTTTTCCACTGTATGAGATCACATGATAGAAGTAATGCTGGTGTTTAATGTTTCTGTTCTCCTGAACTGCATAAAAATCAAAGCATTTAATGGCAGTGCCTCCATATTCAAGGACACACTGAACATGAGACACTGAAAATTACAGCTCAAATAAAACTGCATTTACAAGCTTAACGGATGTTTGAAGCATTTATCCAGCTTTCAGATATTTTAAAGTTAGAAGTTATGATGTGGAAACAACATGGAGTGTAATAAAAGCTGGCATATTATGGTTGATATGTGCTCTCCGCCTACCTGTAGAGCCTAGGTTACTAGACTGACTGCTAAAATCTATATAACAGGATACTGGCCAATATGAATATGTGTACAGTAAAACTACAATAGTGAGAGGAATGATAGACATCTCTTTACATCTATATCGAGGTCTATATCACTGATTATAGAGCTGAGCAATTAAGTTTTAATTTCAGCTAGAAGTGCTCTGAAAGCACAAATCTTCACCAAGGCATGTCTGACACTGTTTGACTTATCTCTCAATATTAAGTAATCCTTGAAAAAATTCCTAGGTCTGCATCCAGATCTGTATGACAGACAAAATATAATCAAGCCTTCCTTGTACCATGACCAACATTAAATCAAAATCTGTACTTCTGCACTTTGACATTACTGACCCAAAAGCCAAGTTCAGCCCATAGTTGAAGGTTTTGTGAGTTTTCATTGCTTGAGGAAGCTACATGAGGTTGCCAAAACCATGTACCAAATTTTTATTTTATTTATTATCTTTGATATACCTCTGTCTATTACTTTTTATGAAATGTATGAATGTTTTAATAAACTGTTTGCCCTATGGCATGAATGAACTTTCTGAATCTGATTCCCGAGGCCCTCCAACAACAGTAAAACTACAAAAGTAGAGACTCATACCATTTCAAAAAGAGGAGGCTCAGATATTCAAACAGGCATCAATAGAAGATGTTTACATGTTTTACTTTAATAAGTAGTGGTAATGAGTTATGTTTAAAGGGTTAAATATTGCTTGAATTCCAGATGGACCATTTCCTTGATTACTCTGTGGGGGCCCCTCCAGGACTTTGGGCCCCGGAAAGCTTTACCCCTCATAGGTGAGCTTGCCTTCCCCCTGAGATCTCTGGTTCCCCCCTGAAAAGGGCCTGGACTTTAGGTTGGAAACCAAGGGCCTATAATGTCTTTGTTCAATATCAGAATACATTTGAACATGAACATGTTTTTCTCTGCCAGTGTATTTTTGATTTCAGGTAAAAGTTCACTTAAATGTGAGGTTTTTCATTTTGTTTTAATTTTTATATCTGCAGTGATCAGAGTTGTTGTTCCGGTTGTCTTTATTTCTTCACAAGTTGCCTGTTTTGTTTACCGGTTAAAGAAGATGTTTTTAAGGCTTTTTTCTGAGCAGTCAACAATATCTGTTCTCCAAATGTTTTTTTTTTTAAGTGTTGTCACAGCAGACTGTGTGCACTAGCTTAGATGACTCTTCTTAGATGGCGATTGATGAATATGAGTTCATAATGTATCAAAATTGAAAACTTTTCCATTAATTTATATCCACTTTATCAATAGTTATGCTAATGAGGAGAAAATAAACCCTTTTTTCTGGACTTCCCGTATTATAAGTTCAACTCAAGGGAGTTTTTTGTGTTTTGCTTTTGTTTTTACTAGTTTTTTTATTATTATACCACATATTTTTTTAAACATCTCTTTATTGTCTTTTATAGTAAAACACAAACAGTGTATAACAAAACAGTACACACAATATGAAAAGAAGAAGGAGAAAAAAAAAAAAAACTAGCAGCCCTGTTGACAGTCAAATCTGTTCATCAGTCCAAACTTCACGTTGTATGTCATTACCCTCCAAGAAATTGTAGAAAATAGTCCATACTTCCCAAAACTAGTCAAGTTTGTTTTTTGAGAAATAGCTTATCCTCTCAAGAGCAAGAAAGAGAGTCATTCCTTTCAACCACTGGGAGACTCCACAGATTGTCCATTCCTTCCATGATCGAGCAGATATTTGACATTATTTGAAGGTAAAAAATCATCTGAATATTGAGAATACACAATTTAGGATTAAGAGGCACTTTTTTTTACCAATAATTTGACTGCATGAGACCAACACTTTTTCCCAAAAACAGAATATCAGTGGGCATTCCCACAGACAGTGAAAAAGAGATCCCCTGTGGACACCACATTTAAAACATGTATCAGGGATATTTGGGTTAAAGTGATGTAACTTCACTGAAGTAAAGTATTGTCTGGTGAGCCATTTATACTGTAATAATTTGGAGTGTGTATTAACTGTTTGAGTTTAACCCAAAGAGCAAGCCACTGACCATTCCTCCACTGTTATATTTAGCTGTAAATCTCCTCTCCAAGCCTGAAGAATACTTCCTGTGGATTTTTTACATTTTTTAACAAATAGTTTATACAGTACAGACACCTGCCCATTGGACTCAAGATTATCTAGAACAATGCTCTCTAGGGTGGCTAGATGAGGAAGTTCTAGGCTGTTATTTTGCCTAGACATTATAAAACTTCTGAGCTGAAGGTATTTGAAAAAGTGCTTATTGTATTATACCACATATTACTAAACCATAGTGTGAATGCAGGAAAACAAAAAGATTATCTGAATCAACTTGAACTCTTTTTCATGAGTGTAACCCTTTCTGCCCTCATATTTATAGAAGCAGTTTCTTCAATAAGTTTCATTATATTTTATTCTGCTTACAATTCAAATAAAGATGGATACTAATTCAGAGTTTTTAGTGCTGTAAAGCCATCAACTACATTACTGTACATTTAAAATCAAAACACTTGTGGTTTTGAGTTAGAACTTATCCAACCTCTTCTGGATTTCGTCTCCATGTAATGATGAATCAGGTGGGCTAATTCACAAACTCCATCTATAACAGATTTGACATTTTGAGTACAACACCATTTTTGTTGAACACTGAAACACCCTTAGTTTGTTAACTTAACTTTTGTAAAAGTCATATTATTACATCAGAGCCCTGGTGGGAATCCTGGAGGAGGATTGAGGTCAAGATAGTGATTCATCCTCACACCTCTTCGTGCTCCACACTAAAACCCACTCCTTTGCAAATTAAATCTCATAACTTCACTTGTTTACCGTCATTGTTGTTTATTTCTCTTTGCTATTGTTCTGCTGAACTTTAGCAGATATTTTGTTTTTTTCTCTTTTTTTTTTACCACCTCCTCACACCTTTTTAATTCTTGTCTTTCCAGTTCTTGTTTTCTGTTTTCTCTTCCTCCGTCCCTGACTGTGTTCAGTCTCTCTTTTCTCTAACTCTAAGAACACAGTGATGCCAAAATGTCCATCACAGGTACAGATGAGAGTATTTCAGGTGTAAACCTGAAGGCTATATTCATAATATAAACTGTACAGTCTGATGTGTCTAACCAGTCTAACCAAACATAGTATCGTTATTTCAGCTAATTTCCCCGTTAATATACAGTAAATAAATACAGCAATGTTTATACTTTGTAGTTAAATATACTCTGAGAGAGTGTATTCCTAAGACTACGTATAATGATCAAAAGTCAGACTGTTAAGTTTCACAAAGTTTTAAGTTTTAACTCCAATAAGAGTAAACAATTACACTTGATGAGAATTTAAGTACCAACTTTCCAAAAGAAGTGAAACAAGACTTTATGGTGTGGACCCATAAAAACATATTAACTCTGATAGTGTTAGTTTGTCTATGCAGATTTTGCTGTGTGACCTAAAAATAGTTAAGGGGAACTGAGTGAATAGTAATGTTTGGTAAAAAGAAGTTAAATGGTAACAGTAGCGGTCATGGTTAAAAGGATGAGTAATACTAGCCTAGTTCTCCTTAACAAGTGAGAATGAAATAACAGAGTGGACTCGAACTCCTTACTGTGAAGCTTGGGCACTGACTTTTCCTACCAAGTTTTTCCTTTGCTATTCAGGTCTTCACTCCTCACATTAACAATCATCGACATATATCCTTGCTAGTATATTATTAAGTTCAATTTCTACAGTACAAAAAGGATGATAAATAAAACTTAAAATGCAGCAAAGAACAGGGGAGGAATATATGCATCCAGCTGTTAAGCAAGTCATGTGGACTTGAATGCTTTTAGAAGGCATGTTCACCAGGACTGCCAACTTATGGTGTCTGGCTGGAGCCAGATTTTTATGATAGAGTTAATCAAAGTTAGGGTGTATTCACACAGTGATCCAAAACGAGAGAGAGAGAAACGAACACACCATCAGCATCAGCCATAGTTAACCATGAATATAACAGCTATAAGGGTCATATTTAATCAAAGAAATAATTTATTTTAAGTGAATCAACAAAAGGAAAAGAGCAGATGCATTTTTGTTATTTCTCTGCATACTGCTTCTCATGTGAGATACTGCCTTTATCAGTAATAATCCCAAATTGGTAGAGTGTTGGAGGGCTGTGTTAATCAAAATGACTCAAAATATGACACAAAAAGGTAACATTTTATTCATGTCTCTGTTGTGCCAGCTGTGAATATGTGTCTTGCTGCGTGATGCAAACATGCCAAAGCACAATTCTGAAAGGGACAATATGATTCCAGGCCAGCAAGACACTCCTGACAGGGGCTTAAGCACGGCACAGATCCATGGCCCTAGTGTGAGTGCGCCCTTTCTTGCACCTTGTTGCGCATTCATTTTTGGATCACGATATTGTCTGTTAAAATTAGTATGAAATCAGTAAATACCTTGTAGAGCAGGTTCTAGACTTCATGTATGATTTTGCCTGTGAATGTAAACCAAGGACTGAACCTGAGTTTATATTTAAAACAATGTTAACCCATTTGAAAATGCAGTACTTCTTTGCAACCACAAAAACTGTGGTTGCAAAGAAGTACTGCATTGGATTGATGTCAAAACGTAGATTGGACAATTTTTGGCCACAGTTGGACCCTGGGCCATCTTTGGACACTCCTGATATGGAGCTATTTCATCTCTCTACCCTGCCTGTAACATCAGATGCCTATAAATACAGTTTATTCCCTTTTCAGCAACCCATTTATTTAAACATTTTTCCTTTGGTCGTAGCAGATATTCTGGCTGTAATGTGAGATTATTTAGTCTGAGAGGATATACACTAAGCAATTACAAGAGGTTCACTTTAATGAAGATTGTTCCATGTTCTTGATTAGGGTTTTAACAGCAAGGATTATTCCTCTTATTCTGGCCGCTAATGGAGTTAATGACGGGCTTATGGAGCTCTCATGGGGATCCCACTGATGTCTTTGTGGCTGTGTGTCTGAGTGTTTATTGTCCCCTCGTTTTCACTCCCTATTATTCCTCTACCCTTTCCCATAATTCCCCTCTCCCACTGTGCTTTTCTGTGGGTATTTTCTCCCTCCTGCTTTTTGTTTCTTTTATTTCCTCTCCCCGCCCCAACACGGGTTGTCAGGTTGCCATGACAAAAGCTGTAATTGTTCTCCAGATTGGCGTCACATAATTGAGTTTCCAGAGAAATGTCATAATTTCCAAGGAGGCAAATTGCAAAGGTGTGGACAGGGAATCACCTTCAAGAATGTACAAGTGCCATTGGTGCAGAAGATTTCTCCAGAATACAGTAAAGAAGCTATTTTGTCCTCTTTTGATAAATGTATGAGCTGCTGAGTGTTGTCTTAACCAAACAGTAACAATACAAACAAGAACAAAATTATACCGGACATCAACAGTTCCCAAAATGGGGCATAGGACCCCAATACCGTAAGGGTCTCATGAAATGTTTTTCACAAATAGCAAAGAAGACAAAAAAGCCCATTTCTGCTTCAAAGTGTTGCTGTAATGGTTTTCATTTACCTCTACACTCCCATAAAACATGTTCAAAAGAAATACAATAGAAAACTTAAAAGCCCACTGCACATGAATGTCCAGCAGTTATCAGTGGAAAAAATATGTGAGCGATTACCTGGTGGAAAAAGTGGAGCTTGAGAGCTTCATATCTGCCCGTTTACATTGGTAGAGAAGCTTTTTGCACTCCAAAGCTGCCAGCATTTCCAGATTGTTTCCTCAGTTTTATTTTCTTTCTCTTTTGTTTTGATTTCAATCAAAGCCACAATTCAAAGGGTGCTTTCAGGATGGATTCAACACTAGATTTCTACTAATGCAACACATTCATCACATGCAATCTGGGTTTCAGTTTGTTTCTCGCTTGATTTCAGCAATGGCACAAAACAGCGATCAGGTCATTTACATGAACTTAGAATAAGCTGAATTTTGTGTTTGTGTAACTAGAGATTGTTATATGTTAGTACAGAGCTGTAAAAATTTGAGAGAGCCAGATTTGAAAGCCAGAAATTTACATTAGAGGTGCAGGGGAAAAGACCGGACTCTATCCCAGCTGACGTAAAGCTAGAGGCGGGATAGGCTCCTGCCTTTTTCCCCACACACCCTAGACTGGTCACCAATTGCAGGGCCACATAGAGAGAAGGACAACCATTCAGGCTCATACTCATACCTGAGGATGATTTGGAGTCACCAATTAACCTGTTGAGCATAGTTTAGTCTGTGGGAGGAAGCCAGAGTGCCCGGAGGGAACCAACGCACCCATAAAGAGAGCATGCAAACTTCACACAGAAAGGCCCTGACTGACACAGGGATCGAACCAGCAACCTTTTTGCTGTGAGGGGCGTGCACTACCTGCAGCACCACCATGCTGCCCCGGATGGGATACAAATATTAAAATTTCTTTAAATATTCACGAACAACCCTTGAAGTATAATTTTCCTTGACATGCAAAACCCCACCATATTTCTCCTCTGCAATACATTTACACATTTTGGAAGCTTTTCTGCCCTGAGATTAGGGCTGGGCAATATTACCCACCATCAGTATCACGATTAATTGAAGCTCTTACCTCGATTATGATTAATGAACGATTATTTTATAATATGCTGGAACAAATTGGCGGTGTTACCGACGGTCGTCGAAAGGGTCTTCCTGCAGTATTTACACTTAACTTCTTTCTGCTCGATGTCCTCCGCACAGAATGTCATATTAAATGTGCCCAAACAACTAAGACGGCATTTTTCTTGGCTACAAGGTCCTCTGATAGATTGGCTCTTGTCTACTCCATATTCACTCTTGGCCACGCTTAAAGTGAACGCGGACTGTATGGAGGGGGCTCGGTCATGTGACTTACACAGGGAAAATAATCAAAATAATTGACATGAGTAAAATAACTTCGATAAGAGGGTCTAAATGCCAGTTTCAATTATTTTTCGATTAATTGCCCAGTCCTACCTGAGATTTAAAATAAACACAAAATATAATACTTTGTTTATTCTGACAGTAAAAGCCACAGCAGTATGGCTAAATTCACACAAACTGCAGCCTTGTTAATTGTCTGTTAAACATCTTCTGTCATGTCTTGTGCTATAGTCACACTGCTTTAAGTTGCAGTGACACAAACTTGCTTTTCTCCTCTAGAAGTTTAACTTGAGGGCCCATATTTGTGTGCAAAAGAGCTGATATTGAAGCAGGCTGAGAAGCAGAGCTCTTTAACATTCTCAGTCTAGATAATGTGGGTTTAAACTGTGATTTTACTGTCCTCCTGAAGTCCAAATCGGCAAATGGGGCCAGAGATAGAGAATGAGTGTTAGTCAATAAAACCTACACCTCCATGCCCGCTGGTGTATATGTGTGTGTGTATTTTCAGTCAGCTGTGAAATGGCTGATTCCTCCTCACGCTTTAAGAACTGAGAGTAATGATGTAGAATGGAAGAGGTTTATAGAGGCATTAAGCTCACCTCGTACAGCCTCTCTCTACCTCCCTCTGTCTCTATTTCTGCCCCTCCTTCTTCCTCAATGTCCCCCTCTCTCTGTTTTTATGGTGGCATTATTATCTCGCTCTCCCACCCATTACTGTTCAGGTCGGAGCAGAATAATAAATTTCCGGATCATGCCGACGCAGCGCTTCTGCACCTAAAGCTCATTCTGTGGACTCGACAGAAACACTGCAGAAACACAGGACAACAAAGATTAGAGCATATTCTTCATCTTCTCACTTTCTGAACACTTGGTCATGTTTTTATTAGGGAGGGGAACACTAGAAGATAAAACATTTGTCATCTAGGTTTTGGTGTGACTTTGGAATTAGTAGGGTAATACAGAGCTAGAGCTGAGATACTTCTAGAATATATCAAGGCAACATAAAGCATTCAAAAGCTGACTAGAAGTAATAGATAGAGCTCATCCCACAGAGTATTAACTTTTCACCGTCTACAATATTTGAGCTTGAACTCTGGAACTTGAGTGACCAGTTTATCAGGACTCATTTTTCTGGAACTTACAACATTTTTACGTGAAATTAGACATTGAATAACACAACTCAGTTTGATGTGCAGAGTATCTATCTAGTTTTAAGGACAAGCTGAAGACTGCACTAATTTTGACTCTTCTCCTCTGCAGTCCTCAGTGGTAGACGACCCAGCTCTTTGTTAACAACTCATCACTGAGTATGTTGATGTTTAATTTGATGTTGATGTCAATGACTTGAAGACATGATGATGTTGAGGTGACTTGACAAGGGTTTCTGTTAATTGCTTGGCAAGAAAAAAAAAAGATGTGGGCAGCACCCCTTGCACTACATGGCAGCACATGTGTCAAATCAGCCTTGAGGCAGTTTGTTGCACTTACAGATGCAGCCACATTAATTTTCCCTCCCAGCCAAATGCCAGCCGAGTTCCAGCCAGAATCAGAATCAGAGTCAGAATCTCTTTATTTCCCCATGAAGGAAAATTAGTTTTGCAGCAGGGCTAAAAATGGAAAATTACTACCAAATAATTTAAAAGTGCGATGTCTGGATATGAAAATGAGCGATAATAGTGCAAGAAGAACAGGAGCAACCTAAGGGTTAATTGACATAAAGTAACTTTGCACTGGGGATAAAAGAGCCAGTTTCCAGTCAACTGCCAGCTAGTAAGGGTCTAAATAAGGATTTTTTTTGTCTGTTTCTGCTATCAATTTCTGTACCTAGTAGGATTTTCCACGGTAATCAAAATTTTCATTTATTTATCCTGTAAAATAAAGTAGTAAGGGTTACATGTTATTGCGTCGTCGTGGGGATCTCATTACAGCCATGAGGGTGGGCAGGTTCTAGCACTTTCCTGTCAGCAAAGACTCTGCTAAAGAAATATGGGAAAATTTAAGCGTCTCCATCTGTACTAATTTTTTTTCTCCTCCATCTAAATTCTTTCTTGTATTGTACTTAATATCAGATGTACGTCTCTTTGGACAAAAGTGTCTGCAAAATGAAACTGAAATATTGTAGAGTCAAACTATTTTGCCCACAGACAAGACCTGAGAGCATTTTAAGCTGTAATTTATATCAAAATAAAATTTCTCATATCTACATATGAAAACACAAAGTCTTTACGAATCCGTCCAAAATATGAAGAATATTACTGATGAATGACCTTAGTTATGTCATCAACATTGGCTGTTCATTCCAACAAAAGCTTTTGTTATTTTATTCAATATTTCTAGAACACCAAATATTGTCACTGTTAAAATATCCTTTCTTACCTCTTAGTGTAGGTAGGTTAAAATGAATATAACAACTTCACATTGCATCAAAATAGACTCTGCCAACACAGAAAGTTTTCTACTGGAATAACCTGGCAACAGCTGCAATGAGGAGAGGTTCTTATTCTGATTGGTTGGTCCACACAAAATTATCCCGATTGTGCTAGGAGTCGACCCGTCAACCTCCTTGTTGTGAGGCAACAGCAATATCTGCTCTGCCACCGTGCATCCCCGCCAAGTATTTACCCCTTAAACAAGGAATGAAAATACAAAACTGCGTAGTCATCAAGGGTTGTTTTGGGTTTGAGCTTCAGCTGTATTGCATCATGTCCTGTATGCCATCAATCTTTCTCTAAGTGTCCAGGGATTGTATGATACATAAATCTGATGAACTTCTGTGTTTCTCTTCAGCTCACAGCCTATGGAGGGAGTACGGTCTACACTGTGTCCTATTCTACAGACCAACAAGAACAGAGAGCCATCAGAGTCACCTCGGAGCCTGACCTGATCATAGAGGTAAGTCTTCAGACATGCACATCTATGCAGGGTGTGATTTGTTCAGAAAGCAGAGGGGCCATTGAACTGACTTCTCCGTCTGGGCTTGTGCCAGGGCTGTGCCTGTGGCTGCTCAATGGTTATTATTATCATCAGTCCGCTGATGTTTCTGGCTTTCTTGTTCAGTCTTTGTCTTTCAGACAGATGCTTTTGCCCAAGATAAATACTCAGTTTGTTGTTTACTGGCAGCCCAATCCAATCCACTTGATTTATAAAGCAAATTTTAAAAAACATTCTAAGCTTAAACTTTGTCAAAGTGCTGCACAGTGACTACCAAGCAGAGTAAAAGTATTTTATTACATTAGAATAAAATTAAGTAAATTAAATAAAGCTATCAATTCAAACCAAATAAAATTATATTAAAAAGTCAAACACAAAAAAAAAAGTGTGGACGCAGGAGGATCCCCTCATCTGGTCCAACAACAGGTACAAGCCAGCTAACAACAGGAGGTGTCAAGAGACAAAGTGACTAAAGATAGCGCCATAGCACGATGGCAAGTTGTTGGGAGTCTGGCTGTGGGGAACCCCAGATAAGCTTTTAGTTTGACCAGACAGTCTCTGCATTTACCCCGGCATCTGTGGCGCCCTCTACAGGGTGAGGAAGCTTCAGCTTAGAGCAGGCGGGCAGGCATATCTGACAGGGGTGTGGGGAGTGAGGCTTTCTGTCAGATCAAACTTCACCAAAGAATCCATAGAAGGTCTGATATTCACCACTGTTTGGCATTCATTGTTTGCAGAGAGTTGATTTGTGTGGGGACAAATGTCAAAATTAAAACAAACAAACACAACAAACAGGGACAGATGAAGTGCAACATGCAACGGTGCCATCTTGACCCAAAAATTCAATGATTAGCAGTCCAAATCATGGTATTATGAAGTCCGAAGTGCTTTAATTCCTACTTCTTCCCCCCGACACTCTGACTTTGGGAATTAGAGGGGGGACATCAAAAGCAGAAGGGGGGAATTCCCTCCCCAGATTGGCCAGTGCATTTAGGAATGGTTGTACAATAAGAGGTGGGTGTTTTTTAATCATCCAAGTTGTGCTTCTAGTTTTCACATTTCAAAGTTAGTGAGGCAGACAGCAGCCAAAGCTAATATACGTTTTTTGCATCACCTTGATCAATAATATTTAGGGTTTGTTTTGTAATTAAAACAAACACAGTTGCAGCTGTGGGAGGAACGGCTTCAGATAGTGGAAACACAATTTATATGGGTTGTAAATGTGTGCATGTTTATGTTTTTGTGTCTGAAGCATTATTTATCTTTTCCCACAAGTCATTGACTCTTGCACCAGGGAAGAGCACTTAATAAAACCCCAAATAAAAGCCCCTAAAATACAGATACACACATCGGAGCTCCCTTTGCAGAGAAATGCTGACCTTAGCAATAAAAAATGCAGATGGAGAGTCTCCCCCTCCCTCTTCCTCTGTGTCTTTATAATGAGCAGGTTGTGATATGATGTATGGCAGCAATAAGCAAAGCAGCAACACTATTAGTTAACTGTTTATACCTCCTATATCACTAAACAACACTGTGTGTGTACATCAGTGTGCAATACATACACAAATACTGGCTCATAAACAGGGTGGTCTGTGGAAGAGCTGCAGAGATGATTCAGTTTTTCACACCTCAACCAAACACCGTATCTGAAAATAAAATATTCTGTAGAAGTTGGAGTCCTGAGGCACTACCTGGAAAAGAATAAAAATACATATATAGAAAGTTTCATCCTGTAGGAATTAAAGTTTGATTACATAAGCATATCTGTAAAAAAAGAAAAAAAAGTTCATATATCAGAAGTTTAAGTTTCTCACCTTTTTATTATTTAGCTGAAAATAGCACATATCTGCTGGAAAATGAAGACTGACGATGAGGGAAGAAGTTAAAGGAAATTAAGCTACACAAAATAAAGAAGAAACACAGAAATAAAGGAAAATGGAGGCCAGAATTTATGGGGGAATAAGGAAAGTAACAGAATGACAAGAAAGGGAATAAAAGAAAGACAGAAAGACGGATAAAAACATGGACAAAGGAAGGGAGGAAGGATATTGAAAGGGTGTTTGACAGAAGAAAGGATGGAATGAAAGTACAAAGAAATGAATTAAGTTAGAGGAAAGTGTATAGAAAGTAAAGAATACAATTTAAAGGGAGCATTAAGGAAGTGAATACCGTAAAAGGAAGTAAGAAAGATACAAAGGAAAAGGCGGGAGGAAGATTAAGCTGAAGATGAAGTAGTTAAGATGGAGTAAGAAGGGGGTCTGAGGGATGAAGGAAAATCAACAAGTTGTGTGAAGGGATGAAAGAGGAAGGTTTGAAGGAAAGGAGAAAGTTAAAGGGAATAGGAGGTCAAAGGGGAACAGAGGAATGATTAAAATGGAGGAAGAAGGAATGAAAGGAAATTTGAAGGAAGCAGAATAACCAAAATGTAGGAAGGAGGATCGAAAGACAGTAAAGAAAATCAGAGAGAAGGAGGGAGAGTAGATGACCTGCAGCAGGAAACGAAAAAAAGAAGTTTGAAGATAAAAGTAGCAGGGAAGGGAAAAGACAGAAATAAGCAGTGAGGATACAGGAATATGATGAAAGGAATTTAGGAGAAATAATGAGTGAAAAGGTCTAACTGTGTTTTATTTGTGTTTCTCTCATTGGAAAAGATATATCAGCTCAATATCAAAAGTCAAATATTGGAAATTTGCATATGACTGAAAAAAAACAGGTGACTCTTTTAAGGGGCTCAAATCAACAAATAATGCAATTTCATTTTTCAGTGAATGTTTTCTCGTCATATCCATGCTCACATTAACTATTAATAACATCATCATTTTAACATGGGTGGCACAGTAGAGCAGCAGGTAGTCCATATGCCTTACAGGAAGAAGGTCGCTGGTTCGATCCCCGCATCAGTCAGGACCTTTCTTTGTTGAGTTTGCATGTTCTCCCCATGCATGCTTGGTTCCCTCCAGGCACTCTGGCTTCCTCCCACAGACGGAAAACATACTCATTAATTTGATTGGTGTATCCAAATTCCCCTTAGGTACAGTATGAGTGTGAGCATGAATGGTTGTCTGACTCTCTATGTTGGCCTTGAGATTGGCTGGTGACTGGTTCAGGGTGTGCCCCGCCTCTCGCCCAGTGTCAGCTGGGATAGGCCCCAGCCCCTCATGACCCTGTAAGCCGGGATAGCTGATATAATGGATGGATTATTTTAACATGAATACTGCCTCGATTTGCCACTGTTTGTGTTCGTTTAGCTAGAGGGCTCGACAGCCTCGTCCTCCATGTTCTTAAAAGTTTGGAATAAACTCTGGGTAAGTCCACGGGAAAGTCTGCAGTTTGGGACTGAGCCAGTGAAGGATGGGCTTGACTAATGATGGAAGGAAGAAAAACAAAAAGACAGGAACAACCTGAAAAAGGAAGGACATTAAAGATATGAAAACATGAAGAAACAGAAAAAAAGCAGCAGAATGATGGACAGAGAGTAGTGAGCGAGTGTTATTTAAAGACGTGTCAGTGAGACGGACAGACGGGGAGAGGAGGGGGAGAAGGGGGGATGGAGGAGAGGAGGACAAGTGTCGGTCTGGTTGTCAACAAAAAGCCTCTCCAGATGATGACGATAATGAGCCTCCTACACGCTGTCAGACGCCTTTCTTCCTCTTCACCGGCTCCCTCTCTCTCCTTTTGTCTCTCCTCTCTGCAGCCTGTTGTGATACTGTTTGTTGTGCAGTTTTTGTGAAACAGGAAGAATGAGGTGTCTTTGTTGTAACTTTGTCAGGTCTGTGGTGACAATAATCTCTCTGTCTTTTTGTTTTTGTTGCTTTGCTTATTATTTCTCTGTCTATGTGTTAAAAAAACACACCCACTTTATCAGCCTCCATCAGCAGAGTTATAAACAAATTAATAAGTCTGGCATGACAAGTTTCTAATTTAACTCTGAACACAAAAGGTAAATTAGATTCCCCCCAAAACAAGTTGTTAAGATCAGTATGATTCGTGTTCCTTTATTAGAACAAGATTTGATTTCTTTTTTAAGAATTATCCAGAAACTTCCACCGAAAGGCTCTAACCACATCAAGAGGTTGTTTGTCAACTTTTATTGCAATTAAAAAATCTGAATGTTGATCTGCAGTGTAAGGTTGTTAAAAAACTTAATGGCTAGTTTAACAGGTACACCTTGCAAGACCCTTTATGCCTGCAGAGTGGCCTTACTTTTTCACAGCATAATTTCCTCTCCCACTGTTTACAGAGCCAGTAGCTGCCTAAAATCTTCATTTGGTCAGTGGCAGTTTAAGCCCATTGGACAGAGTGTCCAATGGATCAGGGGCACTCAGTATGAGAAAACTAGCATTCATCAAAATTAAACTTGAGAGACAAAATCTGTGCTCTTTAATAGCCATAAGTGTAACAAAAGTCCTTAACCTAAATTTGCACTTAAAATGTACTTTTACTTAGATTTTAGAAGTATTAGCTTGAAAGTTCAATACCTCAGCTGTTTCAGGATGTAACCTTTTTTTATTTTTTTTAATAAAACAGCATTCAAAGATCTTTGAAAGACGGGACCTAAAAGCATCTGTTGGGAGATCCACAGAGGAATAGGTGTTCACATCAAAAGATGGATAGTCTTGTTTGTGGTTTAGGATTTCTCTACCACAGGAAAATAAAGAAAAGTGCAAAATGAACTCATTTATTATTTAATATATTCCAAAGTGCAATAAATAAAAGTTGTACTCCATAAAGGTATGCTGTTAGGTTTTTACTGCACTGAAAACTGTTTTCCCTAGGGTGACTTTTGTTTTCTTTTTATCTTATTTCTCCTCCTCTCGCTCTCTTTCTTTACCTCCTTTATATTTGATTTTTTTTTGTCCTGCTCTTCTCTCCTCTCTCCCTCCTTTTCCTCTTTTGAAATTCGTTTATTTTTAATGGTTTATTGGCATAGTAAGCTCACTCTCTCTCCCTCCATCAGTAGTTGTCACTCCGTGTTAGACGCTACAAACCATTGATCTGCTCTCAACAAGAGCTAGTCAGATAGCAGACCCCGCCACGGTTCACTTTGCATTCAGTCTTTTCAAAATGTCAATAAAACGTTCAGCTCATTACCTAATGACACATCATTCACTCTTACTGTCTTCTTTTCTCGATTAGTCTGATATCATAGTTCTTTCTGAGAGTCTAGTCATTATTAATTTATGTTTTCTGCTCTAAAGATTTATCAAATTAAAAGTGAACTGAAACAAATAGGTAAAAGTTTCTTTCTCTTTTCTCTTCCAGGGAGGTGGGATCAAGATTATTGACAGGCGCTTTGGCCAGCCGGTGTACCCGTCCTCACCGAGCACCAATCAGATCACTCTCCTCCCAGAGAATTTCCTGGTTTCAGAGACCGCACGGCCAATAAGCAGGAGGGATTTCCTGACTGTGTTGGCCAATGTGAGCAGAGTGATGGTGCGGGCCTCTTACAGCACCGAGCCCACTGCTGTCTACAGGTGAAACCACTCTTCTGAGATTTCAGAGTACTCAACAAAGTATTTAATACTCTTTTTTTACATGTGATTAATGCAGGGTTTTGTTTGGGTACCTAAGAAAAAGTGTCCACGAGATAATTTGAGTGGCCAGGATTGCTCTTGGTGTCAACAATTTGCGAAATATAAAGATGGACAACATAGTCCTTATTTCTGTTGTGCAAACACTGAGGCCAATCCGGTCCTTACCCAAAAGTGTCCCTCTTGTTACATAATTTGCTGTCAGAGCTTGCATAGCAGTGGTCATCACTGACACACACCCCATATCTCTGCATTTATTAAAATTTTAAAGACATTTTTTGTTAAGTCATTTAACTTAACAGGAGTAAAGAGAGCCACTGGACTGCAACAGCTTCAGACTGCCCTGCTCTGTTTGTGCTGCTCACATCCAGGCAAATATTGTTTAATAACTTTACTCACCTTCCAGAGTAGTATCACATAATTTATTAAACTTAATCCCTGAGAAAAGTGGGCTTTTTGGCACTACTTTAGTTTAGAAAGAACCAGATGTAGTTTTAATATCTTGTTTGAAAGAAACTAATATAACATGTATTTTGATTTTCTAGTTCGACGGAATCCCATCTGTTAGCATTAGCCCCATTCATGCTGCCATTTCAGACCCACTTGTTTATAAAACATGCGCTCTCTCCACGCCATGATTGATTTAATCTGGATTGATACCATTTCAAATCCTTGCAGGATTAAAATGCACATGTAGGAGTTAATGTTGACAAAGGTTCTACGGTAATGATCTAAATATTGTGGCTTCACTTTTTGGTAGCTGTCATGTCGTCTATCTTTTTATGCAGTCCATGCTACCAAAAAATTGTCGCAAACTGTTGCTTATCTGATCTCTCAGCAGTGAGGCTTGGGTTCAAACTATTATTTTGGGTTGTGCTTCAACAATTTGTCTCTTCTATGGCATTTAGTAGTGCATACCTACCTCTGTCTTTTGTCGATACATGCACTGTATCATGACTTTTGAAATATACCTTTTTTGTTTAAGTATAAGTGTCTATGCACAGAAATGTGTCATACAAATAATATTAAAATGATGGATAGGGAACAAAAAGAAAAATAAGAGCTTTGTGAACATACATGTGACATGCTCCCCCCGAGTAGATCAACACAGCTATTGAGTCGCCCGTACAACCTGAAGACACCTCTGCTTTTTAAGTCTTCAGAGCTAAACAGGTTTAACCTATGACTTTACACAGGATACAGTGCTAATGTTAATCTACTATCTCATTACCAGTAACTGCTCACTCATGAAAATGACATTTTTTATTTATTTTCAATGGAAAGTCAATGAAAAGAAAAAAATATAATACATCCATCCATTGGATGGATGTATTATATCGGGATGTATCCAAGCTGACTTCTGTTGAGAGGTAGGGTACACCCAAGATTCTGATTTTATTGTGTTTGTGTGTGCTTGTGTAGACTCCACTCATTCTTGATGCAGGTAGCTAATCCCACTGCCAGAGGAGAGAAGAAAGCTGTAGCTGTAGAAATCTGCTCCTGTCCTCCTGGATATGCGGGAACTTCCTGCGAGGTAAACACACACAAAAACACACAGAGGAAAAACTTTGAAAGTTCTGGGGAGAAACTTTTGGTTTGTTACGATTCTGACGACCCCTGTGGACGATGTAGTGATGATTTTGCTGATCTCATTCTTTACATTTCCCAGTTTCTGCATGATTTTTAAACTACTGAAGTGTTGTTAATGTTCTTTTTTCAATATTTAACAGCATCAAAGATCAAGACTGCCCGTGAAGGGGGATAAAGGGGGAAGCTTTCTGGGGCACAAAGTTATGTAGGGGCCCATGAAGGTTAGAGACACAGTCCATTCTAAAATAAGACCAAGATTTCCTATTATTTTCAAGCTAAGTCTCAAATTTTTTATTAAAGCACAAAAAAATCATTTTATTTGTCCTTGCCTGTAAACTCTCTCTACCTAAAATGATCCTTATTTTTGTCATGGTAATGTTGTGGACTGGACAGTTAAATGTAACATTTCACATCA
The DNA here is from genome assembly GCA_037902135.1 of Cetoscarus ocellatus. Taxonomy (NCBI): domain Eukaryota; kingdom Metazoa; phylum Chordata; class Actinopteri; order Labriformes; family Labridae; genus Cetoscarus; species Cetoscarus ocellatus. The sequence goes on from JBAMNC010000543.1 coordinate 1,113,991, forward strand.
GTTAACATGGATAAACATTTACCAACCAAACAAATCAGAATCACAAAGCAGAAAATCACCAGTCATAGCATCTTCACCATGCTTCATCTTCCTTCGATGCCTCTAATCTTACTTTAAAAAAATTTAAAGAGAGCAGCTCTCCAAGGTCCAATTTTTCTAGCAGCATACTTAAAATTTCTTTCACCTGTTTCAGGACAAACTTTAACATGAGCTGGACGCTGTGCTGTTTGGTGTGTGCGCTTTGCTCTGCTGATTGTCTTACAGAAATCCGTCTGTCGTTTGGCCTTTATCTTCACATAACTGCAAAATTCATCTTCTCTTTTTTTAAAGTTGTTTTTTTTTGTTACATTTTTTTTGCCTTTTTTATATGATAGTAAGGAGAGACATAGGACTGTGAAAAAGGGTGAGAGAGAGCAGGGGAGGACACTCGGCTAATGGACCTTAGGCAGAAATCGAACCCTGGCCGGTTGCTTAACACTTGGCCAAGCCATCACCTCTGTCTGACCATAACTTTGGCTGAAAGGTTTAGCAGTCCCCTGATAATTAAAAAGAAATAGTCACGCAGCATTACCATTTGCCTTTTTTAAGCTTAATATGATTAATGCACTGCACACTGCACTGTTTACTTGACTTCCGACTTTTATTGCACAACAATCTTGCCTTGTATTTGCACTGTGCATTTTTATTCCATTGATATTTTGATGTATATTTTATCTTCTTTTTATCTTTATTTTTATGCAACACAACTGGAGAGCTGCTTAACTGCTTGTCACTGTTTTGATGTTGTCTGGCAATGTGTTTACAGAGACTATAAAGATCTATTTATTCTAGTCTTTTTTTAATAAAGACAATTATCTTCCATACTGATGTATTGTGACAGCCCTTCTGAGAACCAGTTGCTCTGATGAAGGTATACGGTAATGTCAGGAAACAACAGCCTTTGGTTTGTGACATTTAGCAAATGATTTGCAGTAGAACACCCAGCCATTTGGTCTCTTGATTAAAAAGGACATCTTGTATTATTTATTTAGCACCTCAGAGGGTAGAGAGTATCTGTAATATCAAATGACTCATTAAAGAATCGCCCATGGCTCAGTTTTTATTCTCATACAAGAGGAAATGTGTTCTAGTTATAACTGACTTGTTTTTATTATCCTGCATTCATGTACATGTCGATTTTTTTTCAAACCCAAGCATGCAAACAGACAACACAAACACTGACAGTTGCACACACATAAACACACAAACTTGTGGTGCTAATTAGAGGATCACAGGGTAATTACTCCACTCTACAGCAGTTTAAAAACAGCTCAGTCCATCTTCATGTCCTTTAACTGTGTGTGGCTTTCTGTGTGTGTGTTTTCAGACTTGTGTTCCTGGTTTCGGAGGGTTAACGGGATACTTTATAGTGGAGTGTGTGAAGCCTGTGATTGCCATGGACACGCTACACAATGTCATGAAGTTACGGGACACTGCCTGGTAAGATGAGAAATAAGATGTTGAACACTTAGTTATGTCTGCAGATGTTATGCTTGTCAGTTCTACGTCTGTCAGTCCCAGCCTGTGGATGTCTCAAGAATGCTTTGGTTGATTTTTGTCTAAACTATAGACCAGTGTCTAATCTGATCCAAGGATGAAATGATTGGAGTTTAGAGGTTACAGATATCCAGTGTATTGTCCCCACTGTCAAATGGTGCATTGATATTTATATTCATATTGTGAATATTGTTGACAGTGAGAATTATGTGTTCATAGTCTCACTTTTACTTCTTTTATCTATTTTTTCCTTCATTAAGAGAACATTTTTATGTTTTCAAGACTCTGCATGTTGAAGTTTTTGCTTATATGATTTCGAGCTATCCGTTTTCAAGCCTTTCTTAAGGCAAACTGCAAATTGCCTGGATTTTTAAGAATGGTTCACGAACGAACAGCTCACTCACAAATCGGTTCTCATCGTTCACTTAAAAGAGCTGTTTGAAAGACTCGACACGTCACATCTCTTGCACAAACTACCGTGGAAGTATGTCAATGAAACAAAGCCTTTGTTTTTGAATGGAAGAAGATAATTCGATGATAGTAGAAGATAACGTAACATAACATGATAAAAAAAACAGTCACAACAAGCACACAGGACTGTTTAGATTGATTGATTGATTGATTGATTTAGAGATGCTGAAGAGTTTATGGGATGACTGTAGGCAGAGGTAGGCTAGCTATACCCATTGCCTCCCAGTGTTTGAGCTAAGCTAATCAGCTGTGGGCAAACTTTGGCCGTCTCTTTCTTGTTTTTGCACGCAGAGTCAAAAGACTGGTGTCTATCTGCTTGTCATGGTCTCAGGAGTGAGGCGAGACATGAAAACAAAGAAAAGTTTGCGTATATCTCTTTAAGTTTCATGCTCAACCCTTGCTTGATTTAAGAAAGAAAACAGAGAGGAAATATTCAAACTTTGCACACTCTTCACCTCTCACTCAAGGATTTAATGACCAGGTCGTTGTGGTCAGATGTCAAAATTCAAAGTCATAACTATTTTCAAAAACACTGTATTTAAAAAATATGCAAGGGATTTTCTTTATTTTTCAAAAAAATGTACATCATCACTCAATGATACGCTGATTAGTTTACCAAGGTCAAAGGTCAATGCTATAGTCCCATGACCATCCATTGCTTATGAATATAAAATGTTTAAATAGTTTTTGACAAATTTTCTAAAACATTTGTACAAATATTCACTCTTATTTAGTGTTAACCTGATAGATAATGGAGGTTACTGCTTATTGATGAAGGTCACTGGGACTCATATTCAGCACATGCCTGTGAATACTTGATCACTGTAACACTCTGAGTGATTCTCTCCAAAATTGAAGTTTTCTATGCATAGTCAAGAAATAAGTTTTCATATCATTGAGGTGAAAGGTGAAAGGTAAAGGTCATTGGGTCTCATGTTTATGACTCGAAGGCCAACTGATTAGATTTTGGAGACCATAGGTCGAGGTCCTTTACCTTCATGCTCAACAGTTTTTGTGGACTCAAACCTTGAGCGCTTTCAAAGAACATCCTAGATTTCCAAAACACTGCCACTCAATTAAAAAATGAACTAATTAGATAACAGAGGTTAAAAGTCACATGTCACAATGGTCGTCATGTTTATTCCTTACTGGTGCGTGCAGTTTCGCAAGAATATTCTGTCAAATATATATATATATATATATTTTTTATTTTTCCCTGACTCAAGAATGAAATGATAAGATTTTAAAGGACAAGGGCATGAGGCTTTATGTTTATCTCTGGCTTTCAAAAGAAAAAAAACATTATATAAGATGTCTATTTTTAAGCTGTTTCAAGGGAACAGTTTCAAAACACTAAAAACGTCCATTGTAAAAGCTGTCAAAGGATAACACCTGAATGGAAAAACAATCAATCTGCAAAAAATATCAATTTGTCTCCTTTCAAAGTCAAATCAGAAAAACTGCTTATATTGTGCTCTTCCATCTCACATTATTCCCTTCTATGTCTCCTCTAGCTGGTGCAGCTGCGTGCCCATATGTCATCATTAAGGTGTAATAGGAAGTCACCTGACGTTATGAGTAAATGAGCTGACGATATTGTTTATGTTTTACCACACAAACAGCTACATAGGCTGCATGGATTTCTTTTTGAGATGATTAATTGAGAGATTCAAACCAGCAGAATGGGAGCCATGGATGCTTCCATATACAAGTCAATTTATAGATGCGTGTTCAGCTTATTAACTGCAGGTAACATGAATGCAGTGGCTGTGTTATCTTTAATAGGATGCTGGAGAGAAACATGCAGGAAAATAAGCAGTGAGCTGTTTGTATGTTTCAGTACAATAACTTCACAATTCATGAGCCTTATTGGCATAAATGTGAGGCATTATTGCTGAAGCATTTCAATCAATAATAATCAAATCAATTAATCATAATAATAACATTTGTAACACTGTGATATTAAAGTTTGACACTTTGATATTTATGGCCACAATAATCTCACAGTTTTGACTTTATCCAAGTAAATATAGGATTTTTTGAATATCATGTGTATATTCAAACTCTATGAGTGTTATTTGTGGATAGTGTTTCTCTCTCACAGCCTCATATTTAGGACAGGATGTGAGGAAGTGGAGTTCTGTCTCTGCCTGTTGGGTGTCGGGGGACAGTTAGTCCTCCTCTGGGAGCCAGGTCTTTTTGTGATAGCCCATGTCTATAGTTAATCTATGGTCACTGAGTCTGTACCTCGTCAGGACTTTCCTCTATAAGGGATCTTTTACAGCTCAGGAAATCTGCCCATTTGTATCCTCTGTTTAGAGGCAAATAATATTTTAAAATACATTGTTTTTGGGTTGTCTCTTTCCAGTATTTCACATAAACCTTTTTTTTTGTCAATATTCTTGAAGTCGGGGTTGTAAGGTACTCGACAACAGTCAGTGAAGTGGCTGAAAGGGCTCCCAGCAGCACTGTATCTTTGATGAGAACTCAAGACCACTTGAGAGCTACACTGCATTTAAAGGGTTCAGTTATTTTGTGTAATTAAGTGAGTTTTACCTAAATGAGCCACAAAACTTTGTTGGGCTGAATGTGTGAATTAGGTGAACATTTCACAGCCCTTCCTCCAGGAAGTTTCTGTGTTTGTCACTATTTTATGATTCAGCAAATGCTATGTTCTTTCACTTGGGCACATGCATTCAGGTGATCTGCTGTTTAACTTAACCCTTTAACTCCCGGATCAACTGCTTGGTAGACCAAACTTTGAGTAACTGTGTCTTATTCATAAATGCATTGAACTTTTTTAACCTGATTAGGCCATCTATTTTTTGTGGGGGTTAAACATAATGCTAGAAAAAGCATTATGTCTTATTAATGTCTTTTAAAGAGGGGGTTTCTCAGATAGGTAAACCTAGCATTATAATAAAACCAGTCATAAAAACCAAAAATGGCCTATATTAAATGAATTGACATCCAAAAAGTTACGCGTTTCTCAAAAAAGGACATTTTACTTAATTTTTGTTCTCTTTTCACTGTAACAATGGAATTACCTCTTCGACTATAAACTCCCAGCTCAACCATTTGGCAGAGGTTAATGATTTATAAATATTTTGTGAGTAAAAAAAACAATTAATTGTTACATTAGTGCACCAATTTGTCAAAAAAGACATTTTCATGGCTATTTTTTGTGGAAGTTAAATGGGTAATGGACTCAGGATGACCCAACAATAGCAGAGAAAACTAATACTGAACCACATGAGTGATTTTGACTCGAGGGATGATGGCGCCTCTTTAACTGTGGATGCATGATACCTTTATGAACTCCAGCACACAGAGGAAGAAATTCTTCAGCAGGCCAAAAGAGAGGGGACAAACTTCTGTGTAAACTAAGGAGCAGGAGTGATCTGGAGTTACTTTTTAGCATTTGTGTAAACTGAAAGCCCAGGCCCACAAATCTTCATGCTATTAAGTCCGAATAAGAAGTGAGCATATATTGCTATCTGCAATATAGGTGGAAGGACACATAGCCATTTGCTGTATTGTAAAATAGTACCAAACACAGAGACCCCCTGAAGGAAAAATAAAGTGCTCTGAAATGTTTTTCCCAAAAATACATTGGACCAAAAATAGAAGAAAGAAAATATAGTGTTTAAAAAATCTTTACATAAGTAGCTGTTGTCAAGCCCCTCATACAAGCCATCTTCAAAAGTACTGAACTATCCCTTCAATGACTTGATTTGGTCTGATATGAGGGCTGTTGGGGTCCTTAGTTTGAATTTGTTGTAGAGGGTGGTTGCTCTACAGGCCAGTTCATGTGATGTTGATGCGTCTTGAAGCCTCTAGTGGCCATTAGAAGAACTACACTCTTGCACCCCTGAACACACACACACACATTTATATTCACTAATATACAATTAATAATCTGTGGAGATTCATGCAGTCACTAAACCTGCTCGTGCGCATCTGCACACACCCACTGTCACTCCTCAGTCTACACACACTGCCTCAGGCTGGAGCTGTCAGTAAGCATCAGACTAAACACACACAGTGATGCACAAACACACAGTGATGCACAAACACACACACTCAGAGAAAGAATGGGGAGCTTGGGTTTTGTATTACAATTTTATTTTTTATTATAGATGAGGAGGATGCTGGGATATGTCAGAGGAAAAACACAAACACACACACTGAGCCAGACTTGCACACACCCCTCGTGTTCACACTCCCTAAGATTGACACATAGACAGACGGACAGAAACACACACCCTCCCAGAGGATAGACTGTGTGTGTGTTTTCTGGCTGTAGTTGAATGACTGAGTGATGCTGCAGTGCTATAGGTCAAACACAGGGATTGAGTTTGTGTGTTTGTCAGGGTCAGCTTCGGCAGCAGTGTCGAGTGTATCGAGGAGGAAATGATTTGGAACATGACTGACATGCACGCAAACATGCACACAAGCAGAGGCAACATGGAACTGAAACTATTTGGTGTCACTCATGAGCAAACAAAAAAAATCCTGGTGTGACTTTTGTATTTACACATACATACAAACAGAGATGTATCCATCCAAGCAGAGACAATGGGACTAAAATCACCTTTGTGTCTGCTGAAGACAAACTTAATCAATCAATCTTTATCTGTATTGCACCATATTTGCTGAATATAAATTTATTAAAGGTAAGCCCCTTGAGAGGTGGCATCTCTTTTTCAAGAGGGACCTCAAGTCTATATAGTTGTAAAGATAGTTACCATGGATGTATAATCAATACAACTATGGATAGAGATCAATCTAATACTAACATTAATATGTTACAATATATAACATATATTATAATAATAATATAATATTGTGAATATAATCTGGAGAGGAAGATGGTGATTAATATAGCAGCATCTAGCTCTGCCATTAAAATGGGTTTAACTGGTCTAAAGATAGGAATTTATGTTAAACGATGTCATTTCTGTTGATGGTTGATGCTGGATGGAGTCGAGCAGGACCATGCGCCAGGCCATCCATGATTGTCACAGCTACACTAATATATGTGTGCTGTTTGCAGGAACTACCATGTATTTAAGTGTGTTTATCTCTCTAAAGTTATAATCAGGGATGGTAATGATAATGGAATGGAGCTAAAGGAGTGACCAAATAATTGTAGTCATAGTTACTGTAGCTCCTTAAGTCCACAGCAGCTGGTGGTCTACACCAAGGATCCTCGGTGGCCTACGAGACAAGAACCAGAGACGAGTACAGGAGCAAACAAAAAGGGGCAAAGGCAAACACAGAGAGAAGATAGAGAGAGTGTTATTGATTTTAGGTGCTATTGACAGAAGATGATTGTGTCCTGCTTATTTGTAGATTTAATGAGATAAGACAGCTCAGTATGTCCATCCATCCATCCATCTAGTGCCCGCAGAGAACCCATGCATGCACAGGGAGAAAATGCAAACTCCACACAGAAAGGCCCTGACCGGCACGGCATCGAAACAGCAACCTTTTTGCTGTGAGGCAAGTGCACTACCTGCTGTGCCACCATGCCTCCCACATGCAGTAAAGAATATATTTAATTAATGATATAGAAATTAGCCCACAGAAAGTATTTTTGGAAGCCTTTAAAAAACATATCTGGAAACGACTGGGTGATTGTTCAGTCAGTCACATTCATTTCAGGCCAGTCAGATGATGTAGTGGGTGGGTGCTGCTGAGGAGCAAAGTTCATAATGCAAATCAGTTCATAAACACTTCAAGCTGCTTCTTGTACTGTGAAGAGGAAAGAAAGGAGAAGCCAACTTTTTCTTGTATATAGAAGTACTCTCATGTGAAGAAGACACACACTGAAGGGTGTAAAGCTTAAGAAAGCACAAGATGGTCGGTTTAGTAAATTTTTTTTTGATAAAAAAAAATCCTACACACTGTCTAAATTGCACATATACATTGACAACATGTCTACAGTGAAAAATCAACATGCTAACAATTGCTTTAATTGACTGAGTTTTTAGCATCATGCTGAGCTTCTAGAGGTTAAACATTAGAAAATAAAACGATTTAACTTAAGGGTTAAAGCAGGGGAATGAAAAGAGCAGGCATTTGTTGATACACGAGAACAAAGCTGCTTGTTATTAACAGAAGCTGTCAAATCAAATCATTGTCAGACAGCAGCAGGAGGAACAATCAGGAGGAGGTCAGGGTTAATGATATGGTTCAAGATGAGCATCACAGACTGTTCAGGTAAGCAGCACAGCACAGTCAATGGTACATGCTCCTTAAAACAACTGTTTCAAATATCTACTTAAGTGCTGCTCAACACTAAAGTAATTTCAGCTGTATTATTTTTAGAAAAGTTTCTCACTTTAATGTTGTCCACTGATGATGATTTATGCAGATTTTGTGCAATAGGGGTTTTGTTTAATATGCGATCATCAGTAAGTTTGTATGTCTTTGTATGTTTACATGTGGTTAAATGTGTTATTGTTGATTAATGGATCTGTGGATGCAGATGAATGTGTGCAGCACTTGAATTAAAGGAAGGTTCTCCCAGATGTTCAGTGAAATAATTATTATATTCTATTTTTGTTCCCTGCATTGAATAAAATTGTGTTCTATTGTACTGCATCTTACCAAGTGTAGTGTATGCTGTATTGTGCTGTGAGTCCATTTAGTTCAATATAAGTGATGTCGTGACATTTGCCCCTTTACCAATGAGTGTATATCACAAATCATAACATATTGTGTCATTATGCTGTTTTTTTTCCATACTGTATTGCACTATTATATTGCCTTGTATTGTGTTGTATTGTTGTCATTTGTATACCGTTGTATTGCTTTGTAAAAACCCTTGAAATCCCCCCCAGAAAAAGACAAAAAAAAACAGTTTACACCAGAGTTAATGGAAGATAGTTCATTTACCTGATAATTTTGTCTGATGTAAATTAACTTCAGTGTTTATTTTTTCACCAGGACTGCTTCCACCACACCACAGGCCCCCACTGTGACACCTGCCTACCTGGTTACTACGGCAACGCCACTCGTGGGACACCTACGGACTGTCAGCGATGCACATGCCCGCTAAGTCTCCCGAGCAACAAGTACGTTTGAAAAATCTGTCACTTCTGATTTTATGGCTTATTTTGACTCTTCCTTGCACAATATTCCCATGTCCTCTCTTCTGTAATGACCTCAGGAAATATATTTAGTTATCTCTACAGCATAAAACCACATATAGAGGTGTGGGCAGAGGCAGGTGGAATGACATCAATGGAAATATCATCACCACGGGTAAAAAGCATCAATTTAAGTGGAGAAACATCATCTCCGTAGGTGGAAATGTCAGCACAGTTGGAGGAATCTGTATAACTGTGCCTTGAAAACTTAACCCAGTAGAAAGCAGAAAACTCCCACAGGTCATCAAGGCATTTTAAACCCTTTTATCAAACAATTCCTCCTCTATGGAAATCGTTCGTGCTGTCTCACAGTTGCCGATTAAGCCTTATCAAGTTACAGCAAGTGTTTGCAGAAAATTTACAAATAAATAGCAGCCAAAAGACTGTCTAACTGATGGAAAAATACTGTCACACTTTAACGCTTTGACACATCCTACATTGATTAAATCCAAATGGGATCTTTAAACATAAATAAGAGGGAGTATGGGATAGCAGATAATTAGAAATGTATTGATTTGTCCTTGTTTATAATTAAGACTTCACAATGTGCAGTTTATCAAGGAAGCAGTCAAGTCTAGACAAAATCTCTCAACTTGTTCATTAAAATGAATGCACGATGAGCTCCAAGTTCAGCGAACACACTTTAAAACAAACTGGTTCAACTCGTGCCTTAATGAAAGGATACACACACGTAAATAACATATCCTAACACATGGTCCAAGGCTGCAACCCAAACAGCAACACCATCTTCAACAGAACCAGGCTCTGTACATGCAAGCTCCAGATTGTGACCATCATCTTTGCCGCACGCCTAATAAAAGTCTATCAGCTGTTGAAGTGCTTGATTTTAAAAGCAAGAACATCGATCAAAGACAGGAGAATGTTGAGAGCAATGGGCCTATCTTAAGTATAACATTTTTGCTACTTATAAGTTACTCAACCTGCCTGCAGCCATTCAAAACAAACCTCTAACAATTGGAAATACTCATAAAAAAGTATTGTATTGTCCAGATTAAAAATGTTTTTGTGTTTCTAATTGTCTTACAATGTATAAAACTCATTTGCCAATGTGGAAGATGACCAAGAGCTCTATTTTTTTGATAAAATATGAGAATAATAAAAAACAGAGAAAAGGGGTTTGTGAGTGACAGTGATCATATGACTCTTTGCTGCAACCCAAACAGCGTTCAGTTTCTTTTGCCTTTATCTCTTCATTACCTCCACCGAGGAGGTTATGAAGAGATAATATGAATGGATTTTGATTAATCTTCAGGGAATGTTAGTCGTGTCACATTTTAGCAGTGATCCAAACTTGGATGCAGATCCTGGAATTTATTTTAAAGGGATAGTTCAGTTTTTTTTAAGTGGGGTTGCATGAGCTCCATATGGCCACTAAGTACATTAGATGCAGTAGAAAGTTCTCTTCTTGTGGCTTACTGAGGGAGAGGAGAGAACTTTCTACTGCATCTAATGTACTGAGTGGCCATATGGAGCTTATACAACCCCACTTCAAAAAAATGAACTATCCCTTTAAGGATTTCCTAAAAGTTTGAGATTGGGCAGTTTCCACATTTTCACTAAGAATTCAATAAGTTCTTGACAGATGTTTAAACATTTTCAGGGAATGTTGGTTATGGCACAAGGAAGAAGTAATAAGATTTTAGTGGTGCTCCAAATCTGAATGTGGATCCAGGAATTTTTTAAAGGATTTCATTATACTTTGAGATGGGGATGTTTTCTGTCAATAACTTAAAAAGTTCTTAAAAGATTTTCATGACAATTCAGGGAATGTTGTTCACAGCACAAGAAATAAGTAATACGATTTTGGTGGTGATCTGAATCCGACTTTGGATCCAGGAATTCCTTAAAGGAGCAAGATAGGACAGTTTCCCATATTTTTGACAACAACTTGCATGACAGTGTTGGAAATGCCAGCACTTCTACTTTTAAGCTGGGTTTACAGTCCAAAAAATTGAGCTCGTTCTCCATTTTGGGCTGCTCTGAGTTTGTCTGAGTTTCTTCCTTTCTGTCGTCATCACGTGAAATATTTTTTCCAAGTTAAGGTCATGAACTTTTAACCCTCAGCACGTGACATCACACCTTTGTCCCTTACTTGACAGTGTTTGCATAATGTTCACAGCCTTGTTCAAGAGACAGAGCTGGTCAAAATCAGTTTTTTATTTACATACATGCATCTCAAATTGTAATATTTCACAATTTGTCCATTTTTTATAATAAGGTCAATATTTATTTGATAATTTGAGGCATGGCAAAGTTGACTGATAAGGTGTGATGCTGCTGTTTCCCAGGATGCCTCAGGTCCATCTCAGCCCTCAGGTTAACCCCTTTGTCTGTCCTTGGGTTGATTAAAAGTTGGTTTGAGTCAGCATCTCTAATCAAAAGGCCTTAAAACTTTACTCCAGAAACCAACAGATGACGTCCCAGAGACTTGGTCCATATTTTATTCAGCAACAATTTTCTGATTCAGAGAGAGATGTTCAAAGGAAATTCACAAGTACTGTGTTCAATATTTGTTTAAATCATTAAGACATTGTTGAATGTTGTGTAAATACATCTGCTAAGAATCTGTAGTTTCCCTGAATGACCAGAGAGAGATGCTGTGGGCGAGGTGCACAGAGGCCATCAGTCTGGGCACTTAACACTCTCTCTCTCTCTCTCTCTCACTCCCTCTATCTCTCTCTCTCTCTCTCTCTCTCTCTCTCTCTCTCTCTCTCTCACACACACACACACACACACACACCCACACACACACATACACACAGGCAGCAGCAGCTGAGAATCTGGATGCAGTCATGACACGACATGTTGAAAACTCTCTGAGCTAAAGAAAGAAGCGACTCTCTCTTTTCTGTTTCCCTCCTCCTCCCTCTGCCCTGCAGTAATAATAGCCTGAAGGTGCCGGCTCTTTCAAACCCTCAAAATAGCCACCCTGTCGCTTAGGTTCACTGAAGCCCATCACTCAAATAGCCAGCTAGTCAGTCACTCTGTGTCCATTAGCTTTAAGTGCCTTGGTCTTGTGAATGTTTATTATGTGCTGTCCACAAAATAGTCACTCTAAGCAAAATAGGTCGATATCAGTTTATTTTTCTTTTAATTAATGCCGTGGTTGATTACTGATTGTCCAACAAAGTTCTGTCAGTCCTTGTATTTGTCAATCATTTAGATGTAATTTTACTCAATAAAGTATTGGACACTTAAGCCAAATCTCCAAGCTGATAATCAATCACTTAGGTTTACATTTATCTATGTAAGTACATATTAACTTAAATCAATGAATGTCATAACACGATATTTAATTTAAGTCCACTGAATGTCTTTTAAATCAAGCCATCCAACATCATGAGATGCTTAATGTGTACCCTTTTATTTTCAGTGAGTCATCCATGTTTTACCACTTTGAAGAGGAATGAAGATTTAAAACTAAATGTACTTTTTTAAACCCAAACCTGAGCCACTTACTGGGCTTCTTTGAGAAGTCAGAAATTAATCAAGCATCACATTCAACCAGTAAAATATTTCTGCACAGGAATGCAAGGAAATAACTATAATTTGATACCCCAATCAAGAAAGAATAATGTGCTACAGTATATTTAAAAATTATCAACAATAATGAATATAAATTGGCATTTAAAATATAATTTCTGTTGAAGAGCTTCTACATACTCATGTATTAACCATTACAGAAACATGAAAATGATCTTGATAATCATTTTGGTTCATTTAGGTACTGTAGGTCTCATAGAATTTTGGAGGGATTTATTTTTTACCTTTAGCGTAATGGCTTCACTTTAGAGTTTGATGACATAAAATATATAAGTGCATGCTCACACGCTACAACCTCCCCACTCCAAACACCAAAGTTTATTTTGGTGTTTCCAGTTTGAGTCACTTGGTATTTGTACAAATAATGCACATAAAAAGACTTTCTTCTCCCATGATTTACATATTCTCTAACAAATAATCATAGCAACCTATTTATATATTTAGCTGTAAATGTGAATTGCTTGTAGATTTAAAGATTTAAAGCAATCATTTGGATGGTTGTTCTGCCTCGGCACAGACACATGTTGCAAATGCGCCCTGGCTGCGTCTCAGTCTGAAATGAAACTTCTCATACAGATTTACATAATGTAAGATGTCGCAGAAATGGGGCAAGAATTTAATGCAGGCAATCAAAAACTTTTATGATTAGAAACATTACATAATATGAACTTTTGTGTGCCATCACCACAGTGAGATATCAATATCTCATCAAGTATATTTTTTATGATAACAAGAAGCTACATGATGTGACCATATGTGAGTTTATTAGTGCTAAAATGCTGCTGTATTGGAGTTTTATCACTTAATATGAATGCTACAAAGACAATGAATTTCTCTGCCAATAAATTAACATAATTTTTTTTGTCATTTTCAGAATGAGCAGTGTGTCATTATGACCTTGATTTGCATAAACACCATGATATTTTTACATGTCTGATCATCGTAATACTCACTACTCACCTTACTCTGCTTGACCAACTGAGTTAAATATCTAATCTGAAACATCTTAGTTTATCTTCAGTTCCAAAGAACATCTTAACAAAGTTGATGCATGAGATATGGACATTAAATAACAAGACTGCTCTCATTACAGTAAAACCTTGTGGTTCACAGTCACACTGAATGTTATATATTAACTGTTGTGTATTCATGCAACAAACTGCTGTAAGTTTCTAATAAGTGTCATCTTTAGCTCACTGATTGATGTGTCCGTGTTTTTGCTAAGGCATTGGAAAATGATTACCTTAAAAGTAGAACATCTGACTCCTGATCAAAAGGAGAAACACAAGCAAATATGTGGACACATTTTGGAACAAATAAAAAAAAATATTTTTGTCATCCATGCCTCCAGTTTGGAATTTTTGTACATCCACTTTGTCGTCTTATCAGAAGGGTGTTTTAAATGATCATAGACAACTAATTGTGGAGATTTACCTTATTTTTTTCAGCACCTGGTCATCAAAAACATAGCATCCCTACCTCCTAAACAGCATACTGAGCTGCTCTAACCTTTGCAGGCATTAAGTTGTATGATTAAAACATAACGAACAATCAAAACAAAGATTTAAGTCTTACATGACTTTACACAGTTCGCACTCTGAACAACAACAAGTGAGCCTTTTCACACCTGAATCTGCTTTCATCAAGCTTTGGCTATTAGGAGAACAAATTAAAGTAAGGTCAAGGTGGTTTTTTACTTCAACTAGTCATCTGTGCCACTCTTGCAAGCAATTTTTTTCCCAAGTGCTACATATAGTCGCGTCACATTACCAACACTTCCTTTTTAATTCTTTTAAGAACTGACAGGTAACTTTCTCTTCTCTCTTGTTGACCTTTGGCTGCTCCTGATTGGGCACTATCATCAAGAAAACAGGAGAAGAAGAGATCAGGCATATTTTTTGTCAACAGAAAGACAGGATGTTGTAACCATGGACATGTACAGAACGGCTAGATGGCTCATACATGCTGTTGGCCAATGGCGACCGACGTCCTCATATGGCGGCCATCTTGGTACAGTGCGCTTGCTCACTCATAATGCTGACGTCTGTTGAGCATGTACTGACAAATAAGCGTATTTTGCTCAATTGTCAACCGATTGTCAAACGGTTGACTTTGTCAGAAACGTCAGAGATGTAGTTTTAATGCTGCATAATTAAGATTATATAATTTTATATAATGTAAGATTAATATATTGAAATAATGTTTCTTATAACATTTGTAATAAACCAAATTGTTTGTAAATCTGTCAAGATTTCAGTGAGTAAAGCATGAATTTGTTTGAGCAGGTGTCTTAACTTCAATTGAGTACTACAGTGCCCTGTACCAAGATGGCCGCCATGTGACGACGTCGGTGGCTCCGCCTCGAGCCATCTAGCCTTTGTATAGATGTCTATGGTTGTAACTTTCTCTTTGGGTCAGAATGAAGAGCTTTTAATATTACTGGTACTTTCAGCACAAAAAAATTAATAAAAAATATCAATTACAAATTTATCACTGTGGATCCACGAAAGCAAAAATTTTGGAATGCACTTCATGGCTGGATTGAAAGACATCTGTAAGGGATGCTTTTGATCTGAATCATTTATAGATTGAGAAAATAATGAGCTTCCAGCCACAGTTTTCTGCATAAAGATCTGTTGTATGGCTACAAAGATATAATAAACAAAGTGAGTGTTACCTCTTGGGGGTGAAGGTGATCCCATGGAGTTGGGAGAGTTAATACAAATACAATCATATCAGACTTTCATGAGTATGAGGAAGTTTAATATTTTCTACATTTTAGTGCTTTATGTTCCCTAAAAGTTTTTATTAGTATCTCAGTGAGAGAGCGAGTCAGGCAGTCGTTCAGTGAGTCAGTGTGTGTCCTGGAACCCGAGCCAGCAGAACTATCTATAGTTTATGGAAGTGGGAGGGTGACAGAATGAAGGAAAGAGACTATCACTTTACACTCAGTCACTCTCTCTCTCTCTGAGTTCATTTAGGATACAGTTCACCAAGAGGAAGAGTGTTATCAAATCCAGGAGTGTCGGAAGTTTGGAAGTGTGGGTGTAGGAAAGGGAGGGAAATTAAGTGTGTGTGCTTGCAGAGTGTGAATGTGAGAGTTTAAAAGTGAAAGTAAGACAACAGGTGAGTGAGTGTGGGTGAGAGGGGAGACCAACAATGGCCCTAACTCGCCTATGTCCTCTCCTCTTCCTCCTCTTCGTTCTCCCTCTCTGCACGCTGGGACAACGCTACCGACTCCACCAACAACAACAACACCTACAACAACAAATACAACGCCCTCATGACAACTACAAAAGTTTCAGCCCCACCTGCCACCTGAGTGAAGAAGGAGAGTTACAGTGCGACCGCTGCCAACCTGGATACACGGGGCCGAGATGTGACAGGTAACATGCACACGCTTCATGTAAAAACGCATGCAAAAAAATAATAATTTGGATCCTTCAATTGACTTCTCAGTATTTTGGTACTTATTTAAAACTAGTAGCCTTTCACGTCAAAGTTACATACATTTTGTCTCATGCTATGATGTGAAACTCTCACTGAGGACTTTGTTGACACCTGGTAGATTCTTACTTAAATTGTGTTTTACATGCTAACTTAAAATTACCATGTTCACCACTAACTAGCAGTATATAACATGCTAATTACTCATTTCTATCTGCTTATTAGTCAATATTGAGGGCTTGTATCTACTTCTGCATGACCATAACCTACAGCTAGTTGGCTTTGAATTAAGAGTTTTCCCTTAATAACCTCAGAATTACTGTTTACTGTTAATTCTTAAGAAGCTGTTGTGTATGACAAATGATGTTAACTAGCTTTTCTTAGTAAAACCTTTTTCAGGTAGTACAAGTATTTTTATTCTACCTTGATCACTCTGGTCTGTTCTTATGTAACCAGTCACAAACTTTAAAGTCTTAGTTAAATGAAATAATTCATAATAAGTCATTTGTAACTCAGAATATGTTCCCTTAACTGAAGTGAAGTCCTGTTTGTACTTAATTCACTTGAAATCTATTTCATTTTATTATCTATTTATTTATTTTTAAGGTCTTTCAATGAGTTTGTCAGCAGATTTGGAGTTGGTAATTGGGGCCTGTTTCTTTTATTATTGAATATAATAGAAAAGTCTGCAAATTGTTAAAGGTGTGTTTCAGAATGTGGGGTCCTTGATAAACCCACCATCATCTTCAGTGAAAATTGTACGCATGTTTGGGCTGTGCATTTGTTCTTTCCCCTTAAAAAACCCAAGCCTTAGTGTTTGAAAATCTCTGGAGTGAGTATTAACTAAGGCTGGGCGATATTACCTAATCTCAGTATCACGATTAATTGAAGCTTTTACTTCGATTACGATTAATGAATGATTATTTTATGCTATGCTGGAAAAAATTGGTGGTGTTGCAGACGGTCATCGAAATGGTCCTGCAGTATTTACACTTAACTTCAAGGTCTACAAGGTCCTCTGAGAGATTGGCGCATTTCTCCTCCATGTTAGCAGCGTGTCCTTTGCTCTTGGCGAAAGTGAATTCCGACTGTATGGAGGGAGCACAGTCATGTGACTTACACAGGGGAAATAATCTAAATAATTGACATGTGTAAAATTACTACGATTAGAGGGTCTAAATGTCGATTTTGATTATTTTTCAATTAATTGCCCAGCCCTAGTATTAACTTGAAAAGTTTTTTTTTTTTTTTATGTGAAAAAAGAAGAAGAAGACATACTTTATTAATCCTTCATGGGGAAATTCAATTCCTTACACTCTCTTGTTGAAATGTGCTACACACATATAGGCTGACATAAACATGCACATGCACGAACAGGTCCTACGATCATGCATTAATAGAAAGATGTCAGAGTGATGTCTTGCTGCTGCTGAAGAAGCACTACTGAGCAGTTTGGTGGTTTAGTGCCTTGCTCAAGGGCACTTTGGCAGTGCCCAGGAATTCAGCTGGCACCTCTCCAGCTACCAAACATGGTTTGGAAGGGACTTGAACCGCTCACCCTTCGGTCCCCAAACAGAGTCCTACCAGACTGAGCTACTGCTGCCCCTGTGTCAGGGTCTAACTTGAAATAGGTAAATATATAAGTCTCAAAGTACATGCAAACAACTTTAGTTTAAGGAACCAATACTAGTTAATAAGTGTGAAATCACAGTTGAATTAGGTACGAACAGGACCTCACTTTAGTTAGGGAAAATATTCTGAGTTACAAATCCTTGATCATAAATAATTAGACCAGAGGTGTGTGGTTAGTTGTGGGCCATGTATGATTACCAAGATTGATTAAGGGAGAATAACTGTCCTTGTGGTATGGCCTGATAAAGTCCTTATTAAGTAAAGCAAGTTATAATCATAGTTCATACACAACAACTTCTCAAGAATTACCAGTAAATGGTAATTCTGAGGTTATTAAATGAAAACTCTTAATTAGACGCCAACTAGCTGTAGGTTATGGTCATGCAGAATTAGATACAAGCCCTCAGTATTGGCTAATTGCAGCTAGTAAACAACTAATTGCTAGTAAGCATCTAGTGGTGAATATGGTGACCTTAAAATAACATGTTGGTTGTAGAAAATATGTTTTAACTTGGTTTATTAAGTCAGTCAAACATTTTTCTATTATTTGTACAGTGCTGCCTCTGAACACTGAAACAACTGGAAGGCCCCCTATCTTTGAACAGACTAACTGCTGGAACTGACCTTGAGTAACTGCTGTTGACTGATATACAGTGAATAAAATGTACGTCAGTTTAGTCAGAAGATTATAATTAGGTGATAACTAAATCTGGAGGCTTTTATCAGCCAGAATAAAACAACAAAAGTGATAACAAGCAGGGAAATTGCCAGTAACATGAGATCATTTAATGGTGGTTTATTGTTTCACGCCTGAAATGATCCTCACCGACAAAAAACAAAAGTGCAAGCAAGAAAGTCACCACATATTTCTGAGGGCTGGAGAATACACTTCTGAAACGCGACAGCTACTAATACAATACATCATAGCAACCATAATTTACTGATGACTTTACAATTATGAAGAGGTAGGTGTTAAATGTAACTTTTAATTTCTGCCTTGTTGGAGCTATCGCAGCTGGTGCAGCATCTTAAATGTTAGTAAAGTGTTAACTTTGTTGTAAGTTAGAACTTAATCAAAAATCTCAGTTCTAACAGTATTTTTTGCTTTTGTAGCTCATAAAGATGCATCAGTGCTCTTTTAATCAGTCTGTTTTTATCCAACTATAAAACTTCCATCAACAGCTTTGAATCAAATTTGGCCCCTGATGTAAGCCCAATGTTTCACCAGCTAATTGTAGCATAAACATAAAACTAAACATATAATTGGATTTTAGTGCCAGCCTTGAAAACAAAGCCAATATTTTAGTTGTTTTTGTCTCTCCTGAAACAGACTTTCAAAAAAATGGAAAGTAAATCAGCTCTGTTGTTGGCCAGCTCCAAATGAAAATAGAAGCTGCTGCTCATTAACTGTTGTTGAACACCATATGTCTCTGTGTCCATCTATTCCTCTGTCCGCATCACATTGACTGACATTCTTGCTCCATTAGCTGTGAGACTCTTTACCAACCCAGGGCTAATGAGACGTCTCTGTGGATGCTATAGTCTTGTTAAATCTTCAGGCTACACTGTCACAAGTAAATATAGCCTTCTCACTAGCCAGGTTCAAGAATATACATTAGATTTGGACTGTTTTGCTGCGTTAAGCTGAAATTGAGCATTAGCGACCCCTCTAATGTCTAAAACCATTTAAATAACTTAATAATCAACCCTGTAGCTCTGTTTTTCAGCCGGCTTGTTTATTAAGGCTTGTGTTGAGTTCTGTTGGGGAGCGGCATGGGCCAACATGTTGACTTTACT
This sequence comes from Cetoscarus ocellatus, assembly GCA_037902135.1. Taxonomy (NCBI): domain Eukaryota; kingdom Metazoa; phylum Chordata; class Actinopteri; order Labriformes; family Labridae; genus Cetoscarus; species Cetoscarus ocellatus. Next base: position 1,133,595 of record JBAMNC010000543.1, read on the forward strand.
CTGATGAAGTGTGTGACATGCTGGAAGGGCTGTTATAATGGTTTCTTTATTATTTGACTGCAAGAATGAAAAAGTGACCTTGTGCTTTTCTGTGTGTTTATCAGTTTTATTTATTTATGTGTCATGTCAGTTTTTCTATAGTCAAATATTAGAGTAGTTTTGGTAGAAATGCTGCTTGGATATAATAGTAAAAAATCAACATCTTTGTTCTGGTACCCTCAGTAAACACCTTGTTTGTGTGTGGCCAGTACAAAAAAAGCTGCTGTTAGGCACAAGGCCTCAGCTGACATGAATAGTCTGCATGCCTCGCCATGCTGTCCGCAGCAAAGTCTCCCGTCTGCAATTAAGTCTTTTAATAAACCTCATTGAAGAGAGAGCAGACTCATTGTCGGCACATTTTTTTATAACTTGTCTGTCAAAGAGAGGCATTTGGCCTGACATGCAAACAAGACAATAATAACCAGTATTATCACATTAATGGCTGCTATCTTAGGCCTGTTTTACTTTTTGTTTTAGGGGCTTTCTTTGTATAAGCTATAGAGAAAAGATGTTTGATAAAAAGATGTTGATGGGAAATCATCAATGAACAGTTTTTTTTTTGTAATTCTTATATACATGATATCATGTGAAGGAAGGTCCCCTCTTTCTTTTACACTTGGTTTGTCTGTTAGGTTTGTGCAGACACCGCTTTTCCATTTGTATCACAGAATGTCTGCAGCATGTCCTTGACAAGCAGTTTGTAGGTAAGAAACCAAAGTAAATCCATCCAAAGAAAGATACTTTAGTAAGAATATGTTCAATGGAATTGACCAATTAAAACAAAGTGTTGACTCCTGGAGTCCTAGAGCTGTAAAGGGGAACCCTCTTACTTTGGGTTTTTGCTATCATTCTGCCTTAAAAAATAGTTGCAATCAGAGGGGCCTTCAATAGAGAGGATGGTGTCCATCCCACTACCTCAGAGTGCAGAGTTTGCCTACATATAGCACTATGCAAGTTTACCTGCAGATACTGCCTCACAGCACAAGTTTACAATCAGCAAAAGGAATCCAACTAGATAAGAAGAGAGGTAGTTTACCCATGCTCAAAAATGGCTGGAGCTTAGAGACAACAGAGGGTGATGATGGATAAAGTTAGGGAAATAAGGGGTGACCAAGCAAGAATACATTTAGAGACAATATTTCAAAATGTTGGACAGGCTTTCACACATTGATGAGTGCTTCATGCAACAGGCTGCACATCAGACACTGAGCTGGCTACATGTTTGTTTTGGATGAGTGAGAATAATTATCATTTCAGGTTTTTCATGCAGTTTTTTTTTATATTACTATCATGTTATTAAGTCAATATCGGTTTTGTCCAAATTCAGATTGAACTATATCGACTAGAATGTAAATACTTAGCATTTCAAAGTGGCTTTTTTGGCACTGACACTCGACAACGTGATAATAGCTGTATGCACATATACATACTCTACATGCCAACAGTTTGCATTCAAAGGTTATTTGTGGGTGAAAAGCTATCATTCACGTATGGAAATACTAATACTGGCCCTCATCAGTAAACAAAGTTGACCAGTTTCTAGCAATGTCTTCACTGTCTGTCTACTGATTGACTGTCTGGCTTCACCACCATCTGCATCAACAAGTGCACATCGTCTGTGACTAGGAGGTGCCAGCAGTGATTTACCTCAGTGCAGTCACTCTCACATGTCCTGGTGGCCACAAGAGAGTCCCCAAAACAGAATTCATGCATGTTGCTGCATTAATGAGGAAGGAGAAAATATTATTCTTATACATACAGTATAATGGTAGTTACTCTTTTTATTATGCACATATACGTTGTCAAAGAGACAGTAGAGGTGATTACGAAGAAGTCTAATGAGTAATTATTGTAGAGGAGGCAGAAATGTTCAAAATTTGAGCTTAAGATACAAAAAAGAAGATGCACGGCATTTACTGAGTGGAATCACCAGCAACTTGCAGAATTATTCATATTCAGCTGGACATCAGAAGTACCATGTGTTTGACTTTTTTTTTCCACTAAAAACCTCTCCAGGCCACAATTGATAAGGGTATTTTACATCAATAGAAACGTATCAATTCCCATCCCCAATAGAAAGTGACCGTCTAAGGTAGCAATATCTAACGATGTTTGTTCATGTCTCAGAAGCTGAAAATCCATAAAGGCAATCTGGAAACTGAGCTCCCAATTTCCTAAACTAAACAGTAAAACATTAAAGATGCTCATGTTCTGCTGATATGAAACAACCACATGTACATTTGTTTTCTTGATTAAAATTGTATTTTGAGCTTTTGTTTTGGACTGGTTGTAGGTTTCATTGGAGTTGCAGCCCACCATAGATTTCAAAAGTGTTAGGATTAGGGTTGCAAAGGGTTGGAAAGTTTCTAGAAACCTTCTATGGGAAGTTAAGCTTGGGGATTTTTGGAAATATTTAAAATTGGAAACATTTCATGAGAATTGCGGGGATTTATGGGAATTAACTGGAAATTGGGGGTTGTTTTAACAAACTGTATCATAACCAAACATTACATGCAAAATAATAAGATGACAAACATTACATTTCAACAGGTTTATGTTTAAGTTGAGCTGTATTAAGTTTTGATTATTTTATTAAGCAATCAATTTTAATTTCACTCTATGTAGTTCACAGGTGCAAATGTGTGGCTTCAGTAGTTCAGGGGTCTAGAGATCATCCGTGCACGTGATAAAGGGATGCACAGTGCATGTGGGGGGCATGGCCCTATACCCCTGCAATAAGCAGAGCGCTGTGAGCATGTGATTGAGGAATAGCAGAGATATTCTCAAGTGTGCTCGCATGAAATATGGCTGTTTTATCCAAAGTTATGCTGTATATAGTGATATATATTTTTCCCAACAAAACTGAAGGTTGGCTCCTGCTAATTAAGCAAATTCCAGGTTTATTCCGATTAATTCCCATGGAAAGTTTCCAACTTTGAAAATTGCTGGAATTTCGATAGCCCAGTAAGGATGTGAGAGCTTGTCAGAATCTTTAGCCCACTTCTCGAAGTGTACTTTTAAGTTTTCAGGTGGATTGAAAAAAAAGGTTAAAACTAAAACAGCAAAAGTTTGTGAACATATGCCAGGGTGCTGTTGACATGATCATGCTCATTTTTGGACCATGCATATTAATGAATGTGCTGTTGAATACACAAAAAGCCTTTGTGTAAATTCTTGTGATGGTTTATGCTGAAGACATATGGTTCCTCCAGTCAGTGAGCAAGGACAGCTGGCAAAGATGAGAAAGAAAGAAACCCAGAGCCGAAGGAGCTGAAATAATAACACAAAACAATATTTTATCCCTGTTGACAGCATTAAAGAGGTAATCAGCAGTTGGTTGTTTCTTTTTCTATTACTCTAATTGATACCTGTCATGCTCTACCTGCCATTACACTTCATTATCTACAGTGCTTTTGTTGGTGTTAGTGGTAATTAATCTTAATGTGCCAATTTGTCTGTATTATAGGCTTAAAGTGAATAAGCTACACTTTTACGCCCATGCTGATGGAGTTTCCACTCACCGCTGAGTGATTCTGCTTTTCAATTTCCTGTCCATAAAAAGCCATTTAAAATTCAGTGGGAAGCTGTTTAACGCAGCTTACTGACAATAAGTCAACAAAAACACTTTAAGCTGCTACAGAGTGCATTAGCAAGTAGAACAGGGTGTTATTGTTGCTTAAATGCACTGCAGTTGTTACAAATTCAGAATTAAGTCAGTCAATATCATGGTGATGCTATTATTGTATGACTGATATGGAGTGCTTTAGTACTAAAAAGAGATTGCAGTTACTGTACAGATTATTGTTAGTCTCTGTTTTGCAAAATCAGATATTTGTCTCTGACTGCACTCCAGAAACCAGGATAAAGATGCTGTCAACATGTGAGAGACAGAACTGTGAGAGACTAAATTACAGTTCAGGACTGTTCACCGGAGTCTCAATGATGGACTTGGGTTTCTTATGCAACGCTTTTCTTTGGTTTTAGCGAGGCAAAGTAGGCGTATTTTTCTATATATTACCCTAGTTTAATAATGTACCCTTCTCATGTGTAACACTCCAACACTACAAACTCAAATCATTGTAGATAATTGTGCAATTCTGCTAATTGGAAAGCAGCTGGTTAACGTTTGTGTTGTCTTTGACACTCCAGATGGACTGTTCAATATATCCCACCAGTCCATCTGAGAGGGAGCTAGAAAGTGTTTGGGACTGGGCAGAATCTTTCAAAAGCATATCCAGCAGGTGATTGGATGAACGATCCGTCAATCACATCCATTACAGGCCAATCAGAAGATGAAGTAGGCGGCCACTACTGCCACGGTGTAAAGGACAGAACGTGAATCACTTACTTATACTTTCTAGAGCAGTTTGCAGTGTTATTTGTTTTTTCATTAAATAATGTTGTGTGGTCCAGATCTGATAAAATCACTGTTGAAGCTGTTAGCATATATGTGCTAATCTCCATACAAACAGTCACTTCCTGCTGTCGTCTCAGCCCTAGCTCCCACCTCTTCCTGCTCTAAGGGACTCCGATTGGGCGATGCCGCTTTGTGCCGCTTGTTGTAGATTGAAGCTTGGCAAGATGGATTTGCCGCAGTACAGACAATGAATCAGGCAGAGCTGTCTGTACTGCGGCTTATAGACACACTTGCTATCCTCATCAAACTGACCCCATTCTGTGGCTAGTAGATTTTATATTGTACCAGTGACCTCAGATTATAATCACTGAATTCTATTGTTATCTCCTATAAAACACTCTTAGTCTGAAGTTTGGTTGAGTACAATATTTCAGCAAAAGCTTATAAAATAGTAGTCAAAGTTTTATCTAAGATTATTGTTCAGTGTCTTTTGATCTCAGACACAAAAGGAAACTTGAAGAGAGACTGAATAAAATCTTTTTATCATAAGCCACATTTGTTTGGCTGAGACAAATTCTGTTTGTCAGGCAGAAGATAAAAAGACTGAAAATTGCCTTAACCTTCAAATTTGTGCTTGTGCTGATTCACTCTTTGTCTTTCTCTGTCTTTCCGCCCGTCTGTCTTTTTATTTAGAGCATGATGAGATCAAAAACATACCAGTGCAGACGCAGAGGGATGAAAGGAGAGGGAAATGAAATGATGATACTTGAATTGGTGTTGTATGCAATGAAATATTAAACGTGATATGATATGAAAAGAGTTTTAAAATCTGCTTCAGAAACTAAAGAGTTTCCCTTTCTAAGTTTTTATGGTGCTAGAAACAACAGTTTGTCAATACACTCAACAAGGCTCCCTTTTTATTTGACCAAAGGTATTAGATTGACAGGGATGATGGATTTAAGAATGATGTATGGATGAAGATGGTGTTGAAGCTGCAGGATCATGATGGTATGTGTATATTCAGACTTCTACAGTTTGTGCTCCTGAATTAAAGGTGAAACTTGCTAAGTGCTCCTCTCCTTTACAGCATCAAATGGAGCTTTTTAGTTTCTCTTCAATTAAAATGAGCATAGGGTCATGACCACCTAATATGAACGATTTCTTGCCGTTTAGGCCCCTGATGTATAAAGGCCTTAAGTCGTCAGATTACTCAAAAATTGATTTACAAGCTGTGTTTATGTTAGCATTCATGTTTAATTCAAACCAACAGTTTCAGGTATGTTATTTACATCCCTCTGATATTTACCTTCATTATAAGTGTCATGAAGATGTGTAAAGCTAGGACAAGAGGCCCCCACTGTGCTGACTGAGGTCGTACCAGAGGTGTTAGAGATCAGACAAGGTCTGTGGAGCCCCTGGATAGTCAGTGCTGTAACACACAAAGTACAAACACCAGCTCAAATACAGTTGGGACGCTGAGTAAAACAAAAATAAAAACAGAATACAGTGATTTGAAAATATATTTTTTTGCCTTTATTCGATTGAATATGCTACAAAGACAAGACATTTAATGTTCCACCTCAGGGGCTTGTTTATTAATGTGTCACATCATGCAGAGATTTCTCCCAATTCTCTGAATCTTTTGATGAAATTATTGAATGTTGATGATGAAATCCTTAAATTCTTTGGAATTGTGGGTTGCGAAACGATCTAGAAATGTTTGACTATTTGCTAATGCAGTTGTTCACAAAGTGGTGAACTTGGCTTGTGAATGTCCTTTTATACCCAATCATGACACTCTCATGTTTCCAAATAACCTGCTCACCTGTGGAATGTTCCAAACAGGTGTTTTTTGAGCATTCCTCAACTTTACCAGTCTTTTGTTGCTTATTTCTACCATTTTTTTATATATATTGCAGACATCAAATTCTAAATGGGTGAACATCTGCACTAAAACAACATTTATCAGTTTGAACATGAACTATTTTGTCTTTGCAGTGTATTCAAATGAGGATAGGTCAAAAAGGATTTGCAGATCATTGTATTCTGTTTTTATTTGTTTTACACAACGTCCCAACTTCATTTGAATTGGGATTGTAAGATAACACCAATAATACATAAAGAATGGGGTTGTGATGGCAGAGCTATGTTTCTGTACTGTTGCATTAACACACCATGACAAGGGCTTCATTTTACAAGCCCTAATTCTTATTTAAGTATCTAAAGTATCACCCAAGAGACAATCAGTTGATCTCATGATGCTTTAGAGGCTCTGGAAACTGCAAGGGAGGATCAGAGCAGGTTCTCTCTTCTGGCGCCGACTCCTCATTTGTAAGACTAAAAATAAAAGAACATAACTTCTAACCCCACTCATGTACCAACTGTGCCCACCATCCACCTCAGCCTCACTCTGAAGGCTTTCACCAGGTGTCCGACCCCCTAATATATCTTCTTCAAATAGTCTAGACCCTCCACTATAAATACCTCCTCTTCCTCTAAAAGCCAGACACATTGCACACACATACACACACATCCCCACGATATGTAGCAGGACAGAATAGCAGACTCAAAGTTTGGTCTCCAAAAAGTGAGACTGCTGCCGATGTGAAACTCTCGACTCGAAAAAGTACTTGTAGCGCTCCACACACACGCCAGCACACACCCTTAGAAGCTAATAAACCAGTTCTATTGAGTACCAAGAGGGTCAGTGGTAATAATGGCTGCTGCTCTTGACTTCTTGGCTCTCTCTCTCTCTTTCCTTTCTTTTCCCTCCTCTCTAAATTCAATTCTCTTTTCAATGTGAAAACCTTTCCCCTCACCTCCGCACACACACACACACACAGTCTCTTCTTTCTCTCTTTCATCTCAATTCCCTCTCCAGCCCGTGGAGCTCTATTTCAGCTTAGACCTGTTTTATTTGGTAGCGGTGGCTCTTGACACGACGCGGCCGTCTCAGGTTAATATATTTCTGCAGCGCTCTGACTTTCTGTTATTATTAATCAAACCAAAGAAAATCAAACTGGTGGACTTGTGAGGCAGCTTGTTGTGTGTCCTTGTCTTGACTTGAATAACCTGTTTTTATGGTATGAATCGTATAAATCAAAAGATGGTGCCTAACACAGAAAACCTTTATAAATTAAAGAATGGAGGCAGCTTATGATGTAGAGTTGGCCCAGTGTTCTGTTAAGGAATAAAATCCAGGATTACAAACCACTGTTTCCATCTCCTGGATGATTTCACTCCATGATAGGGGTGTAAATCACCGCCTTCATCATGATTCGATATTGATTCCCAGAAGAATTAAAGGATATCTACCAATATTATAAAGCTTGCCACAGTACAATAATGATATAATAATATATAGAAGCCTGCAATCAATATTGGACGATATTATGTACAAACTTAGCACAGGTACAGTTTCCCATTGCTTAAAGTTTCCATGTACTGGTGTGAAAGATTTGATCTAAGTTAAACTAAAAACATCAGGATCAGGTGCAGCTCTTCCTCCCTCCCCTTTGGAAATGCTCAGATCTGAGAGGGGCGGGGAGGCTATGGGAGGCCATCACAATGAGCTCTGCGCTGATTGACTGCCCAAATGATGTCTGATGTGAGGGGGGTGGAGGGGTTACATGCCACAGTTTGGACTTTTAATACAGTCATGGCTTCTGCCTGTGATGAGGAGAAAACAGAGTCGTAGGGTGAGAATTGAGAGCAGACACTCTGATTGGTTTGATCTATATTTGCACCTTCAAAATAGAAAAATATAGACTGACACGCCCCAAATCTCTGCGTGCCATGCACTTTAGACAACACGCTTAGTGTCATCAAAATTGGGCCCTTAAACAACAGACTGCTCCAGTCAAAGTCATGCTAACACGCAGCATAGGGCAGACATTTAGTTATGCCAGGCAAATCTCCAGTAAGTGTTTTCCTGCTAGCATCAGCACCTTGTCTCTTGTCAGTGCTTTAGCTGAATTTGGTGTCTCTTAGTGGCCACGGTTACATGATGTTTTTAAATTTGGAATTAAGTATTCAGAAATAAATTATTTAGAATTAAAGTGTCCTCCTTTACGTTTTCATGGAAATAGTAATTCCGAATTGAGATTTGCATGGAAAACACGTTTATTCGCCTTTATTCAATTCTGCTTAAGGTCTGGGGGCTGGGGATGGCTCTGATTGGACAGTAGGGATGTGACGTATTTACGTCTACCGGAAGAAAACAAACTCCCGTTCAGCATCTCTGTCAGGGAAACCTCGTCCAACTTGGATGCTACAGCTTTAGAAAGGCCTGCATTTTTTGCTTACATCCACCCACTCTTTTCATTATTTCCAAATCTTCTAAGGCTCTCATTAAATAAATTGTCTTGGCTCAAGTCCAGCGCTTGCTTCAGGGGCCCGTCAGCGCGAACGACCAGAATTAATTTAAAGCAGAATGAACGTATACATGATTGAGGAATTATTCAGTTTGGATTTAAAATCAGAATAAACCACTCACCTACTTCGGAATTAAGTTGAATGCGGAATGGTCATTTTCATTCGGAATTAGGTGTTTACAAGGTCATTTTTAATCCTTTTAAAGAGGATTTTATTTTTATTCTGAATTAAAGGGGAATCAAAGCTCTCATGTAAACATAGCCAATGACAAACAAGCTACCCCGACTGCTCTTTTAGCTAAAGGTGCTCACTTGTGTGTGGCAGCTCAACATTATGAGCTTTTAATACATTTTAAGTTACAGACGTGAGACTAAACATTACTTTGAAAATTTCAGAATGGCTGATGACAATGAATGTGTAAAGATCGAGGCACAGAATGAGGAGGACACAAATGCACAACACCAAACCAGATTCAAAAAGGCAAAAAAGTTTAATAGAGACTAGAGGTCGGTGCACGGGAGGTCAGTCAGCGAGGCAACAGTGATAGGCATTAATCAGGATCAAAAAGGGCAAGCAGGAGCTGGTACACAAAAACAGCAAGCAGATCTAGGCAGACAAGTCCAAAAAACTTGAGGCAATAATCAGGGTCAGAAAAACAGGGAAGAACATGCACGACCAGACAATACTACGAATGCTGGAACGAAGACAATGAGTATGACAATCTGGCAACGAGGCAGTGAAAGATATGAGGTTAAATACACAAGGTAATGAGGGCTAACGAGACACAGCTGGGGAAGGCACAGTCAGGGATCAGGTGTGACAGGACCAGACAGGAAGCAAAACCTATGGAGACAAACAAGAGTGGGTGATTTCCAAAATAAAACAGGAAACACAAGGCAAAACATGAAATGAGGAAACATAAAAGGGAACTTACCTAAAAGGTGTGGGATCATGACAGAATGTCCCTATTTTAACTAAATTTGAGCAAGTTTAGAGTGATCTGTGATGTCACCCCAACATAAATCTGGGGATTGTTTCTAAAGAAATCATTTAGTCCAGCTAGTTATTGCTCATCGCTGTAAAGATGTAGGTGGAACTTGAAAATAGCTTTATAACACAAAAGTTTGAGTTATGTCTGTTCTATCAAGATGCCCTCTAACATTCAACTGATAAAAGCATGAATGGGAGGAGGAAAATTGCATCCGTGACTGCATTATTATTTCTATAAGCAGCACTGGCATGCAGACATTTCCTGCTTCAGGCCAAAACACTATTTTAGTTTTCATGAGTCAAGCCTGGACAGTCAGTCAGAAGTCGCCTTTCAGAGATCAAACTGCCTAGAGACATTATATCCCTGATTAAGCTTTATAAACCTTCATTTTATATCCTTTTATATATTTACTTTGGCTCTGTCACCTACCAGCTTTTTCTGTGCATAACTTTGACTCCGTGTTTATCAGTATGCGTCTGTGGCTGTGATATGAGAGCGTATTCAGTATGAATAATCCAACAGGTGATTCCCATGAATCCAAATGATAAATGAGCTTGTATGTTTTGGGACTATATTGAAATGCTAGACCTGCTACAATCTGAGGTTATCATTAATGTCACCCGAAAACACAGAGTAGTATTTGGTTTGCTTTGGACACAAAAGGAAGAAGAAAGATGTGCCACTGCATTGTCGTCAGACCTAAAAGGCTATGGAAAAAGTGTTTTCAGGTTTTGTTTACAGCATGAAAGCAGAGCAAAACTGTATTTTCACAGTGCATTAAAGCCCTTCTTTCCTTTTCACAAAGGTTTGGTTCAACATTATCTGAAGTAAAATTGTACTCTGAGAACAAAAGAACATGATGACATTTTTTACGACTTGAAAGCAGACTAGGTGGGATGTGACAATTGTTGTCGTTAAATCTCTCTTGTGATTTCCTTTCTGTGATTGCAGAATCCTTTACAATACACTGATGGCTCAAGTATTAGGAAAACAGAGATGCAGAAGTTAGTTTCATCCTGCCATAGTCAATATAAATCCTGGCCATTTTATTAGGTACACCTTGCCAGTACCAGATAGGACCCCCTTTTTTTCAGATCTGCTTTCATTCTTCATGGCATAGATTTAACAGGGTGCTGGAAACATTCTTTATAGGTTTTGACCCTGAATGACTCAACCTATTCATACTTTCATATTGTATCTCCCTAGATGCTCCAATGGATACTATGGTCAGCCTACAGTGCCAGGAAGTACCTGCCAGCCCTGTGATTGCCATGGAAACCTAGACCTCTCTGTACCTGGCAGCTGTGACCCAATCACAGGGCGGTGTCTGCGCTGTCGCCAAGGATACGGTGGCCCTGCTTGTGACAGTTGTGCTGAAGGATACTATGGAGATGCAATCACCGCCAGAAACTGCCAACGTTAGTACAATTATAAACAACAACAAAGTATTAAGTGGCAACCAAGCCCTACTTAATAATGTTTTCTCTCTGTTCTCAGGCACAACATAGCATGCAAATATAAACGATTAATATTACTCAGCAGATCATCACAGGACACGACAACATGTGCTGATGCTTGTTAATACTTTTTAAGCTCATAGAATTTAGTCCATCACATTCAAGCAGAAGAATTGAGCCTTTTTAAAACTGTTCTCTTTTTTCATCACTGACAGTTTCTCTGCTGACACTTCAAGGGGTGTTATGGTGTAATAAGTTATCATGCTTTCTGGTGTCCTCTGTGGTCTGCTGTAGACATGAGTGAGTGTTAAAAGGCCCTCTTTTTCATTTGCATTTGTTTGGTAAAGTGTGTCACACATTGATAAATATGTTCATCTGTATAACTGGGGATGACATTTGACCTCCTCTCTAAAACTTTGTTTTGTAGATAGCTTAGTCTTCTAGCTTCCTTCCCATGGTGCAGGATGTAGCTCATAGTTTTGTAGTCATAACAATGTTGTCTATGACGTAGATCTGCTTGCTTTTTTGTGTGATTTGGTCCTTTGGATAATCCAAAGGAAATCAATCAATCAGACTTCATTTCATTCAAATTCAATTGCAGTTCAAAGTGCTTCACATTGAGGCAGAAAAACAATTGACAAAAGATTAAAAATTGCTGTAATGATAATAATCATGGATTTTTCTTGCAACCACCCTGCAAATAAACGCTCAGCAGAGGCCCATCTACTAAGTAGTATTCCACTGTAATTGTTTAGATAGTAGGTAGGATATAAAGAAGATCTGAAGACTAAAATGCACTCCAGAAAACCTAAAGTAAAAACAAAGATCATATCAAGATGACTGATAAATAAAAAATATAAAAGAAAATAAACAAGAGAAAATCGTTTAGTTTGCATTTTAAGATTTCTACATTTGCAGCTTGCCTTAGATCCTCTGAAAGTTTGTTACACAGTTTTGCAGATTTGAAGCATCCCCCCCCCCACACACACACACACACACACACCTAAATTGGGATAAAGCAGCCAAGCTGTAGGAGTGAAAACCACCTTAGAGTTTGATTATGGAAAAAAACAAATGTCTTGTCAAAATCCTGACTTTAAACCCTGCATTTGTTACTATGCTACCCCATCATCATTCCCCGCGGGTGAGTTTTGTAATGCCTTTAAACTGTAAAAAGAAACATTTTGTCTCTTTCATATCATCCATTAGCAGCACAGGTGTTGTTCTTACACATTAAAAACATTTTTACAAGTTGAAACTAACCCAGAAATCATCAACTACTTTTCAAAAACCTCCTCATAAAACAGCCAATATTGCAGCCTCAAACTCCCAGCGGGGATGTTACACTTTAGAGTTGTGCTTCCTGTGAGAAACTCAATTTGAGCTAAATGATATGTTTTAATCCCTTCTCTAAAGCACTGAGTAGATGGCACGCCATCTGGGCTCTCTGGGTTTGTGTGTGCAACTTTGAGGGTGCGTGTATGACTGTGCGTGGACGAGCAGCTGTGCTGGTAGGAGGTGCGATGTCGTAGCGGCCTACCGACTGCCAGCTGTGTTTAAAAGTGTGAAAAAAAACCCTCTACCTGTAAAAAAAGAGGAGGGAGTGACTAAAAGGAAAGAAAAATGAAGTGGATGGCAGCAAATGCAGACGTGCAGATGGCGCTTGTTTGTGAAAATCTTCATTAAAAAACCTGTGCTGTTGACAAAAACACAAAGACAGATGAATGGAGAGGCAGACAGGCTAAACCAATAAACAGACAGATAAAACCATCAGACGAGTCCTGCAGCGGGCAGACAGGCAGACAGGGGGTATTAATGTGCGTTTGATAGCTCATTGTTCTGTAGTTGTTTCCCCTCTCCACCCAGCTAAATGGTTATTGATTAATCAGACTGATCTATTGCACTCCTACAGCGCTGATCAGCTGCTCGTGTCTGCAAGTTGGAGGGCCGTTATTGATCCTGGACGAATGACCAGCAAGAATTATTAAAACTCAACAACTCCGAGCTTCTGTCAGTCCATCTCTCTCTCTCTCTCTCTCCCCCTTTGTGTTTCTGCCTTGCTCGCCCTATCGCTTCCAGTCTTAATGAATTTTATCGAGTGAAGCTGCCGAGTTCAGGCCGAGTCCATTTGTGCGCTATTAGACTGTAAAAATCTCTCACTTTTTCTTTCTTTTCTCATCTGCAGCCAGTTTTTATTTTTTCCTTTCTCTCTACAGTAGTTTAATTCAGTCAGAAGAATAAAAAATGGTTTCGATTTTAGAGGCAAACTTCACCACAAAGCAGTTCTTTTGAGGAGGAAACTCAAGAAAATGAACTCCGACTCCCATTCCTCACACAGCGAAAAAGTCGTTGAGGAGTGAATTGCTCCGTCACACATTTGTCTGATTGCTGGAACAAAGTGGATGCGTAGTAACTCAATAATGTAATTATACTTCTTGTGTTTGTAGCACTTAATGAAAGATACTTCATACAGGGGATCAATAATCTCTTTGGGGATTAAGGGAAACCACACAACTCCAATTTTAATACTGTGAATGGACCGGCCAGTGCAGTGTTTAGTACCCAGGCTCTGACTTTTTATGAGATGTATAGGCCTCCATAAAGTCATGCAATGAAATTATAGGATTCAAAAATGGGAAAACATCCAGAAAATCAACCAACTCAAGTGTTAACACTCTTAATGGACTGGCCAGTGCAACGTTTAGTACCCAGGCTCTGACTTTTTATGAGACTTATAGGCCTCCATAAAGAAAGACGGCAAAATCATGGGATACAAACACAGGAAAACATCCAGAAACCAACCAACACCAAATCAATGAGTTGTTTATTGAGTCGTAAATGACTACCGCAGCCTTTTGTTTGAAGAGCAAAACATCTTTATATCTTGAAAAAGTCGAGTTGAATTCAACACAAACTATAAACCTAAACAAGGCCACTGAGTTTATGTATATCTATATAAATATAAATATATACATAAAGCTGGATGATATCTACACCCTGTCACACTGTACAAAAGTGAAACCAGGGCACCCTCCAAAGGTCACCATGCCGTTTTTTTCTAGGTCCCTGGCCCAAAAAAACATTATTACCTGTAAACATATTACTGAAGCCACACAGGAGATCATTAAACATCTGTGCCCCCTCATTGCTCTGTATTAAGCTTTTAGAAAATCTAGCAAGGTACCCCCACCTTTCAGCCAATCAGGGCTCAGTTCAGTGATCTTACTAGATCCCTTTCTAAGGTATGTGTTTGTTGTATCTAAATAAGCTGAAGTTGTTGTGTAGATTGTGCAGGTAATGTTAATTTTATGAAGAGACGTGGTTTGTGGCTCTTTGTGACTGCAAATACATTACATTGGTATAATGCTAATGGTAGTCAAAGATGCACAAACACAGTGGAGTGGTTGTGCATAAGGAAAGGGGCGTGGCTAGGAGTGACTATGACCTTGACACATCAGTCAAACGATTGTACAGTATTTTCTGCATACTGTTTCAGTTGTAGTATGAAGTATATCTGCAAAATGGCTGTTATATTAAAGTGTGTTAGCCCCAGCTGAGCAGATTATTTTTCTTGTTTTCTTGCAGGTGGCAACTACTGTATAAAGTTTGGTACTGCCATCTGTTGAGAGTATGAATGACTTTATCTACAATATAAAAACTTTACTCCCGTCGGCCACTTCATTAGGCATACCTAGTAATTGCCAGGTTGGACCGATGAGCTGTCTTCACTTTTAGTGGCATAGATTCAACAAGTTGCTGGAAACGTTCAGTAGAGATTTTGGGCTGTTGACAAGATAGCATCATGAAGGTGCTGCAGATTTCTCAGCTAAACATCCATGATGTAAGTACCTGTAATCCCACATCCCAAAGGTGTTCTATTTGATTGAGATCTGATGATTGCGGAGGCCACTAGAGTGCAGTAAACTCATAGTCATGATCTGAGCTTTGACATGGCTCATCAATCAGAACACTGGTACACAGTGGTCATAAAGGGGTGGACACGGTCAGCAACAATACTGAGGGAGGCTGTGGTGTTAAAACAATACTCAGAAAAGTTCTCCACACCATTACAGACATTACATTAGTTCCCCACCTCCAACCTGAACCATTGCTACAGGGCAGGATAGATCAATGCTCTGACATTGTTTATGCCAAGTACTGACCCTTCCATCTAAATGTGGCAGCAGAAATCCAGACTCATCTGACCAGCCACCATTTTACAATCTTCTGTTTCCAACTTTGGTGAGCCCGTGCAAATTATAGCCTCAGTATCCTGTTCTTAGAGATTTGAGATTTAGTTATTTTTTTAAAAATGGGACAGTACGCATTAATAAACATTGACATGTAAATGCATGGGATTATAGCTGAGTGGCTAATTTCCATCCAGTCCCATTAGCAGGTTGGTGTCAACACATAGAAACAAGAAACAGACATCTGTAATAGGAACAGACATCCATAATAGGATAGGAGTGTCACCCAGTGTGGTCCTCTGCTGCTGTAGGCCAACATACTGTGTTTTCAGAGATGGTCCTCTGCAGGCTTTGGCTGTAACACGCGTTTCTTCTTTTGAATTGTTATTGTTTCCATTCTATCATCTTGACCCATGGTTCTCCTCTGATCTCTGACATCAATGAGACATTTTCACCCATTTTTGTGAAAATTCCTGTAGGTCAGCAGTTTCTGAAAAAATCAGACCAGCCCGTCTGGCACCAACAACCATGCTACGTTCAAATCACCTGTCTGCTACATTCTGATCCTTGGTTTGAACTATACAATCCCGTCTACAGGCCTAAATGCTTTGAGTTGCTTCCATGTGTTTGACTGATTAGTTATTTGCATTACCAAGCAGTTGGGCTGGTGTACCTTACAAACTGGCTGGCTCAAATCTAGCATTCATACAGATTGGTGATCAGCACTGTTGCAGGTGTTGTACTGTACCATTACGGAGTAGAGGGAGGTGAGCTGGAAGGCAGAGCTTCTGATTTACAAGTCAGTCTTCAACTTAACCCTCACCAATGGTCATGAGCTTTGGGTAATGAATAAAAAGCTAAGACTGTGCAAAAGCTGTTAAAATGAGATTTCTTCAAAGGTAGCTGGATTCAGTCTAAGGTATAGGACTCAAGAGCTCAAGAATCCAGGGGGATCTTGAAGTAGAACTGCTGCTTCTCCCCATATAGAGGGGCTGGTTGAAGTGGTTCGAGTGCCTGATTAGGATGCCTCGTGATCACATCTAACAGGAAGTGGAGACCTGAGGGCAGGCTCAGATTATGCTGATGGGATTATATGTTTTTCCTGGCTCAGGTACTTCTTGGAACACCAGAGGAGGAGCTGGAGAATATCGCTAGGTTCCAGGTTTTTTGAGTTAATGTGCTGCGGGCTATCACACAGACCCAGTGATTAATCTATTGATGGATGGGATGGATGGATGGATGGGATGGATGGAACAAACCAAATCAAATACTTAATGCCGCTGTGGTGAAAGGAACAGGAAACATATCGAGTAGGTTGTTTAGGTTTAGGACTTTATTTCATTCTGTCATCAAATAAAACATTCAGTACAAACAAAGAAGGATCTCAGACATGTGAATGAAAAGGAGCAAAATAAAGAAAATCTTCTAGAGTCTGCCCCTAACTCAGAAGATATTAATTAATTAAACACATAATACAAATAAACAAGAGCTGCAGGTCAGCACGTCTTTTTGCATTTCATTATTTCTTTAAAAATTTCATTTTCTTTAAAAAAAAAAAAAAAAAAAACAACCAACAAAACAAACAAACAAACAAAAAGGACCACATGTTAATTCACATTTTTCCACAAAACAAACACAGCAACACATTTAACACATTTCTCTGTATTTACTCAACATACTGGCTTTGATACTCTTTTTGAAGATAAATTTGATTGAGCTTCTTTAGTTTCTTTGTTCAAATTGTTCCATAAACTGATTCCTCTGTAGTTCTGAATCTTGGTTTTTTAAATATTTCAATACTAATCAAAGTATATATATATATATTTTTTTCAAATTAGGTCTGAGTGTTGATTGATAAAATTTTCTTATGAGCTCTATAAATAATCTACAACATACTGAGATCTGTTAACTCACTGAATTTTTAACAACTGCAATTTAACAAATAATGGGTTCGAAGGATCTCTGTATTTACATCTACTAATAATTTGTACTGCTCTTTTGTAAAATGAAAATTGTTTGGAGTTTCACATGCATTTCCCCACACTTCAACACAGTAGGTCAGATATGGAACAATCAATGAATTATACATAAGGTACAAAGCTTTATCATCTAAGTAATCCTTAACTTTGTATAATATAGCAATCGTTTTTGCTATTTTCAGTATTTATTCCATTAATATGTGGTTTCCAAGTCAGATTATCATCAATAGTAACACCTAAAAATTTTATTTCATTTACTCTATTAACCCTTTGACTGGCATTGTAACCATGTGGTTGACTTATTGCCGCCATACCACTGTATTTAAAACTCTGAAATCCCATCGATGTCGGTTTTTCCTTGTTCACCTCTCTTAATAGTGTTTGTAACACTAATACGTGTCAACTAGGTGGCTCTTCTTTATATTAATTTAATTGTTCGAAAACTAGAAAAAATCGGAAGTGAATCGTCGCTGCATAGCTCCTTAGAAATCTAAACGTAAGAGCATACATCAAAGTAAAAAAAATCTTTTAACATATTTCCAAATTCTCTAACAATCATAACTTGGTTTAGTTTAGTTGAAAAAATTGCTATCTAAATTTTGCTCTCTGATGTATTTCTTGGTTTGGAAGTCAAAGGGTTAATTTTGATACCTTCTATATTTACTGAAGCATCAATGTTTTTGCCTTTGTTACCAAATAGCATGGTATAGCAACATTCTAGATTTTCTCCAGTATAAAAAAACCTAGTAGGTTGTTGATGTTTCAGTGCAGCTCTGTAAAATTACCCCTCTAGGCTTCTGAACTCAGCATCTCATCCAAGCGCTTGTATAAACCATATCTTCCTCTTCGTCTCTTTGTTCTTGAGTATAGACTTAATTTATGCATGGTATAAATTAATGGCATAAGTGTATGCAAACTTTATAGTTTATCATCTCGAATGCTTACCAACACACACTTGAGGTACTCAGTAGATAAGTATTCATATAAAGGATGCTCTTCTGCTCCTCCTTCATTTTTTTGCACTACAGATTGCCTGGTAACAGAACATAATGTATTTCAAATTACAAACAAATTTTCATCTTCTGCATCAAGGCAAAAACAGGAAGCAAGGAAAAAAAAAAGCACAACAAGAAGCAACATTTTATCCAACAACAAGATAAGCATTGTGGCGACTGACAGAACGGAGTCCAGATGGTCTCTGAAGGGTGAAGCTACAGGGGCGAGAGACTGTGTGTGTGAGAGGGAGAGTGTGAAGAAGAGGATGTGTACATGTGTTCTTGTATGCTCAGTCAGGCGTGTATGTGTACATGTGAGGGGGTGTGTGTGGGAGGACACGCACGCATCTCTGCATCTCATGTGAAGCAGAAATCAATGTATGTGATCCATACCATGTGTGGTTCTGCTTCTGGGATGTTTTTGCAGTATCTCCATTGTCCATCTGCCCATCGATCAATCCATCGAACAGCTGATGGAAAAACTGCTTCTATCATTTCAGAAATATTTCTTAACTTAGACCATGCGTCTCAAAGCCTGAACTGGAAATGATTTTATGTTTAGATTATTGCAATGCACTTTTTATTTTGTTAACAAATCGACCCTTGACTGTCTGCAGAACACAGCTGCGAGCCTTTTGACTGGCACAAGAGCTCACATTACCTCAGTCTTATTCTCATGTCATTGGCTGCCAGTCAATATTAGAATCAGCTTTAAGATTTTAGTGCTAACTTTTAGAGCCCCGATGGCATGGTGGTGCAGCCGGTAAAAGACGTGCCTCACAGCAAGAAGGTTGCAGGTTCGATCCCGTTGTTGGTCAGGGCTTTTCTGTGTGGAGTTTACATGCTCTCCAGGGAATGCCAGCTTCTTTCAAGAGACCAAAAACATGCTTATTAGGTGGATTTATAACTCCAAATTGTCCTTAGGTATGAGTGTGAGTGTATGAATGGTCTCTCTACATGGCCCTGCGATTGGCTGGTGACTGGTTTAGGGTGTACCCCGCCTCTTGCCCCAGTGTCAGCTGGGATAGGCTCCGCCCCCGTGACCCCAGAAGGGATGAGTGGGTTAGATAATGGATAGATGGATGGATGTTTAAGATAGTGAAAATTTATTAATAATAGTATTAGAAATAATAGTTATTAATTAACATATTCATTCTTGAAAAGCTTTCTTTGGAGGGTTGTATGGGGTAGTGTAGGGGGCATGACAGATGTTGGGTGCTTCCAGGGGAGACTCACTCATCCACACTTTGAAAATCTCTGGTGTAGATAGTAAAGGATTAAAGAAAATTGGGGATTTATTTTCTTCAGGCAACTCACAAATGTCAGCATGACATTCTTTAAGTCACTGACTGACATTACACCTCCTGCTATGACTATTGTCAATGCACACATGAAGTTGTGATTTTAAAGTGATAGCCATAATCTAAGCAAAATTAAAGTTACTGTGACCTTTTTCCAAAGCATGCACCCACACTGCTTATCATACTACCAAAAGAAATCCCCACCCTAACCCACCCTCTTAAATCAGAGCCTCACTTTCTCTGCCTGCCAGTTGTTTCACTCATGGAGGAAAATATCCACCAGGCTTTAGCTCTAGATTGCGTATTTCTAAGGGTGTGCGCAGACATTTGTTTTTACTCCCCTTTCTCTCTCCTTACCTCTCACATACAGCCCCATCCATCAGAATCAGAATCAGCTTTATTGGCCAGGTATGACAGACATACAAGAAATTTGACGCCTGTTTACTTTACTCTCTGAGTACCGAAAAGATACACCCAGAGGGTATAAACACATACAAACAGAAGCAGAAAAACGAAAAGCAGGAATTGAACTTTAAATAAAAATAAATCAAACTTAAGGTAAGAAATAGAATATGTACAATATGTATCTCTTCTACATCTGACCACAAAGATAATCAGGCCTTAAAAACAAGCCACTGCTCTGGCTGTCTTCTTTCTCCAGACTATGTGTGTGTAGTTTTGTGCATTTGACAGCTGTCTCTTCCAGATGGGAGCTGTAATGTTGAAGTTTTTTAATTGTGTATCTAATGTGTTGATAGGCATGTGTGGGCGCCTTCTTTTCCCCATCCTTGTACAATTTTTACACATGGTTAAATAAAGTTGAATTTGTTAAAAGAATCACAGACCATTTCGGATTCAATTTGGTGGATTTTATTTTATTTCATTTTTTTTATTAATGTACCCGTTTATCATGCCTTAAACTACACACATGTCAAAAGGTACAACCTGAATGTCCTACAGTGATTGTCAGAGGAGTGAGGCACATTTTTTTAAATGTCAGTGAATGTCATGAAAATGCAAAAAAAAAAAGTGAATGACAAAAAATATTCAAGGCCAGTTACTTTATTTGACTTTCAGTGAGTCTGGTTCAATAATGTTTAACAGAGCAGTGTACCTTGACTTCCCAGGTGAATAATTTCCTCTTTTGTGCACTTTTTTTTCAACTCAGCTTCTCTACATCAGTAGCTTTTTCTTTGACTTTTTTATGTCTGAATCTCAAAGTTCTTTCTGTGATTTTGGTACAGCATCAGTTATTTTGACCGCCAGCTTTAATGACGAATAAGAAAATTCATTTGAAATATCAAATTTCTTTTGGTTTTGCCTTCAGTCGGACCAGTTAGGACAAAAAATCCATCTGCAAAACCATGTGGACTTTCTTCAGGATGAACAAAGTCTCCACCATTTAGACATCCATCAGTCCATCCATCCATCATCCATACATTCACCTCTTTGTCTATCTATGTGTTCAACTATCCCTTTGCTAATCAGTCCATTCATCCATCCGTCCTTACATCAATCCGTCCCATCATCCATCTATCAATTAATCCATTTACAAGGTGTGTCAGAAAAGTTCCAGGACTATTGTCACAAAAGATTTATTTAGAATCCAAACTACAAGTTTTCCCTTTTGAAGTAATCCCCCTGGAGTCTAATGCACTTTCCCATCCTTCTCTGCCACGCTTTCATGCACTCCTGGAAGGATTCTTCCGGGATCCTCCGCAGCTCTGTCGTCACGGCCTTTTTGATGTCGTCCACATCTTCAAAACGGGTCCTCTTGATGACCCCCTTGAGCTCGGGGAAGAGGAAAAAAATCACACAGAGCCAGGTCGGGTGAGTGGGGAGGTTGCTCCAGCACGGCGTTGTTCTTCTCGGTCAGGAACTGTCGGATGCTCAGGGCATTGTGAGCAGGCGTGTTGTTATGGTGAAGCAGCCACGGCTTGTCCTGCCACAACGCTCGCCTCTTCTCACGCACTGAATGAAGCAAATGCGGCAGTATCTCTTTGTAGACATGCTGGGATTACTTTGAAGGGGAAAACTCTTAGTTTGAAATAAATCTTTTGTGACAACAGTCCTGGAACTTTTCTGACACACCTTG
The DNA here is from genome assembly GCA_037902135.1 of Cetoscarus ocellatus. Taxonomy (NCBI): domain Eukaryota; kingdom Metazoa; phylum Chordata; class Actinopteri; order Labriformes; family Labridae; genus Cetoscarus; species Cetoscarus ocellatus. The sequence goes on from JBAMNC010000543.1 coordinate 1,155,373, forward strand.
TACATACATCCTCCACCTTGGCAGTCATCCATCCACCAACCATCCACTTATTTGCCTATCCACCCATTCAACCATCCATGCGATCAGTAAATGGATTGGCTGATGGATGGGTGAATTTACAAATGAATGGGTTGCTTAACTGATGAATCTTTGGATGAATGGACAAATAAAAGATAAGATGGATGAATAGATGGATGGACAAATGCATGGAAGATGGGTGAAAATGGATGACTTGGCAGAGAATTGTTCACTTAATCAACTGATTTATTTATTTAATGTGTCATCCATTTCATTGATTCTCTAAACTTATTTTTACTTGGACATTTCTTAATTTCCTCACTTAAACTGTTCCATATGTTCACCCCAATAACTGATACACAGAAGCTTTTCATGTTTGTGCGTCTACTTAATGTTTTAAAGTTGTGTTTACCCCTCAGATTGTAACCCCCTTCATGGTTGCAAAACAGACTTTGAATGTTTTCTGGTAATTGATTGTTTCTTGCCTTAGAGAAGATGATGTCAACGAATTTTAATAATCTTGACTGTAGAAATAGCTGATGAGTGTGTTCACTATAACCAACCTTATGTATCATTTTTATTGCTTTCTTTTGTACATTTGTGTTGCTGTATAACCAAAGTGTGTTATTGTGTATGTACTCATGGAGAAATTCTCCCGTCAGGATGTGATTATATAGGTAAATCATCCTGTTTCCTTTTCCTGTCCTGCAGCCTGTCAGTGCCACTCCAATGGATCTGTATCTGAGGTCTGTAATAAGGAGACCGGGCAGTGTGAGTGCAGAGAGAATGTGGTTGGACGACAATGTGATGAATGTATGGTAAGTATTTGACTATTTTTTGTTATTCTGTTATTTTCTGGGTTTACCTCCCACATGAATCATTGTTGTATTCCTTCAATATTAAATGTTTGTAATAGACTGTTTGCTGTTTCTAACGTTTTACTTCACTTTATTTCTCTCATTAGTAAACAAAATGGCCAGAGCCTTGGAGGTCAAGATGATTTATATTTATGTTTCTGTTGTAAACGTTTGTACTGAAAATGAGGAGATATATGGATTAAAGGGAACATAAGGCCTGTGTGAGCTACCCTAACCCTTATTTCTTTGTGTTTGCTGTTTAAGAGTGATTGAAAGTATTCAATACCCCAAGAGCCTTAAAAATAGAAAAAACCAAAGCTATGTAGTTACATGTTTAATTAAATCTTTGAAATTGAGAAACATTTGTAGAGTTAATTTTTATGAAGGTTATCTGGATAAAAGACATGATGACACGTGTTAAATTAAAATGTTTGATCTTGTTAAGAGGTTATTTTTATGTTTTCTTATACTTATTTGTGTTTTACCTTATTTTGTTGTTTTCGTCTCTCTATTCTTCATTAGTCTGATATTTTTTAAATCAAAAAGTAATATTTTGATGTGAAGATGCAAAAGTTGTTAATCATTCACAACGTAACGTGTTAAATTAAAATGTTTGATCTTGTTAGGAGGTTATTTTTATGTTTTCTTATACTTATTAGTGTTTTACCTTATTTTGTTGTTTTCATCTCTCTGTCCTTTATTAGTCCGATATTTTTTAAATCAAAAAGTAATAATTTGAAGTGAAGATGCAAAATTTGTTGATCATTCACAACGTAACGTGTTGAATTGAAATGTTTGATCTTGTTAGGAGGTTATTTTTATGTTTTCTTATAATTATTTTTTTATGTTATTTGTGTGTTTTACCTTATTTTGTTGTTTTTGTCTCTCTGTCCCTCATTAGTATTTGCACCATCCTTCACTTCTTTTTTGTTTTCATTTGTTTAACTCGTCGATTTGTTGCTTTTGTTTCTCTAAATCTCATTGGTCCTAAACTTTTACACTCCTCCACTTCCCCTGCATTGTGATCGTCCAGCCTAACTGCTGGTGGGATGCAGAGCGTCAGGAGTGTGTGCCGTGTCGCTGCAGCCCTCACGGCTCCATCTCCCAGCGCTGCGACGTTGAGGGCCGCTGCATCTGCCGCCCCGGCTTTGTGGGCCGACGCTGCGATCTGCGCCGCCAAGGTTATGAGAGGCGGGAGACACGCAGGCCTGTGGAGCGTGTTCCTATTGAGGCCGTGCAGCAGAGATGGGGCGGGTCGACCCGTACAGGGGGTTGTCCCAGGGGGGCGTACAGACCCAAGACTGGGGTAACACACTGCACGCTGATGACAGTGTGGTGTGTTTTCAAGTAGCATGGGTGTGTTTTTTTGTGACAGGATAAGACACTTGTGTTGATAAAAAAAGGTCCTAAGCTATTTTGTTAAATGTTGGTGCTTTAATTGATGTTATGATTTAAGAAATAGTTGAAGAAAATGCATGGCAAAGGGGAGTGTGTATTGCTGGTTGTATTGGCATGGCTGTGTGTTTCTTAATAGACATCATACAAAGTCTTGAGTGCATCATGCTGTGGGATATTCACATAATAATCAATCTTTTACAAATTTCCAACCCTTTGAGTTACTAACTGGGTGAATTATTGCATTCTGATGTTGTAATATTTAAAGTAGCCATGTTCTTTGTTCAAGAAACAAATCCATTTTGTTTATTTTCAGACAAACTTTACTAAATCAAGTTTTCTTGGCTGGCAGACTATCTGAAGATTTGTTTGAATAACTCTTGGCTGGTGTAGTGTAGCTTAAGGGGCAGTCTGTGGATGTCTGGATCCAGTTTGATGAACCAATATGCACGGCATTGATTTTTATTTTTCAAAGTCGCAGCAGGAGGTCTTTTCTGAGTCTGACATTTTTAAAAACCTCAGTTCTCGCTCCTTATCTTCTATTTTAAAATTGAAAGCCTACATTGAAAATCTTTACCAGTACAGAACACTCATTCGCTCATTTTTTAATTTCTGTTTTTTTGTGCAGTGTTCAGAGGCAACTCTTGCATCTTGTGTCAGTATAACCCCTCATCTGGGAGTTGCTCAGGTGTCTAACTTCTGATTTACTAAGCTCCGTTTTCACCCGCTCTATCCTTGTCGTTTTCTCTGTTCCTCAGCCTCAGACTCATGGCCTCACCACTGGAGGAGTGTGCGAGCCATGTCACTGCAACTCATTTGGTTCCAAGTCGTTTGACTGCGACGAGTCAGGCCAGTGTCGGTGTCAGCCAGGCGTCACGGGGCCCAAATGTGACCGCTGCGGCCGAGGGTTCTTCAACTTCCAGGAGGGTGGATGCACACGTAAGCACACACAGATGAGTCGACAGTTTCTTTTTGACACAGGCCTAAAATGCTCGTGGGACTGAGTAATGAGAGAATCTGAAAAGCAGGTATATTTGCTTTTTCCAACGAAATTAGAGCCAGAAATCATGGCATTTCATCTTCCGTAACTGCCGGTCTTTGCGATCTGTTTGAGTATTCAGACATTTTGAAAAATAACTGTCAAAAAAGCCCTTTAAGAAAGCTGCTTTCATTCACACAACTGAGGCATTTGGAGAATGGTTCAAATTTTAGTTACTCCTTAATGTCCCATATTGGACAACATGCACTTTCAACTTGATTGGCAGGACGTGTACTTAAAAGAGTCTGGTGATAAGAAATGTTTTGGGATACAAGGGTAGCAGTACAATATATCATGATGTATCCCAATACGCTACACTGGGCAGTATATCAAAATGTTTCTGTTAAATAGCATGCAGGAAAAGCATTATTTTAGTCAATTACTTCTCCCTTTTAATTGAACCAATTGGTATTATATTTCATATCTTTGGAAAGCCTGATTGACTTTTTAACAAGGTACAACTCGTAAGGATTGTGTATTTGTGGAATGAGCAACACAGCTAAACGTGTGGGTAGCGCCCAATAAAACGTGCTTTTAGTTATAGCTATATAAAAATATGCATCAATACCCAAATATGAGACAAGTCCCTGCCGTTACTGTGTCCCTCACTTTTTAGTGTGCCCAAACAGTCTGTTCCAAAAGTGTTCCCTAATGATGACGTTTTGGGGATATGCCCCCTCGTCCAAGATGGGAGACTCCCTGAGTCAAAGGATTGTTCAGTCCACATGAGGCTCCAGCTGAAGAAACATGTGGAGGCCTGTCTGTGCAGCTGTAATAAACATCAGAGTACAGCTGTACTAGAAAGTCAAAACCACCTCCACTGTTGAGTATGGTGTGTGGTCATACTCAGCTCTTGAGGACTTACTTTAAAACAGCCTGTTCTGAGCAGGGCTGAAACAGACTAGTTTACGAATATGCCAAAGTCTATATCTGAGTGAATTTTTAGGCAAAAAAATTCAACAACATGTTCTGGAAACATCTGTGACTCGTGCAAAGTTGTTGAAGGACTAAAATATGGGTCATTTAAAGCAAAAAGAAGGAAAAACATCATATTATGGTCTACTCTAGTACCAGGCCTTTGACGATGCAGTCATTTACAGTCCTTTTGAATGATCATGTCTCAGCATTAAGGCCTCGATTCTTTTAAAAAGTTTATTCCCTACTTGTCTTTTTTTGGCAAGGAAATCAGTTCAAAGTCATATGCCCCTAAAACCTGGCAAGTCAAACAGCAGGTGAAGTAAACTTTTGCTGCCCAAAATACAGATTAAGCCTTTTTAATCATGTCAAGTACAAATATAAAAAGTTTGTCTAACATATCTCCTTATGCAATTTATTATGATGCCAAACACTATTAACAGCCAAGAAAGAGGGTTAATCAGAAAGCTTGGTCACAAAGCACAAAGAAAACAGGTTATAAGATGATTAGTGACAAAACTTGCATGTTTATGTTTAGGGATTAGAGAAATTAACTCAGGTTTAGACAAGGTACAAAAAAGAGACAGGATGTTTGCACATTATTTTCAACATTTTGAATGAAGCTGAAGAACTGTGTTACGACAAGCTTGTTTCAGGAAAGGGAAATAACATATAACCAGATTTTAAGTGGTTAAATTTAAGTTATTTATTAACAAAAACAAGGTTTTTGACAATAACAAAAAGAGAGGCAACTAAAGACTAAATGAGTGCTGTAAAACCAAATTGAAAAGAGGAACAAAAAGAGACTCTAACCTAGAGTTGTATTACTGTCTTGTTTTTCATACAAAAGATAATGAAACCGGTCTGAACTACTCTAACAAGAAAAAAACAAGACATACAATACTAGACAGCACCCACACTCCAAGAGGCTGTTGACACGACTCCGTTTCAACCAGAAACGCAGAGGTTTTTCCTTTGCATCTTCAAAAACGATCTGCGTTCAGACGGAGACTCGAGAACGACTGAAAACGCTGTAGTGTGAATGCCAGTCCAGTAGATGGCGATGTAGGCTTGCAGAGAAACAGCTCAGTTACAACACACATATGAAAAAGAAAAATTTTCCACAAACAACAATGGCGAGTGGACACACGAAGACGCAGGAGTCTCTTGTCTGGACAACAAATCTGTCTGCATAGTTTTGTCTGGATAACAAACCGAGCACGGGAAGCAGCACACATGTTACTCGGGAGACGGCCGAAGCTGTTGTTGTTCCTGGTATGCGCTCGCAGCCTTCATGTGAAAGAGTACTGCACATGCAGTGACGTCAGCGTTTCCCTCTGAAACGCTGAATCGTGTTTACATGAGACCGGGTGGCGGAGCGTTTTGAAAACTCTCCACCTTGGACCCTGGTTTCAATAGTTTGCGGATTCAGGCGCTCCAGGCACCGTTCTCATGTAAACAGGAGGCTTAAACGCAATGAAAACTCTTCAGATTCGGCCGAAAACGGATTCGTGTAAACACCACCTAAGGGCTGACAATTCTAAATGTGTGTACAAGGTTCACAAAAGAGGCACAGGGGTGCGCGTGGCTACAGCTTGCTGAAAATTCTGGGGTCTGTCTGCTTTTTAAGTCATCCTCAGTGCTCCTCAGTCACTGCTGATTGGTGGTTTGGGGTGGTGATTCTGCGCCAATCAGCTTTCCTCTAGCGCAGGTGGGCGGCATTGGTCAATTACCGCAGCAGCAACCTTAAGGTGCGTTCCAAGCCACCTGTAACCCATGATTTACTGGCTAAAAGTGGGCAGCGCTATAGTCATACCTGTGAATTCACGCCTGTGAACTTGATGGTGCTCAATCTACTCTGAGTTCCTCGTTAGACGTCACGCAGCTTAAGATAATGACGGCCCAGGTAAGAAACATTCTATTGGGGAAGATAAAAATATTTTTTTCCGTTGCCCTACATATGTTGTCACATGTTAAGTGTATGAAATGACCCCTATAAACATCCCAAAACGTATATAGTTTATTGAATTGAAAGCATGCCTAGAACGGTATGAAGTCGTGACTCGTAACTTTGAAGTCGTGATTCACAGGTCCAAACCGCCGCTGGAATGCAGCCTTAGAGTGGCAGTGGTAGACACTCAAACTAGAATACTCAGACACACAAAGGAAGGGAGGTTAAATTCCCAGAATACGGCAGCAACTCTACCAATCTGTAAATAATTTTACTGGCGACTGTAGTTCTTCTAATAACGGTGACTTTTTATGAGTATTGCGTTTTAATTTTTATTCACTGTAGTTAGTAGAAAGGCAGTCCAATTGTATTGATGCTAAACATTGATGAGTGACTGTTACATTAAATTGAATCCTATCTATTGAATCCATCCTATTCAATCTTATTACTTACACTACTGTCAAACTTCAGTTAGACAACAACTGACTACCACTGATAGTGCTGTATTCTCAGTCTGTCTGAGACACTGTGCTAAAGCTCCTGCCTTTTTAAGATGCACCCAGTCTGCTCTAATTGGTTTACAGTTGGACTCGTTGGTAATTGGTCAGCTCAGCACAGCTTAATGCCATTTTTTCAGTAACTCTGCATTTAGCCTGATGTCTACACTCTGCTATGGGCTTGCCACTGCTAGACAATGGACTTAAACTGACAAAAAAACAATGGTATGATGTCACACTGGTTGTTCTGCTCAAGGGGAGGGGGACAAGAAGTTTTGTGCTTGTAACCATTAAACTAATGAATAAAGTTGGGAGGAATACTTACAGGTACTTCTTCCTCTCCTTCTTTCAGCCTGTCAGTGCACTCATCTAGGGAACAACTGCGATGCCAACACAGGACAGTGCATCTGTCCTCCAAATACCATCGGTGAGAGGTGTGACCGCTGTGCTCCAAACCACTGGGGTCATGATATCACAACAGGGTGCAAGGTAAGATTGGCCTGTTTTCTTCAGGCTTATACTGTATGTGCTTCATTGACAAATGATGAAAGAAAGTGTATTTTGAATAACATAACAATAACTATCACTTACCAAATGCTCCAAGTTGTCCTTTACATTGGGTTTAAAGTTTAATAAAATGTATATACTTGGTGTGGTCTCATGAGCTTCCACTTCTTTTTTGCAGTTGGTCAAATGACATTCAGTTCCTGCCTATTCTGTTGTAGTTGTCTGTCTCTGTATCAGACATGTTAACATCATTTATTTGCCTTTAACTCCAAACCAACTCATATCACCTTTCTTTTAAATGTTAAGCTATTTTAAGAATTCTTCTCGATTGAGTTTTGCCGAACACTGACCTGATTATTATGGCTGTTATTGCAGTATTGCATCATTTTTTGTATGCATCCTGATAATTGGCAGAAATATGGACAAAAGTAACACATTGAATCAGTGTGGGAATCACCACTGGCCCCATGATGCAATACTATTACGATACTTGAGTCAGGGCTTAATTTTTTTTTGCACTTCTCAAAATTTAACAATTTGCTGAACATTGCAATATATTTGATTTATAACCTCTTCTTGATTGCATTAACACCCACAAGGAAAAAATAATAATAAAAATGTATTTCAATATAATTTCATGATTTCAGTCAGTTTTATTTGATAGGAGTAAATCTCATAGACTGATGTGCATGCATTGCCTCCATCTCTTTCACTTTAAGCTTCAGTTCTCTGTAGAGTTTCAGTGCTGCTGTGTCAGTGAAATAATGCAGGGATGGGGGCACATACCTACACTCCAACCAGCATGTAACAAAAGCCATTATTTTCCAAAACATAGTGAGGTTTTTGCTCTTTGCTCTTAAAGTTGTTAAATGATTTAAATGTTTTCTTAGCTCGCTCAGAATTGGAAGGCAGCTTTGACAGGCTAAGCAGGTCAAGTGCTGGCTGGTTTTTGGCGGGGTTAGCTTAGCATTAGCTTTGCTGTCATCGGCTTTTGCTTTCCCTGGGTGGTACGGAGAGAGGTGACACGTCTTTACAGTATTTTATTTTCCTGTGTCACTTCTTACAAACCTCATATGTCATGTCCATCCCTTACATCCCTTCCATGTTTAAAAATACGAAATAACAACAACAACCATGCATTCCTTTAGTCTCTTTCTTGTGCTGCCATGTTTACCAACTCTCTCCTGCACATTGGACGTCACCTCTGCTGACCTCACCTGCAAAATTGTTCAACATTGATTGTATCGTGTGGACTTAAAGAGTGATTTTCCTTTTTTTTTGCTTAAGAATCAAAAGCATTATAAAATATTGACAGTTATACATTTTTACACAGTTATACATTTTTACACACTTTTTTAACCTTTTTAGCAACCCTCTGTCCCAGCTGGAGATGACTTTTCACCACCAACCTTTTTCTTCACAGTTTCATCTCTCCAAAGCAAAATTTCACCTCTTCTCTTCCCTTCCTCCACTCTCTCTTTTGCTTTCCTTTTACCATCCTGTGTTTTCTCATCATCCCGCTCTTGTTTACACAGCCTTTTCTCTGTTTTCCCTCCTTTTTATCACCTGCCGTTCTCTGAATCGCTCTCATTTTGCAGACCTCTCCGGTTTGTACCACACTTTTGTTCAAAGCGTATATGAAAGTAATTGTTGTGCTCTGAAACCATCTCAGCGAAGAGCCTCGAGGCGGCAATAACAGAAAACTATTAGACGTAGCAGCAGACTATTAGCAATTAGAGGCTTGAACATGAAAGTAGTGCAAGATTCACTTTAACAATTGATTGATCCAAGAGAGGACAAGAACATAACACAAAAGGATGCTACTGATCTGAGTGGTGTCTAAGTAAAGCAAAAGAAGAAAGGCAAACATGGTGAACAGATAAAAAACAGAACCGTTAACAAGCACTAGAAATGAGATAATGAGCAACAGGAGCACGCTCATGAGAAATTATTTGATCTGACAAAAGATGGTTGAAATGGAAGATGGAAGATTTGAGTAAATGTTAAGATCCTGTCAGAATCCCTATAAGCTTGTTCCTTTAGCAAAAATTAAGCATTAAATCACCGTAAATTTACACCCATTTTGGGACAAATGACATGAATATGCTTTCTGCAGCTTTTAGTTATCACTGTATTATAATGTTTCTTCACATTTTGCATATATTTAAAGATAAATCATGTCAAAAGAAGTAAATTGAACCTTTAGCCCCTTAAACACAAGGGGCAGCGCTGCAAAAGCAGTGAACTTTGATAAATGCTTTTTGCTGATTGGTTAAATTATGTGAAGTTGTCATATCTGGGGCAATAAACATGGATTGGCCCTAATACGTATAGCACTTGTGCAGTTGCGGTGAGCCATACATTTATGTGATGCAGGGGCACTGCTGGATATTTTGGGACCCATGACATGATATCACATTGGGTTGTGTCCTGAAGCAGCTCGGCACAGTTTCTCAAATTAAACATCTGTCAAGAAAACAAATAAACATGATGAAAAAATAGACTGCTCATGATCGTTACAGCCAAGTTGTTCTGTTTAGGGACACAAATAAGCTTCAAACAGTAGAGACAACACTCTTCAGCTGAAAATCATACAGTAATTGTTAACTTAAATGTTGTTAAATAACAACAGTAAACATTAGAGCATAGTGTTAGTAAGCTGAGTCACATCCACTTACTGAGAGGATTAAGGTCAGACTCAGCTCATTGAGATTTATACTAATACATTTTTTCTGAGGAGGGCTGAAGCAGAGGGGTTCATAGGTATGCTATCTTTTTGGTCAGATAACCATAAAGATATGTTAAGGGGTCATCGGAGAGCAGTGTAAACCTGAAAAGGAGTAACTCATGTCACCCTTACAGTATTAAGTGCTGTGTTTAATTACACGTTTCATGTCAGGAAGGTAATTTTATTACAAACAATGTTTTCAGAGAGATCCAAATATGACAAGGAAGACATTTAATGAATCACAAAACACAACTAACAAGCCAACACTGTTTTTTTGCTTAAATTAGGCATCTGAAAAGTCACCTTTTATTTCCTTTCGGATAGTCATATATTTATATTTACTCAGTAAGCCTTCTCCAATTAACGTCTGTTAATTGGATAAGGACCAGCTTGTAAGATATTTTACAGAAAAGTTGAAATTTAAAACATCAGACAAAACAAATGACATAAAAGTGACAAACAGATAAAATCAGTTCTAGGACTTTAAAATATAAACATGTGATTAAGCATTTTGTAATCAATAAACACTAAATTCAATTCTCTAATTTATATTTGTGGATTTTACTTGTTGTACATGACTTCTTCCTATTTGACTGCAGTACCTCAGGGACCCACCAGGGGTTTAAAGAGATTATCAAACAGGTTTTTGAGTTCAATATGCCTTTTAATGTGTTTTACATGCCTTTTCTGTGTGACAGAATACTTTTTTTCATGAAACAACCAAGCCAGCAGCATCAGGACTTCTCCTCCTGTAAACAGCAACAGTAACTGCCTGAACCAGCTGATTCCCCCTGGCCCTTCAGAATAGACCTATCCATGTGAAGTCCTACCACTGCTTTGTTATTAGTTTAAGATAACTGGCTGTGGGTGGCTGATTCAGTGCAGAGCATAAACCAAAGAGAGCATGCAGTACCTTAAAAAACATGGCATTGAGCAGAGCTGATGGGACCAATTAAACCTTGGTTACAGGAAGTGAGCTTCCATGAAACCCTGCTCTCCATAGTAACTGTTACAAGGTTACTGTTACTGTTGTTGCTGACCTCTCTCTCGTTTGAAACAATTGAAAATACTCACTTTCTGATTGATTTTTATGAGTTTTTAATTACTGTGATTCTTTTAAAAATGTGGCCTAACAGAAAGAATAAAGACAAAACTGCAATAGGATGTTTGAAGAAACTAAAAATGTTTTTATCATTTAAAATACATTTCAGAACTTAGGAGTGTCACGTCCAAACCTGATTCTGAAAAACTGGTCCGTTCTCTCATATCGAACAGATTAGATTACTGCAATGCCCTCTTTGCTGGACATCCTAAAAAATCAATCAAAAAACTCCACTTAATTCAAAACACAGAGTCCTGACGGGATCAAGGAAAGTAGAGCACATTACACCTGTGCTGAAAGGCCTTAACTGGCTCCCATCCAGCAAAGAATTGATTGTAAAGTTTTACTTATTATAAGTAAAGCGTTAAATGGTATGGCACCTGAGTATTTGTCTGATTTGCTCACTAAATACAGCCCAGCATCCCTAAAACCAAAATAAAGTTAGATAAGGAGCTCTCAGTTATTTTGGTCCTGTACTGTGGCACAAACTGCCTGACTTGGCTTGAGATCTATGGAAACTTTAAATTCTTTTAAGAGTTGTCTTAAAGTGTTGCTCTTCTCTCATGCCTTTGACTATAAGTTTATCTTTATATATGAATGCATGTATTTGTTTTCTACGACCACAATTTATGGATCTCTTTTATGATGTCATGTCTGAGTTGCTTTTAATGTTAAACTGTGACACTTGTTTTTATTCACTGTGAAGCACATTGACTTACATTTGTTTGAAATGTGCTTGACAAATAATATTGAATTGAACTGAATGAAATTTTTTAAATAGTTATCATTTTTAAGTGGCTTGTTCTCCTTACACATTGGCTGTTCACATCATCAAAATATTTAATTATTTCCACTAAATCCTCCTAGAACACAAAATGTTGTCAGTATTTAAATGTTTACGCTTACCTTTGATTGTAGGTACGTTTTCTTTGTAATTTTCCATCTTAAAGTAGCAAATTTAGACAACCATTTTCCCACCATGCATCAAAATAGACTCTGCCAGCACAATAACTTTCTGACTAGAGTTGCCTGACAACACCTGCTTTGAAGAGGGGTTCTCTAATTCATATTGGTTTGTTAGTTAACCAATCAGAGAGCTTTAAAAGAGTCAATTACTGTAGAGTAGACCAGTTATCCAATCAGGACAGACGGGGCCCTCATGGGGAAGGACAGGAGCTCCGACAGAGCATCAGAGACAGAGTGAGAAAAGAAGAGGATCAGGGGAAAACTAGATGGTTTTTAGCAAATCTGAACAAATTCTAGCAGTCAACAAATTGCAATATATGCAGTATATACTCAAGTTAAGGCGATATATCACATCCTAAAAGAAGCAAGATAAATGTTCACATTGCAGCTAATAATAAAAGCTCCTATGTATATGATCAGCAGGCAATAACAATAGATAGAAATAATGTTATTTGACTCTGTGTTTGTGTTTGCAGGAGTGTGGTTGCAGCGTTGTCGGCTCAGTAACACAGCAGTGTAACATCAACACAGGCTGCTGCTTCTGCCGCGACTCGTTCAGAGGAGAGAAATGCAATGAATGTCAGATTGGATACAGAGACTTTCCTCAGGTAAATGACCTCTATAATTATTATATAGAGAGCTTTCATTTTGTAGAAATTTAGGATGGTGGTGGAGAGGATCTGGTGGCACTCACTAACTTTGACAAGAAAAGATATATCGCTGAATACTGAATTTACTTTTCATTAAAAGCTTTAATTAAAAATGTGTCTTATCGCTCCATTTTTTCTGTACGTAATTAAAAACTTCAAATTTTTAATCTCTGTTATACATTTTCAGTTTGAAGGCAGCAGACTTTCTTTCTATGACTTCAAAAAAGACGTTCATGTTACTCCCATCACATTCCACATGAGGCATCTGCTTCATTGTGCTGCTGTTTTCAAGGTGGAGACATGGTGAATAGTTTTTACAGAATGAGAGGAATTTAATGATCCTGTGGAGACGTCAGTGTTCAGAGAAATTCATGGTCATTACTCATTTTTTTACATTCCTGAACTTTGTAGCCTCAGTCAGATGATGAAAAAAACTTTGAAATTGTTCCTCGCTGATGTTGCAGCTGACATGGGAGTAAAAAAAAAAAAAAAAAACAGGAGTGATAATGGCGGTATTTTTATTTTGGAGTAATTTAAATAGTTTGGTGAAGCATAAAGCGAGGACACACTCTGCTAGCTCCTCTCTCAGCCTGTTGTGTTGTTGATAACAGAAGCTTGGCGTTGACTGTGCCCATGTTTCTCACAGTGCACCCGGTGTGAGTGTAACGTCGCCGGATCGGACAGCCAGACCTGTGACTTGGAGAGGGGGGTGTGCGGCTGCGCTGACCGGACCGGAAAGTGTAACTGCAAGGTAAAACATACACTCAGAGAAACACACATACTTGACCTTGGTCAGTTCATGGCAAGGTTTCAAGGATGACTTTGAGTGTTTGATTGTCTCCTTTTCTGTTGATGCTATTACTGTTGAATGATAACCTGTTGGATGGATCTGATTAGCTGACTTTAAACAGCTCCAGCTTTATTAGTATCATAAGAAGGATGGAGGGTGTTGTGTCCATTCAACTCTCTCAGGTAAACTCCCTAACAGACAGTGATAGGCCTGGTGAGGGTGAAGTAAAAAAATGCAATAAATTTCACTTCAGCTCGTTGATGCATGACTTTAGCTCTCGCACATGTACTTCTGTTAAATAAAAGTTTAATCCTGGGTTGTGGGAGGTTCTCTGCCAGTTATCTACTAGTTATTTTGCATAATTGTGTGAGTTTAACATTAAATGAGCCAAGAAAGGATGTTAGGTCGAACGATTGGACGAAAAATTTCGGAGCTCTTTATTTTCCTCCAGAAACAGATCAATGCAGCAAATGGTGATTTGTTCTCTCTCCTGTCAAGATTGTTTAAGTGTGTCAGACAATCAGAAATTACACTTTTTTTTCAGATGGAAAATGGTGGTTAAATTCTGATAACATCTTTATAGAAATGTTAACAAAGGATTTAATCAAGTAGCATTTTTCAGGTATTCCAGCTGACCTTATCTCAACACGTACGCCCATTGTATGATGTGTATGTACTTCTGTATAGTGTATCTGTACATTTAGTCTATTCATATTTACGTATATAATATATGTACCTCTGTATATTTAGTCTATATTCATACTTATCCATATAATATGTAAATCTGTACAGTGGTTGATAGAGCTCTATATATTTATACTATTCACAATGCCTATATTTGTATATTTGACGGTATCATTCAAACCATCATCTTTAGGCTGTTAAATAACATTATTGTGGCTCCTTTTTCTGTACATACTTATGTATATATATATATATAGATATACAGTCACGCACTTTCTGTACATAATAATATCTATTATATTGCACTTCTGGATTGGATCCCAAATGACTGTTAGTTACTCTGTACTTGTTTACGTGTAATGAGAATAACTTTGAATGCTAATCCTATTCAAGAAGAAGTTGACTTCTTTCATTTTTAGTCACCTTTGGTAGAGTATAATTCATATTTTCAAATTGAATTCAGTAGGGGTGTCCCGATACAACTTTTTCACCCCCGATACGATACCGATATTGCAGCCTTGACTATTGGCCATTACCGATATCGATCCGATACGATATCAGCAGGAATCATACATACTCTTATTACTTATTTTGTAGAATGGACTGTAAGAAAAGGCTTGATCAAGTGAGATTACTCAAACAGAGAACAGTAGTCAGCAATAGTAGGTATGAGAAAAACTGACTCATTTATTATTAACCAATGGGTTAAATAAATTTTAACCTTAAACATAAGAATATACTACAATTAAATAAAATTTAAAAAAATAAATTCGAAAACCCTGAAAAGTAACCTCAATAAATCCAATAAAAACAAAAACATATATTTTTAAACTGCAAAATAACCACTGTGTTTAACTTAAACATAAGCATATTCTACAACTGAATTAAATAAATAAAAAATAAATTAGAATGGACTGCTTATATCAGAGATTTTAGATGCAGGCCGATATAATTCGATATTTGTTTTTTTGCTGATATCTGACCGATGTTCGATATCGATATCAGATCGGGACACCCCTAGAATGCAGTCATTAGCTTTAAATAACTTCAGATCCATGTGGAGACGGGTGACTAATCTCCATTTGTAAACCAAAGGGTACACAGTTACAGGGAATGTTCAATGCTCTTTTCACAAATCGTGCAAAGAGCATTGAAGTGTTACGTATCTGTACACTCTGCATCACAGACCTCAGACTCTAGACCAGGTCAGGTTTATAGTGGTCTAAGGTGCTGTTGTTTTTAGCGTCCTTTAGGGAGGAACACACCAGCTTTGCACCTGATTACTCCTAATATTTGGCTGAACACACCTCATGGCTCTGATGACAGGATCATTTGCCTTTTAAATAAAGTGAGAGCTTGGTGTAAATGTGACAACTGTTTCAGGTAGAAAATAGGACACATACAGTCCACTACAAAAAACCTTTATTGAATTTAGACATTTAAGTCTGACATAAGTCTGTATACAAGATTTGCTGTGAATCTTTAAAATGCAAGCTCTAAATCAGGGGTTGGCAACTTTGGTTACCAATCGGTCCACGAAAAGAAAGGACCTTAATTTTCCCCAAAAATGAAGGATTCTTTGGAAAAAGAAAACATATAGCTGAAGTTAACAAGTTACTTTATCAACATTTACACATGTTGAATAGATTTTAAGATCTTTTTATTGTTTTTTAAACAGCTTAATGGTCGATGAACCCAGTAGAGCTCTCAGGTCTTCAGGAAGTGGTCTTTGAATAGTTCCCAAAGTAAGAACCAAAACATACTGCGAAGCATCGTTTCATTATTACAGCCCGTCTGTGGAACAAACTACCTGATGACCTGAGAGCAGCACCTACTGATCATATTTTTAAAGCAAACTCAAGACTGACCTTAATGTATGGTTCTTAGCTGATTTTTGTTTTATTCTCTCATGAAAAGTGCTTTACAAATTAAGTCTGATTGATATGAAAATGTAAATGAAATACACAACACTCAGTCTGATAAGCAAAATACAGAACTGAAGCCAACATTTTTATTTGTATTTTAACAAAATACAAATAAAAGGGAATTTCAGGTCCACAAGTGCAGTTATTAATGCTGTGACGTAACATCTACTCTGGTTTTCTTAATGAAACATACAAAAATCAATTTCACACATCCTTATTCAACAAGCTGATAACACTCACTCACCAATATTTTCCTGCTCTCACACACTTACAGAAAAACTAACATACTCTGAGTGTTGTGCTTCTTCAACTGGAGGAACCTTTCATCTCTGCTGTCACTATCTGATCCAAACACAGGCAGCAAAACATGCAAAAACAAAATTTCACACACAGACACAGAAAAGCACACACTCTCATGGTGTGTGATGAGTCTCCAGATCACCGAGTGTCATCTTCGCTCTGAGCGAAGAGGAGGAGGCTGTCTGCGTGTCTGTCAAACAGTCATGCAGTCTGTCACCTGTCGCTCCGTACGTCTGTTTTTCTGCTGTGCCACAACATCTGCCTGTCTGTCTGTTTGTCTCTGGAAGGATGATTTTTAACCTGCATTTTATAGGGCCTTTGAGAAGATACTAGATGTAACATTATTTGCACTAAAATATCCAAAAAAAGAAAGGAGTAATATAACATAATGTTGCATGGACACTGTTTTTAAGTAAATTGTATTTTTTCTGCCCACCTCATGTTAACCATTTCTGCTCATTTCTCCATATCTAATAGCTGCTCGATGATGGCAAAAACCATAGTTGCGATTCTTTAATAGATATTGAGGTCTTGATTATTATAAAACAGGATTACTCACTGATTTAAAAACGATTGGGCAAAACATAAAAATATAATTGTGAAAATACAAAAAAAGCTCAAAATTAGGCTAATAATAAGAATGGAAAAACACGATCAAGTTCAACATATCATGTGCTGCTAATGTTTTAATCTTGATTACTCAGTTTTCATAAATGTGAAAGACAGTAATTGTAATTTTGATTTAAATTTGATTAATTTCCTGCCTCTATCTAATAGGGTGTTTACTGCATCATTTGCAGACATCACCATTGCAAGGCTGTCTATTCAGGCTTGTATTTTTCAGCTTTGACTTCTTACTTAATATTTGCTTGTACATCTTGTTTCTTACCTCTATTTTCATTTAAAAGTTGAATTCCTGTTTTATTCTTCTTGTTTGTATATGTGTGAATCCTCTAGTCTGTACTTAGAAAGTAAAGTTGAACAGTGAATACTAAACATAATATTAACAAGCAATTGTCAGCGTAATCAAACAACTGAAAAATCTAAAAAAAAAAGAAAAAAAAAAAGTTGTCCCTAATTGTGTAGACGTTTATCCTGATGATGTTCACGTGACAGTTTCAATTCGTCAGACATGCTGACATATTCCAGGACTGTACCAACTCAGTGAATGGGACATCTTTGTTTTATCTCTGTGATAGCAGCAGCAAACATTTTGCAAAACACTCACTGAAGTAACTAAAAAGATATTTTTCTTTAAAATGTTCATTTAGTGAGTTACTTTTAAATTGTGCAAGCTGTTTGTAAAAAAAAAAACAAGACATGTGAAAATGTTGGTCTGCAGTTTGAGAGATGCAAGAAGAGTTTTAGCTTTTTTGGTTTGTGTCACAGTCGATACAAAAATCAGTGAGATTAAAAATTAATTTCACAAAATGCATGTTTATGTTGGCTAAAATAGTGTAACGCCCTCAATCTGAAAGGCAACGGCCCATAAGGGGGAGCAATAAGATGTTCCTTGCTGCAGGTTCCTTTGCTTTTCTTCACGGTTTGGTCCTTACTCTCTAACCTGCAGGACTGTTGACAGAACTCAACACTAATTGGGTGATGTTTTGTTGACAGAGAGAAGGCGTAATATCCAGACCTGTCCACAGAGCAGTCAGCTCCCTGCTTATTTACTCCAGATACAAACAATTCAGGACAGTGATGGACCGATTTCTACCATAATGCAGCCATCAAGTACATTTTCTGTGCAGTGTTGAAATATGTGAAACAGTCTAAGTATAAAAATAGACTCTGTTCATAAGTGTGATGTAAGGAACATAAGAATGATTTTTAAAACATATTTATGAAGTTGCTGCCATTTCAGGAAAATGTGGTGGGGCACAACTGTGACCGCTGTAAGCCGGACACATTTGGGTTGTCGGTGCAAAACCCTCTTGGCTGCAGCAAGTGTTACTGCTATGGACTTACCCGTTACTGCACAGAGGCACAAGGACTCATCAGGATGTGGGTGAGTAGACATTTATCATTTTCTTCTTCTGTCACTGATTTAAGCAGCAAGGTTGGGTTACAACGTCTGTTGAGGAAAATGAGGCCAAAGTGGAAGTGCAAAACACAGCAGTTCTAAGAGAGTCCACTTTGGCCTGGCTTTAAAATCCCCCAAAGCCCATGAACAACCATTAAAATAGCCACTTCCACAGAGGACATACATATGTCCTTCAGTCTGGTATGGCTTAGACTTTGGTTGGTTAGTTTATGAGGACAGGCTTTTGTAGCTTTGAAACCAGTCATTAGAGCTCATGCAACTTCAGTCACCATGAAATAGATCTACAAAGGGCAGAAAAAATAAATTTTATTTGCCTTTATCTTGGTAAAAGTTGAGTCACTGTTCTCTTTTTGCAATCTATTTCCACTGAAAGCCCACTGTTTTGCTTCTGGTCAAATTAATGACTGATCATATATGACGGAGTGATATATATCAAAAACAATTCATTAAACACATTAATGAAATATTGTTTAGGTTATTGTTTTATCGTCTTGTTTCCTCTCTCACTTGTTCTCTCTCCTAACTGGATTGTGTCCCATTGCTGACACGCACATTTAAGCTTCCAGCTCCATACAACTGGCTCTGCCTAATGCCAGAGTTGAACCCCTAATGTTCTCCATTAATCATCATCCTCAGATAATTGCAGGCTGGTTCAAAATTTTACCTCAACTTTTTTGCTGCATAAGGGCTTGAGAAAAGAAAGTTAACAGAAGAAGTAATGGAAGACAGTTTTTCATTGAGATCAACCAAAGTCTAACTTTAAAATATCTCTGCTAACTTATATTTATCCTCCTGTGTATGTGCATCAGAATAGAAGCATAAATATGAAAAATAAAGTCACTATGTGAGCCAGAAACAGATATATATGTCTCAGACTTCATCAGACAACAAGTCAGCCATCAATCGTCGAGCCACCGCCTGTTTTTAATAAAGGACACTTGTCTTAGCAGCCATCTGTGATAAACTGGCATTTCTATGGCAACTGTGGAGTTTTTCTCTGATGGAGTGTGGCGAGAGGCTTCATTTGAACGTCAAACATTCACTTCATTTATTGTTGAAAGAGAGCAAGAGAGAGAGAGAAAGATGGGGGTTCTGGAGGGGGAGAAAGAGAAAAATGGAGAGTTTATTGGAAAGAGGGAGATTTTCTCTGAACCACTGAGTCGTGAGATTACACTGAGTGGAGTTGGACACACGCACACACACACACGCTGCTACACACACTTACTCAAACACAACATATCTAGACTCCATACAAACACACATCACAAAAAAACATGCATTCACACAAACATACTCGAACTCAAATTGCAGTGGATTACATGGAGGTCAAAGGAGAGGAACGTACACATACTCTAAAGTCTTGTGGTTTTCCATCTCTGATGTCAAATTGTGTTGTTATTCTGACATTTACTCTTTTTGATGTTGCTGATGTGATTTACACCAGTGTTTTTTTGTCTAAAGAACACCTAATACTAAATCATCATGAAGGTCCCATGACCTTCAAAACCAATTTTCTTTGCTTTTAGTGTTGTTTGAAGGGGCTTATATTGAGCATGATATCATTAGACTGGAGAGGCAACATTCTGTAAGTAATACTTCAGTGGAGATATATTAACTTACTTTGAAATATAATTGTGTTAATACACATACGGTCCCAATCAAAATCTTAAGTCCAGATGAAAAATTGCAAGAAATTGCATTTTGCCTTGTTGGATCTTCAGAAGGTTTTAAGTAGAGCTTCAAATGAAAAAGAAGAATTTGGAGTGAGAGACAAAACATTTTGACTAAACTATTTATTGAAACAGCAGTAAAAACTCAAACATGCTTTTGTCAGCTGATCAAAAGTTTAAGACAACAGCTCAAAAAATCCCCAAACCCCCTCAAAACAGAAATAAAAGTGTCAAAAAAGGACTCAGTAATGAGTAGCTCCACTGTTCTTGTTTATGACTGCACAAATTCATGTAGGCTGCTTGCTGCGGATGTTTGCAGGAGGCTAGGGGGAACGTTGCTCCAAGTGGTGAAGATGGCTTCACAGAGGGCATCCACTGTCTGGAACTGATGTCCATTTTGTAAACTTCCCTTGCCATCCATCCCCAAATGCTCTCAATTGGACTTAGATCAGGGGAACACGCAGGATGATCCAGAAGAGTGACTTTGTTGTCCTGGAAGAAGTCCTTTGTCAGGCAGGCATCGTGAACTTTACCGTTGTCCTGTTGAAAAACCAAGTCATTACCACACAGACGAGGGCCCTCAGTCATTACCGCACAGATGAGGGCCTTCAGCCATTACAACATAGACGAAGGCCCTCAGTCATTACCACACAGACGAGGGCCCTCAGTCATTACCACAAAGACGAGGGCCCTCGGTCATTACCACACAGACGAGGGCCTTCAGTCATTACCACACAGACGAGGGCCTTCAATCATGAGCGATTCCTGCTGCAACATCTCCACATACTCAGCTACCATTTGATGCCCCTGCACAACTTGAAGCTCCACTGTTCCCTTGAAGGAAAAAGCACCCCAGATCATGACGGCGCCCCCTCCACTGTGCCGCACTGTGCTCAAGGGGGGTCTCCTTGTCATGCCATTAATGCTGGAAGCCATCAAAGTTGAAGTTCTTTCTTGTCAGAGAATAAAACTTTCTTCTATCATTCAATGACCCATGTCTTGTGCTCCTTTGCAAAGTCTAAACGGGCAGTTTTGTGGTGTTGAAGGAGATGTGGACTTTGAAGACGTTTTTTGTTTTTAAGCCCTTCCCTTACAGATGCTGTAATATGGACCCTCTTCAAATTTTAATAATGTGTTTAAGTCATCCTTCAGTAAATGTTATACATCCACTTTCCAATATGAGACAGACATACGCAAATCTTTCTTGAATAGTGTTCCTTTACCTACTTAACTAAAGTAGATAGACTCATTTGAGAAAAGATATTTCCTTAGACCTGCAGACTACAATGGCTACTCTTAAAAATGGTAATGCCCAAGGTTTAGATGCTTTACCAAATTAGTTTTATCGACACTTTTCACTTCTTCCTTGTGCCATGACCAACATTCCCTGACAATCTCATACAAAGCCGTGAAGAGACTTCTCATGCTCACAGACAGATGAATGGACAGACAGAAGGACAAACGAATAAACAATAACAAAATAATGATCTACTTGGCAGAGGGTAAAAAAAACACAGGCTTTTAATCAACAGCACATATACATCTAGAAAAAGAAAAGACAATTTCAAACACTTGCATGTGCTGTGAATGTCTCACTTCTCTGTTTCTAGTGGACACTCAACACACTGAAGTGTATCATGCAAAGATTAAAAATCAAATTAACAGTTAAATGCACTGTGGTTTCTAAATCTTTTAATTATTTAGAACTGCAAATATGTAAAAATCTTCAAAATATACTTTTAACATTCATTTTTCAGTCACAGTAAAACAATGTATAGACCAAAATTCAATAAATTAGAGACAATCCAAGACTTTGACCCTTTTCTCAACATCAATATTGTGACCTCTAAACATTTGATCAAAAAATACTGCCAGGATTGAAAGATGTAATTCAGTACTTATTCCTGACTCAAATGAAATAAGACATTCATAGAATAGATGACACCAAGAGGTTAGAGACGGTATTTGATTTTGCACATTCTTCATTAACCTCACACTGATTAAGGAATTCTTCATTAGTTTGGTTTGATTTTTTTAATGGCTTTTCACACATACCTGAAAAGGCCTTAGTTTGAAAAGAAAAGTTCAATCTTTATTTGTATTGATTGAAAGAAAGAATTATCAATGTAAACATGAAGCTTTCTACAGAATTATATCTTCATTTCTTAGATAAACCATCTGTACATTTCTGCTGGTCCAGCTACTTAAAATTTTTTATAAATATGCAGGTAAATAGTTCTTCAAATACCAGAAAACTTAAGTCCTTGGCATCCAAGCAAAGCAACTGATGGGGGTAAGAGATTGGAGTTTTATTTTCTATGTGTGTAGTATGCAGTTCTGTACCGAAATACTTCTTTGTCACATCACATTATGATCTACTCACACTCAAGTCTGTCAAGAATCTGGCTGCGGATCCAGACCTTTTTTTTTTAAATTTAAGAAGATGGTGTGGCAGAGATTCATTCACTCTGAGCACTTCTGTGTTTTTCAGTTGTTGTTGTGCCACTTTGGTGAAGTTCACTGTTACTAGAAGCACCCAGTTAATAATATGTAGTAACATTCATTTATGCATACATGCATTTATTTATCATCGATAACTTTTTGTGACCAAACTGCAGTACCTGCGAGTTCCACTAGTAGGCCAGGGGTCATTTTTCTTGTTACATTGTCAGTTACCTAATTTTATGCTTGTAGAAATAAATCTGCAAGAAGAAACCCAGCACTGAGAGCTCCAGTGTATAAATGCTTATCATGAAAATCAGTTTCAGCGATGTTCAGGGCAGTATTAGAAATGCTGTATGCCTTGTGGGCCTTACTGCCCCTCCATTATGCAGCTGGTGTTTTATTTATTCAGGCCCATAGTGTCCTCATAGATTTCTGATTCAGCCTGTTCTATCAGTAAGCACTCTTCCATAATGCCTGTAATGTTATTCACACAATATCAACACATCAATACTGCTGGACCTCAGTGACAGACAGGAAGAAGACTCGGTGGGAGGAGATGGACCTTTATTCAAATCAGTCCACTCAACCACATCCTACAGTCAATAAGAAATCCTGTTATTATTCAAGCATGAGGAGAATGAGAAATAACGGGTCAATCATTCATCATGTTGTCTCACTTTAGAGTCGTCTCTAATTTTGGCACAAGTCACAATTAGCACTTTAATTAGAACAGAAAAATACTACATTGTCTTCTTTTGTCTTGGGCTAAAGTATATGCCATCAGTCTAATTTCCATTTCATTTGTGGCCCTTTAAAAGATTATCAGTGCAGATTTTAGGTGCAAAACTTCATTTCATTGAACGCACCTCTTTCATCACTCACAGAACAGAACATTAGCTAATGAGGGCGCAAGCTGGCTAAAGCAGGGAGTACAACAAACGTAGCCATGGCAATGAAAATAAACTCGGAGCACAAAGCTAAATGAACATCAAAAACAGACAACCAACTTCATTTTTGACAAAAACTCAGAACTATGATCCAATAACAGAACTGACATGAAAAAATGTTAGGCTAAGTAAGCTACTGCTACGGATGTCCTAGGAGGCTAACTGCTAGCTGCATTAGATTAAATTGGCTTAAAAGCTTGTTAGTGTGTGGTTCTCTGTGGAGATCATCCTGCACACTGCACACTATAAGAAGAAAACTAATACTGTATATCATTATTTAGCCTAGTGTGTGGGGTAGTTTCAAAATCAGTTAAGGTTTAGAGAGCCCATATTTTGCCTTAACTCAGGTTCATTTATCTGATTTTGATGTCTGTTAGAGTATGTTCGCAATACCTAATGTTCAAAAAACCATCTAGCTTTCACAAACTAAGAACCCCTGATCCACCTGTATTCTTAGTCGGTATGTGACGTCCTGTTGGAGCTACAGTTTCTTTTTAGGATCCCTTCCCCACATGGGCCCAGTCTACTCTGTGATGCTGCATAGATGAGTGCTTTAGAAAGCTGCTTATGTTTCCACCCATTAATAATATGCATTCAGAGTCTTTTTGTCAAAAATCAAGCCAGAACTTTGACCACTGTTGTCCTCTGTTTGCCGTGATTACATTTTTTTGATACATTTTTGTCATTTCTGCTGTTTACCTCTGATGAGGAAATTCTTGACTTGCATGAAGGACAAAGTGGAAAGAATTGCTTTCTTTTTGCTTATCGATAAAAGAATTGCTAACGTCGCCAAATTTTGCTTTTGCTGTACCACATTTTCATGGGGGAAGATAGGATACAGGAGAAGGAATAAAGAAGGTAGATAAAGTCTTCTCTCCTACCTCCATTTTGATTCAAAAGTGTCTTGCTTACTTTGCATCCAAATGCTGTGAAATATATACATAATCGCATATCTTTGTTTGGTCTGAGCCTGAGCTTGTGTAGGTGTTTGCTTTTATGACACACTTTGAACCTCATCTAACAGATTTGTTTTCTACTTGATAACAGACAATTATTACCTGACCAGAATTTCAGTGTCTGTTTTTAGATTTTAATTCTATGGCTGCCACAGAAAGTTAGATTTCTTTACTAAACAGGCCCCCACACTTTGTAAAGACAAGAGAAAATCTTATCTAATCATCCTTCAACCAAAGGTTTACATAAAAGTTGCTTTCATTCTCCAGAGTTTAGACCTATCCTTGTTATTTCCACAATCCTCTGAGCCCACAGATAACATAAAACACCAAGGAAAGAGACAAAAGGTACAAAAGTTTTCTGCAACAAGATAGGAGCGCCAGACAAAATCTATTAGGAATCAATGTCTGCCAAAGTTTAAGAACTCACAGAGAGAGCGAAGGCCTGTTTGTGTCTGTGTCATCAGGGGGAGAGAAGAAGAGAAAACTTTGTATTTGATAGAGAAAGTGAGAAAGTCATAATACCTTGATATCAGGCTAACAAGTTTGTTTAATGGTATCCACACAAACAACAAAGTCTGTCATTTCTTGAATCTTAAGCCTAACTTTTCACGCTTGTTCAGTTTAAGTGTATGTGGGAGTGGTTATTTGTCTTTACATGTCAGCCCTGTGAGTGGCTGGGGACCAGTTGAGGGTGTACTCCCCTCTTGCCTAATGTCAGATGGGACCCTCCTGCAGCCCCAAAAGGATAAGCAGTATATATAATAGATGGATAGATGGAAGTCTTAATCAGAGTCCTTAAATAAAAGTATCTAAATTGCAATTAAACTCTTTCACACTTTAATTGAACATGTGCTTCACATTTTTATGTACTGAAGTTTATGCAGTGTTTCAGCTGTTTAGTGTTTAAAGTGTTTATTTGAAATTTGCATCATTTAAGAGAAAGAATTATGGCCTGTTACCACAGCTATCGTGTCTTTTAGCTTCAGCAGTGCTCTCAACATCAGTTTTAAATCATTTCTTACCAGCGTTTATTGTTGCTTTGTTGCTAAAGTTGACTTCTGCTCTCCTTGGTACCATCTGTCAGGCATTTGAAATCACTCTGTCTGCTGTATATTTTCCTATCATCACAAAAAAAAATTAAAGTGTCAAGAAATCGTGTCCCATCACTGATAGCAGCTGAAGATCTGGAAGTTGTTCCCTTGATTATGCAAGTCATGTCAATTTCTCCTCAGCTAGTGCTTACAAAGCGGACATCAGAGGTCTCACCCATCTTGATTTTTAGTACTCCGTGGGGAAAAGTTATTCTGACATGTGATTCTCTTCCAAAAGTAAAACTATTGTCACCTAAGAGAGCCAAAAGTGCTGCAACAAAAAGTAGCTAATGCTGAGGGCATCTTTCCACTCAGGATTCTGAATACTAAAAACCCTGGACTATATTTGTTTGAATAAGAAATAAGTGATGCCAGCACAACAGAGGCTGTGGACGTAAGATCTTGTTCAAACTGAGCAATCAATACTTTTAATCAATACTAGTAAAACCGTGCATCTTTAGCATCAAAGTTTAAAATGTTCTCAAAATTTCCAGTCCATAACCCCCCAACATGCTAGTGCGAGAGACCTCCAACTTGACACTACCTAATGGACCATTCCAATACTGGCTTGTAAACATCACACAAGACCACAAAACATAGAAAACATTATTATTTTATAAGATAATTTATGGTCAAAATGGCTTAAAGCACGGCAACATAAATAAAAATGGTAATCATGGGGAACTGGGGTGGAGGAGGGTTGCAAAGTGGTTTTCAGAGGGAGTAGCGAAGAGTAGGCAGGCTAGAGCAGCTTACGTAAGTGTGAATGCATTTAGCCAATGGCAGCTTAGGGCATCTGGCTGTCAGCAGTGGCAGGATAGCTTTGAATCAGCTGTTTAACAATTAAATCCTGGCATAATAGCAATCTTTACTTAGTGTCCTATCAGCTATTGCTATGCTCGATCTTTCCCACTGCATTAGAAACACATCCATAGTGAGAACAAGCCTCATAATTTAATATCCAAAAGAAAATATAAAAGTGTTGTTTCCTTGTGATAATGGAAAAATTATCTGGTAATATAGAAAATGAAATCATAAAAGGGCCACTTCAGTGAGACAGATCATGATTGGAAACACTGTATAATCAAAATCTTGAAAACAAAGTTTGAACAAGTTCGAATAAAACCTGCTTGTTTCATTAATTCTTTGAAATGATAAATAAGAATTGTTTGTTAACTTTCTTTTCATTGTTGTCTGTCCTAGTTAACGCTAAAGCCAGAGCAAACGGTGCTCCCCCTCGTGGACAAATCTAACACTGTAGAGACGAGAAGAGGAGTGAGCTTCCAGCACCCTGAGATCCTCGCTCATACAGAGCTGGTCACCTCAACACTCTCTGAGCCGTACTACTGGAGGCTGCCCGAGCAGTTCAGAGGCTCCATGGTGGGAAAACACTTTGTTTTTTTGGCTTGTCATTTCCTCATGGATATTTTCATTCAAGTTAAAATATACTCCCGCTGTCTTTTCCCTGTCTAGATCACAGCATATGGTGGTCAGTTGAAATATGCTGTCTATTATGAGGCCAGAGAAGAAACAGGTCCATCCTCCTATGAGCCTCAGGTCATTATTAAGGGTGGTCCTAACCGTAACATCCTGATTACGCGCCACATACCAGGACTCCAGATTGGTCAGCTCACTCGCCATGAGATCGACATGACAGAGGTACAATGTTGCTTTGGATTCAAAAAATGAATTAAAAAAACAATAACACTGGAGGTGATATTTGATATGAAAGTCTCAGTAGAGTGATATTCTTTAAATACCAACCACCAACAAAATGAATGGACCCAAACAGCGTATAGATTTACAAGCTCTGTAAGTCAATACCAGCCCGGTCTATTACAACAGTAATAGACTGCAGTGCTAAAATTGATTTGTCAGTGTATTAAGTGAGTCTGTGTGTCCGTGTGTGCAGCATGAGTGGAAGTACGCAGATGGCCGGTCCATGACTCGAGAGGACTTCATGGATGTTTTGTTCTATGTGGACTACATCCTAATTAAGGCATCACACGGCAACTTGATGAGACACAGCCGGTAAAACACACACACACACATGCACAAACACAGGAGCACTCACCCCCTCACAGTCTAGTCCACTGTTAAATATTCAATTTGATGACTGATTAAGGAATAACCTGTGGGGAAAAGCCTCAGTTTTTATTTCTGTCGAGGTGAGTTAAATTTTCTCTGCAAAAAGTCAATTCCATGGTTGAAAGGATAAAACATCAGTTCTTTTTGGATTACTTATTAAAGAAGAACAAATAAACAGGAATTTTTCCATCACTTTTTTACAAAATGGAAGGATGTTTTCAGCATTTCTTAAAGTCACATTAACAGGTGCTAAAAACCCTAAAAGAAACTGTTAGCTGGAAGCACTGTCCACATGAAATAAGAGGTTGAAGAAGTGGTTGTTCACTCTTATTCCTCTCAGCAGGGAGTATACCCTGTGGTCAAAGCAGCAGAGCTTTACGCCATGATCACAATTTAACTCCTAACTTCAGTGATACATGTCAAAAAGCTTATCAACAGCATGGACTAGAGAGTTGAATATGAATATGAAGCAGAGCCACTATGTGCACCATGATTACACCGGAGAAAGAAAGCTGCAGTGTTTTAGCTCCAGAGATCCAACAGCAGCTCTTTGAATGTGCAAGAGACCCGGTGGTGATTGTTTTGGACCAGATGTACTACATAACTTTGATGATGTGCACAGTTGTTTCTATCCATCCTGTCAGGTCTCTCTTTTCCAGTTTTGCACCTGTCACACAGGATGATGCCTCACCCAGACTTTATGTGGAAAAAATACTAGGGGGGTGCAAGGAAATTGCCCTGGTAAAGTCTGGGTGAAATATTTGGCACACATGCTGCTCATATGGGTAGTATAAGGATAATTTCAGGGTTTTCTGCAAGTATTAATGAGGTTTGAGTGAGTAAAGTTGTTTCAAATGAAGCAGGCAAGGGGAGTTGCCAACAAGTAAATAACCACAGATCTATGTTTTATCACTTCAATTAAGCATCTTCTCTTGAGTTTTAGGCATTAGTCCATGTGTTTCAAGTCTTCTAACTACTCCTGGACACTCCTACAGTAGCCTGTTACTGTAATCTAGATGGAGACCAAGCATTGTATTTCCAGTCTCATTAAACTCCAGTCTATAAAACATCAAAATGCTATCAGTCAAAATGCCATACTCAGTGCTGTTTGAATGATAGACCTCAAACCATTATGCAACTTTATGTGGCAAGTTTCAGTAATAATTATCATCCGATGCTTTAAAAGTTATTATTGTTGGACTTAACATTTAATTGATGATTTATCTCTGTCACAGGATTTCAGAAATCAGCCTAACAGTGGCTGAGGAAGGCACACCGACCAAAGACAGCGCAACAGCTCATCAGATAGAGAAGTGTGATTGTCCAATCGGATACTCTGGGCTCTCTTGTGAGGTAAGTGCAGGACTGAACACATACTTACAAACATATAGGAAGAAGCATTGGGGGGAGTTAGGAAACATACAAAAAATTCATATAAAGGACAAACAGAAAAGTGAAGAGAAAACTCACGAACAGTAACAGTTGCCGCCTAGACATAATGCATTGTATGGCTCCATGATCTTTTAATCTGATATAGTGACTATCGTAACAGATAAAACCGTTAAGGCTTACTCTGGCAGTAAAAAGATTATTAAAAGAATTCCTATAATGGTTAAGTTTAAAATTGGACAAAATGTGCATAATCATGATAAGACATAAAAATAAAAACTTAAAACTATAATATAACATCAAACAATAAAATGTTTGACACATACAGTCATACTCATGAAATTATAAAATTCAATCAATAAAACTACAGATTTAATTGCAGCTCAAAGTGCTTTGCATAGAAGCAGAAAAAATATGGGCAAAAGATTTTAAAAATAACACTTAGATGATAATAATCATGGATTTTTCATAAAACTATTTGCCAAATAAAAACTCAGCAGAAGTTCATCTACTAAGTAGTGTTCCGCTGTAATTGTAATGATTTGTTGTTCCTGAAGTCCAGACTAAGACGGTAAAGAAAGGTTTTAGGTTCTCAGCTCCTGCTGTTTAGGATAATCTTCAGACTGGTTTTAAAATGATTGATGCTTGATTACCCCAACTGCTTTTAAATGTGTGATAAAAAAAAATGGGAATCCAGGCTTTCAGTGTGCCAGTAAGGTCTCCCTTGGAAAAGAGGCATCTGATTTTAATGGGGCTTACCTTGCTAAATAAAGTTAAATAAAAATAAAATAGTAGGTAGGATGTCAAAAGGATTTGAAGATTATAAGCTATAAAATCAAGATGACTGATAAAAATATAATAGAAAAGAAACAAGAGAAAGGCAAAGCAATAAAACCAAGAATCAATAGACAGGAATGAATCTAAAGCTAGAAATACATTTAAAAACATGCTAAAAAGATATTTTAAAAAATGCAAAATTATTTAGTGTAAAAAGACAAGAACTTCATGATGAGAAATACAAACAAATACCAAAAATAAGGACACATAAAGCAATAACATTTTTAACTTTGGTTTAACATTAAAGTAAGATAAAAGTGATATTCATAAATAAAAAAATAAAAAATAAATAATAAAGTTCTACATAAAAGCCAACTTGAATGAATGAGGGCTGCATAAAAAGCCAAAGACAGATTGAATAAATTAGTTTTTATGTTGTGTTTCAAGGTCTCTATAGTTTCTGTTGTTCCCAGACCATCAGCCATCAATTAACACTGTGAGCTAACTCACACTGTGACAAGCTCTGCAATTACAATTGTTTGTAGAGATGCACATCACCATCAGTTCTAAATCAATATCGGCCGATTATCAGCCCTTTTTAACCTGGGATAAGCAGATATCAGCTTCAGATGTTTATTTTTTGTGTCATACCAATTTGATGCTGACATCTAGTACACCCAACTGCTGATTTAGATTTAATATTTTATAAGGCAATAAAAATTACCAGTTGAAGAAACTGTGATCTGTTATCATGATCAGACAGGAGAGAAGATATTTGCATTGTGGGAGATTTTCACAGTGGTGCATCAATAATTTTAAGCTAACATTAAGATGTCTCCCATCATGTGATAAATCAAAATCAAAAAGAAAACCAGAAACTGGTTGTTTGCTAACCTGAGCAAAGCTGATAGTTCTGTTTCTAAGCAAATATTACCCTTAAGAGGCTATCATGCATTAGAATAAGGTAGAAAACAATGCAAGCTATTTGAGATTTCTTCAGAAAGCTGGCTTTATTGAAATATAAATGTATTCCTTTCCTGTTGCTCATTATCTCTTTCAAACAGTAGCTAGGAAGTTGTTGAATGCTAACATTACCGGCAGGATTCCTGCTTTTTATGTGGTTTATAAATCTGGAACAGAGCATTTTTACATAATAACAGTATTTGAATATCACCCTGAGCGAAATGTAAAAGGAAATTGTCTGTTGTGTGAATAAGATGAATTAAAAGCTAACTTGAATTTAACTTTAACAAATTGAAGCTGAACTCTCAGCGCTGAGAGGGATGAGAGCTTTTTTGTCTGCAGCCTTCAGACTCAGCCAGAGTATGTAAACATGGAGGTCACACACTCTGCTCTCAATAGTATCTCACAAGTTTCCAATTTACATTTAGTTCAGAGTTTTAAGCCTTTGTTCCGCCTTTCAGGGTCTCGTGTGATTTTTTTTTTGTACTTTTTTTTTTTTTGCTTAGCTTCGCTAGGATTAAGCCTTGCCGAGCGTCCCTTCCACTCAGCTGTGATTTTGTCAAAGCAATTGACTTTCAGTTGTGTCGAGTTCCTTCTCTTAAGCCACAGAAAGCATATAGCAGTAACTCAATCTTTAGTTTAATGAGGATTTTGTGGAGACAGTTTATGATACACAGAGGCAACAGTTTGGGCCGATTCCTCTGGATGGCAATGCCTAATACTCATTAAGGTATTATTGTGTTAATCTCACTGGAATATAGGAGTTACTGCCAAACTTTTAACTGTATTTTTTAACCTCTGTTTCACTTTGTCGGCTGCTGCCTGGAGTTGTAGGAGCAGCTTTTGCTGGTAAATTGCCGGGGAAAAATTAGCCATGTACATAATTTAGGAGCTACGGATACTGCTGAAAAAGTGCCAAATGGAAGCCAAAAAGCAAACGGTAGCTAAACTTGAAATGTTTAGGTCGTAGAGGCCTCGGCTGACAGATGGTCATTCTATTTGTAGCTGCCGTCGTTGTTAATAAAGTATTTTTAAACGGGCGTTTAGCGCTAGCGGAGGGAACAGATGGCTCTTTAAATGGACTCCATTAATTATTGCTGAACAGGAGAGAGAGGGAGAGTGAGCTACCTTAAATGTCTGTGTATGTGTGTGCTCAGAAGTTACTGAAGGGAGTAGGTCTTAATTGTGTGTGGACATGTGAATGATAGAGTGGTCAACAGTTGCCCAGAGAAATAACTCTTGATTATAATGGTCTATGTGCATGCTTGTTATGCTCCCACACTGGCACTGGCAGCTGAGGCCTGAGGCATTATGTTTCCAGGATGTCTATCTGTCCATCCATCCAGGCTATTCTAATGAAATCATTGTCTCATAATTGCTTTGAAGCCCTTGGAGACGCAAATCACAAAAACTTTCTCCATATGATATTTATGATCTCATATACACACTATCAAAAGCCTTTAGACTGGTCTTTGCACAGTTTTTAAAAAAATTAACAGTTTAGTTTTTAGGGTGCTCAGAAACTGGATTTAAAGTAAGTGGGCTTTAGATAATCATTAATGATGTGATAAATAACTCGGCCAATAGGAAAATAAAGACCAAGTCCTGCCCACTCAACGGCAACAAAACTGTTTTACTGCTGCCCAGTCGGCCTCCTCGCATTAAAACCATATCACCCACAGTCTGGAGGAATCTTCTTAACCGTAAAATAAAATGTAGAATAAACATGTCTAACACTTTGAGATGTGTTTTCTCTCTCTAACTTCAAGGATGACTTATGACGCATTGAGTTTTGATTTTCTATTAAAATTTAAAAATAAAAATCAACTCATGTTACCAGAGGCTTTAAGGGAAGTTCTTTCAACTTTTAGCAAATATCTACTCTTCCAAAAGTAAGAATTGGTTAGATTTAAGAGAATGTTGGTCAAAGTCAGGCTTGTAGTCTCATTTTACCTTATTTTGTGAGCACAATTTGTCAAGAGCATGATTTTCTTGTTTGACCTTTGCACACATGTCCCTTGCAAGATTCAAAATCCAATTTTGGAGGACATATGTTAAAGTCATTATTCATGGAGGTTCATATTTATCTCTTGTTTGTATATGTGCTATCTTAAGAATGCTTTGAGAGATTTTCTTAAAACTTTGAGCAACTGGCAACACAGACAGACCTTTAAAATAGTACGATTTCCCTGGGGGGGAAAGGTCAAAAGTGCTGCACTTGTAGCCTCATGTTCACCCCATCATCTGTACCACTTATCCCTTTGGGAGTCGCAGTGGGGGCCTGGAGCCTAAGCCAGCTGACACTGGACGTGAGGCAGGGTACACCAGCCAACCACAGGGCTACATAGAGAAACAGACAGCCATTCACGCACACACTCATACACAAGGACAATTTAGATGTCTCTGTTTGCATCGTCTGATATCATGGATATAGTCAGAAATATTGCAAACAGGTATTTCAAAAACTAAAGATATATTTCTAAATTTCCCACCTTTTTGTTTCTGATTTTTGCTCTGTCCTCCCTCCTTCATAACCTCTCTCTGCCCATCCTTCTCTTCATCTATCCATCTTTCTCTGTGCAGGAGTGTGCTGCAGGTTTCTACCGGCTTCGTGCTGGCTCCGTGGCAGCTGTTCCAGCGTCCAGCGTGCCCACCGCCGTCGGCATGGGCAGCTGTGTTCAGTGCCAATGCAGCGGGCACTCTACCACCTGTGACCCTGAGACTTCCATATGCCAGGTAAATGTGTGTGTGTGTGTGTGTGTGAGCGCTCTGAGACCCTCACTCAACCATATGCTTGGTAACTTCTGCAGAAGGTGAAAAAGAGGAAAAGTGTGTGTGTGTGTGAGGTACGAATGTCAGATCCTGTAATTAGCCCAGCAATAATTAACGAGCTGGGCCTTATTCAAATTTTCTGTAATTTCCTCTCCCCTGGATGTAACCCAAAGCTACATCCCCCTACTTGTAGAAAGAGAGGAGAGGGGATCTTATGAAAAAAGTAATTAAGGTAAGAAATCTGATCCTTGTAGTTTAACACAAAATAAATTCAGCAGCCTCTGCCAGACATTCACCCTTTTTTACAGCAGCCTTCACCCTTCATGCCAGTTCAAGGTTGTGGAGTTTAAGCAAGCAAGTTTAGCATCAACATCTTTACCTACGTTAGTAAAACAAAAAAAAAACCAAGACTACCACTGCTGAAGCTCTTACGCGGCTCCATATTACAATATGTTTTTATCTGCTGCTCATTAGTTCAGACTCATAAAACTGAAATTATCTGACAAATATTCTGTATTTTTTTAACCTTCAGCTTGCAAGCTGACAGTCTGTCGTTGAAAAGTCATTGACCTTCACACCATCAATATGATATCACAAAGTTTGACCCCTGTATTAAAATGATGACATATACAATAACTAGAAAGCACTTGAAGAGCGCAAACCTCTGCCAAGTTAGCTAACATATTGCTGTTACATCTATAAGCAATAGTTCCATGATAAAGTTACCATCATGATAAGATTCATGACCCTGACAACCCACACCTAGCGCTCAGAGTCATGTTGATATCATTATTAGTTAGACAGTTATTGAGCAAAAATAATCATCCGCTAATGGTGGATATGTGGATCACCACAAAAGTGTTATCATTTTTAAGTTGGTTCATTACCAACACCTCCTGAAAATTTCAGCAAAATCAATCCAGTTGTTTTTGTGTAATCTTGCTTACAAACAAACATATGCTGGCAAAAACATAACCTTGGCGGAAGTAATAACTTCTTTTTACTCTGTTTTTAGTCAGATATCCACAATGTTTTTGCAGTTAAGTTAAAGAGGAAAAAACACCAAATCTTACAGAAGATAAGTTCCCTGCCTTCATGTTCAACCTTGTGTATGCCTGCATGTCCTCTCTAAATCTAACTGGTGGCTTTGTGTGATAAATCTGCACGCAGCAGTTGTTGGCCCGTGGTCACTTCTGGCCTTTTCACAGTCTGCTCCATTCTGCTGTGAGAGTGTCCATGTGAAGACTTTGGCCTTGGGGTGCAGTTGGTTAAATGCTGCCCAGAGGACGTCACTCACATTTGATCTGTAAGAACCCCGGCAGATGGAGGGACTGTCACTGTTTGTACAGCCACACAGTAATCAATCAGCCGAGCCTCCACTGTGGACAGCTGATGAGGAGCTGCTCCATTATTTGGCTTGATGAGGTTACAACGCCACTGCACGTAATTACCAGTTAGACTAACTGGCATAAACACATGTAAACAATCCCTGAACGAGGAAGCAGCATTTTCATGGGCACATTATCACTGCCTTCCTTTACATGCCTCTGATTAGCTTGCGATGCAGGTAGTGCAGGTGGTTCATATTTAACAGCTGTTTTCTTTAACATGGCAATGTAGACTGGCAAAGTTTGATGCAAATAAGAATGCAAATATATTATCATCAAAATGCCTTTCTTTAGGTGGGGGTCTTTTTTATTTTTTATGTGATATTTTTGAGAAACAACAGAAAATAAACATAAAATGTGTTCACATAACTGTCAGTGAGGTTGAATATTACATGTACATCATGTACATGATAGTATGCTGTAATATAAATACAGGAGGGGAAAAAACATAAACAAAAAACAGACGTAAATAGAAAAAAAAGCACATTTGTTCAGGTTAGAAACCCAAGGTAAAGGTCCATAACTTAGTTAATTCCTCGACAACATAGAAAAAGCATAACAGACAAAGAAAGTAGGCAAACAAACCAAACACAGAGAAACAAAACAAGCAAGCCAACAGTAGCTACTGACAACATTTAACTTTATTTTGGACAATTTTTTTTTTCAACTCTTGCTTTTTTCTCCAAATATTTTTATGATTGCATTAATTCTTTTACTGGTGCTGCAAACAGGAGTAGAGGGAGAAGTTGAGATGTTTCAGACTTTTCTTTTGTGTACAGGAGTTTTCTATTACTTAGTGAAGGCATGTAAGGCATTAGCTGTTTTCTGGCACGCCTAACACATACTACTATTATTGTGCAGTATGCAGTATACTGCAGTATGTACTGCATACTACATACTGTACTTGCATACTGACTGCCAAATGGCTGTGAAGTTATAGTATACTACACCAGACTGAGCTGATTCTTCTTCCTTTTCTATTGGTTTTCTGGTGGTTGGCAACTATCAAATGAGGCTCACTGCTGCCACCTTCTGGGCCAAATTTAACTATTTCTGCAAACTCAAAAACTATATAACACACATAAAGATATTTGTGTGTCAATGGACTATGCATATGAAGCTATGTGCTTTCCCTCCTAAGTAAACCAATTTCCATTTCTGGTAATCAAAATAAAAGTAAACACCACTATATTAATCTACATTGTTGGACTTGAAGAATTGTAATGAGTGATTTATTTGTTTTTTTTATGATTTTCACCATTGTGTAACATCCATGTAAGGACCCCAAAAAATTAGTTTTCCAAGTTTGATTCGCTTTATTTCATATAAATGAAACTGAATCAATGCTCATACAATTATTGTTAAGGCTGGTTGTCTGCCATTTCCACCCCTGACCCATTGACGCTTTGCATTGTGGGTAACAGTTCAGGATGTAGACTGGTCTGATGCATGCTGCTTATTTTCTTCATAGTTGTGTGACAGTGCAGATTTTGAAGATGTTCATATACTACATTTGGCAAAATCAGTACCAACTTCAAGTATTGTGGGCGGTTTCGGAAACTCTTCTCAAGGGCATGAAATATGAAAAGGATGATATTGGCTCTTTAAACAAAAAGATGTTTTCTCAAACAGAGATGTTTCCACAGCAGAGTTTCTAATTCATTGTTTTTTTCCTTTGTCTTTGTCTCTTTGACTGTATTTTGACTTCCAGTCTCTACTTTTCCATTCCTGTTATATTATCATCAACACCTTAGGCATTTTAAATAATCTATGTTGCTTGTTTTTTTTTATCACATACTATTTTTTTTCCTAAGTCTTTTTCTGTTACATCTGCCTCCCTCTTAACCTCGACATATTTTCTCTAGTGTTGTTTATTTGTCTCTCTTTTCTTAGCTTCCCCCTCTCCCCTTTGTTGCCTTTTATTCTCCCCCGTCTCCCTCTTTCTTTGCCTCCCAGCCATTTTTTCCCCTTCACCCATTTCCATCTCGCTCTCCATAGCAGACGTCATTAGCATTTTCAAACCGAGCGGGCTAAATTGAAAATGCTAAACGAGTTTGTTTCCGTGGTAATTAGTGGTAACGAGGAACACAGGAAGTTAATGGAAATGACTAGCCTCGTTAGGAGGCAACTTCCTGTTGCACTGATTGAAGTTCCCATTTTCAGTAAACACGGCGACCACATAAGACAAAACCCCGGGGCTACGAGGAGGGGGGGAGCAGTGTGTGCTTGTGTAGAGTATGTGTTATATTGGTGAGTTTACATTATGAGAGTGTGAGTTTTCGATACAGTGGAAATGTGCTGTATATTCATATTAATACGTCATATTTGTCAGAATACAAGTATGCATAACTGTGGTGGAATTGTGTGTGCTGCATTATGAACACAGCCAAAGGGACACACAAGTAAACAAACTGCTTCATATTTATACCTCTTTTTGTTAATTCACACTTGTGAATATTCTCATAGGAACAGGTTATAGTAAATAAGTGTTTTAAAAGCAATGCTCTTGACATAGAAGCCTTATTAAGCCTGTCAGCTGACAGCTAACTTCTGCAGGAGTGGTACCCGCCTCCAAAAGCCATTTATTACAGCCTTCCTATCTACAGTAGTGCAGGCTGGGTATTTCTCTGTTTGTGTGAAGGCCCAGGAACAGCTCAGAAACTGTGGGTGGTAAAAATGAAATGAGTAATGACTTCCCCCGCTGTTTCCACAGAGATGCTCAGCACTGCAGAAAGCAGCTGTGATCACACTGGGTATTTCCCAGTAACAGTCTGAATGTTTGATATCTATATGCATGTAATAACTAAAAATGCTCAATTAAGTATTTGATGGAAAATACCAAAATCATCCTTTTCTTTTTTTTTAATCTTTTCCTCTCTTGGTTTAAACAGGCAACTCATAACTAAGAAATATCTTTGCTAGTTTGTTCAGCTAGATGGACCAGAAGTCTATTTATTTTTAGTTTTTAAGCATCCGTATGTGTTTTGTCATGAAATTAACAAGAACAAAATTCAGGTCACTTTCTTTTAACAGTTATATTAAGACATGGGTTGTTACTGTTCAACTTTATTACAAAGTTAGCCATTTGTGTTTTTCGTGTTTTTTTTGTTTTTGTTTTTTTTTTAGCAATTTTTTTAGTGATCTGTAAATTGTGTTTTTCCTGTGGACATCAACATGAACCATAATGACTTGTAAATAATACCATCTTACCCTTCATTCTATTTGAAAAAAAATGTTCATGTCTTGATAACTAAGTGTATTTTAGGTAGGGTTGCAAAACTCTGGGAATTTTCTACATTGGAAACTTTCCATGAGAATTAACAGTAATTAATGGGAATAATCCTTGAATTTTCACATTATCAGATTGGCCCTGAACAGGGATTTTAAATGTAGTTGGGGGAAATATATTTTAACATAATCTTCAATTAAACAACCAGATTTCATGCAGGTATACTTGAGAATACCTTTGCTATTCCTAATCCTAATAATCATGTGCTCATAACACTCTGCTTCCTGCAGAGATATTGAGGCCATGCCCACTTTATGCACTGTGCATTCCTCCATCAGATGAACAGATGACTCTAGAACCCTGGACTATTGAGGCCACAATATTTAGCCCATGAATTTCTTAAAGTGAAGCTGAAATTGATTGATCAATAAAATAATTAAAACTCAAAAACATTTTACTTACAGATATATCTATTGAAATGTAATGTTCTGTTAATGTATTATTTTGCAGGGACGTTTGCCTATGACCAAACAACATGTTAATATTTATATTTGGATATGACGCAGTGTGTTTAAATTACCCCCAATTTCCTGTGAATTCCCATGGAAATTTTCCAATTCGGTTCACCACAAATTTTCCACCCCTTTGCAACCCTTTTCCCAGGTCCTGCATGTACTAGAGTTATGCACCTTCACTGGTCCCACTATTTCATTAGATTACGAATACAAAGTTTATGATTCGATATCACGATGCAACACAGTGAGGAATATCCTTGATTTTCCGTATTACTGCACCAGGCTACTTTCTAAATAAAAGCACAAGCAGCCAGATAAATAGGAACTCCTTTTATCTAAAATGTCTTTTCACTCTTCGCCAAAATAAATAAATCTCATAGGTCTTATCTTCTCACTCTTGTCATTTCCTTCCTCAGAAACAAAACTGATACTTCAGTCTGGCATCAGCCTCTGCAAGATTACATGATTATTAACTGTCTCTGCAACGATGCATCTTCATCTAAAAGATTATTTTTGACACCCATTTTATATGCATACATCAACCTTATGAAGACTCTCTTTTTTTTTATCAAAAAGTGTAAACTTAGGTAGTTTTCTTGAAATTGAAACTTATTTAATAAGTTTTCACCTGATGGGAAAGCCCACAGAGTCATTTTGGGGCTCTTTCTTGAGTAATTTACCAGTTAACATGGGTAAACCAGTACTGTTCCTCCAACATACATGATCGTATGTCATGATCTAGACAAAACAACCTGAACTCACCCTCTATAATGAGAAACGTAAAAAATGTAAAGATGTCTCTGCTCAGGACTTCTGTGCCGATTTTGAGCAAAACCGGCAGTAAACTTTGGATTGGTAATGTCGAGAGTATACAGCAGTTTCCCTTACACTTTTTTGCCTTTTTCTGTGTATTTCAGCCAACTATTCCTGAATAATTATCTCACTCATCATAAAACAAGCCCCCTTGGTGCCTTTTGTCTGTAATCAGAGCGGGGGTTGATGGGTGACCTTGTTTGCCATCTTTTTAATTACTAATCATCGACTTCAGACGAGTAGGCAAACACAAAAGATTGTACACAGCTCAAGAGTGGGACTAATACTCTCTTTTATTGATAAAAGGATCGGAAAAAGTGTGTAAATCTGTGCCTACATGAACCAAATGGATTAATTAAATTCCACAGATGCCTGTAAACTGTTCAGAAATGCTCCCTTTTTCTGGTGTCTGGTATTCATTGTGCTGGGGGCAATTCTCTCACATGCAGATAAAAGTGTAGCTTAACTTCTGTTAGTTTAATTGGAAAATTACTTTTCTCTAAAAGATGAAAAGCATTCTGGATGAGCAGAAATACGTTTTTATAATTTTGATACAGCTGTTAGGATCAAGTTCTGTTTTTTAAGCAGCCATATATTCAGTAGCACACACACAGAACTCATGCTGGCTGGAGGATGATGGGAAATTTACCACCTACACATCAGGGCTGGAGTCACGGTTGGATAAGAGAATGAATGGGAGTGTGTCTCGTTGTCTTCACAAGTGTAAAGCATTAGTAATGTTTGTGTGTTTGTGTGGGCAGAACTGTCAAGACAACACAGAGGGGGATCGGTGTGAGCGCTGCGCCCCAGGATTCTACGGTGTGGTGCGTGGTTTCCATGACGACTGCAAACCCTGTGCCTGTCCCCTCACCAATCCAGAGAACAAGTAAACTTATTTCTATTAAAATCTCTTCTCTATGTATGTTTCCCATCTAATCACATCACAGTGTTGATACATCACGGTCTCTCTAAATATGCTGTAGGAAGACCAATGTATTTGTCAGCTGGTATAACTGTGGCAACATAAATGACCTCTACAGATAAATTCATCAATCATTCAATTAATCAATCAATCTTTATTTGTGAAGTGCCAAATCATAACATATCTCAAGACACTTAACAAAAGAGTAGGTCAATGACTCTTTATTCTTTAAATATTTTTACTGACCCTTTTTTATGAAATTTTTTTTTCTCTATTTTATTCCCAACACATCGTGAATCCACCACGAATACAGCACTTTGCTACAACTGGCAACAGATACAGTGGCAAGAAAAAATCTCCTTTTGAGTCGCAGAGTCAGACTCATGTTGAACCGCCATCCACTGAAGTTGTGTTGGGGGTGTCAGTGGGCCAAGGTGGTGGGCCAAGACAAAGAGACTTAAATGAAAATTCTTATTATTCATTTTAATTTATTGTTTATTTGATGTGGACATCACAATTACTACTGACAAACCAGAGGTATTGTTTTAGTGTTTTAGCACATGTGCTAATTCGCAACACTTGTCCACAGGAGGCTTTTGAAAAGATAAAATAATAAAAGTAACAGAAAAAAGAGAGAAAAAATGCAGTGTATAATAAGATTACAACAATAACAGAGAAGCTTTTTTCCATTTTAAATATATTCATAAGATGTAAAGCAAAGGCAACATGGTCAAGCAATCAACCAGTTAAAACTATTCATGTGAACACTGTTGTTTTGATTTTTGCCATTGTAATGCTTTTAGTCCTTTGCTAAAAGCATTACTGTTGATCTCTAGTTTTAGATTAGTAGGAAGAGAGTTCCAAGTTTTGCCCCCATTACAAAAAGAGCAGACTGACAGATTGAAGTCTCGTGTCTTGGGACAAGACAGTCACCACTGGTGGAGGCTCATGTGGTGACTCTGTGGTCGCTCTGACGCCTGGCGGCCTGTTCAGAAAATAGTAGTGACACATGATTATCTAGACATTTAAAAATAATTAAAGAGTACTAAAATTCATAAAATTTTCAAAGGCGAGAAAGTTGTGTTTTCTTAAAATGTGGCAGTGATGAGGTGACTTTTAAAGTCTTCAATGTTTTGATTTATGCTACATTTAAGTTCTTTTTGACTGTTTGCCTTTAGTTTCAGTCCAACCTGTGTATCAGAGGGATACGATGACTACAGATGTACCGCCTGTCCTGAGGGATATGAGGGCAAACACTGTGAGAGGTGAGGCAGGCACACTATCAGTCTTTATGTTTCCATCAAATCTGATAGCAGGATTATCAGGAAATTCTACTATTTCAGTGTCTTTACATAAATTAATGCTTCAGCTTCTGAATATCCTTCAGACAAAGTCATTGACCAAAGGTAATAATGTTATGAGTAAACTCATTGAGCTGTTTAGATTGATCACCTGAGGAGCAATAACCTCGATATAAGCAAAGGCAACATTAAACTAAAGGTTATAATAGAAATCACCTCTTTTCCCAATGATCTCCCTCCACAGGTGTGCTACTGGTTACCATGGTAATCCCACCATGCCAGGCGGTCGATGTGAGGAGTGTAAGTGTTCCCAGTGGGGGGCGTTGCCTGGACCATGTGACCCTGTCACAGGCCAATGCCGCTGCATTGTCGGGGCGTCTGGGAGGTCATGTGACCAGTGCATGGACAGGCATGTGTGTGGACCGGCCGGGATCATCTGTAAGACTAACACACTAAGAGTTCATCTGTAGAGTCTCTTTTTATTTTCTTCTCTTTTATTTTCTCCTTCTTTCTTTAGTTTTGTCATTTATTTTATTGTATTCTAATTTCCTTGGTTTTAGATTTTTTTCAGCTCCTCTCGTTATATTTTCCTCTACTTTCTTTAGTTTAAATGTTATTTTCTTCTGTTTTTATTTTCCTTTTCTTTTTCTTAAGTTTTATTATTTTTTTCTTGTATTCTCTTATTATTTTTCCTTTACATCTTCTATTCTTCTTATTTTATTTTCCTCTACTTTTTTCGTTCATTTTTTCTCTAATTTCTTTTATTTTACATTTTATGAAATTTTCTACTCTTTCTGTTTTCTTTTACTTTTGTTTCTTTTCCATTTCATTTTATTTTTCTGAGTTTTTCTTCTTCTGTTTTTTTTTCTTTTTGCCTCTTTTTTTCCAGCCTCTACCTTTTCTATTAGTCTCTTTCTCTTAATTTTCTATTTCTTTTCACCACTTTTTCGTGGCCTAACCCTTTCCTGTTCTCTTCCTGTGCGTCTTATTTTCTCCTTACCATTTCTTTTCCTTTTTTTTAATCCATTACTGTTTCCCTGTTTTCTTTTGCCATTTCTTTGTTTTTCTCTCGTCTCCTTGTCCCTAGCTTTTTTCAGTTTTATCTTATTTTTTTCCTTTTCCCTTTCTTTTCTATTTCTGTCTTTTTGTTTTTCTTTTCTTGCTTTTTTTTGCCATTTGGCAACATGCACTCAGACCACCTTTTCTTAAGCTACTGTACCCTGCCTACTCTTCACTGCTCCCGCTGCACGCTGCTTTGCAACCCTCCTCCACCTCAGCTCCTCATTTATACCATTTTCTGACTTGATACACATCATATCCTTTCATTCTTTCCTTCTTCCATTTCTTTCTTTTATTTATTTTCTATTTATTTTTTAATGATTTTGTCTTTCATTGCTCTTCTTACTCACTTCCTTTACCCCTTGTCTGGCTTCATATTTCCTTCTTTCCTTCCCACTTATTGCCCTTTCTTTCCTTTTTTCCTTCCTTTTCTCTCATTTTTCCTCTCCTTTTTCTTTTCTTCATACTTTTTATTTTGATTTTCCCTCTTTTTTCTTTCTCTTACATTACTTCGTACTATCTTTCTCTTATATTGTTTTTCATCTCTTTGTTATATATTTTGTCCTTTTTATGAATGCCACTTCCCTCTTTCAGTTTTCCTTATTCCCCCTGAAGTTTTCATTTCTTTTTCACCTTCTGTTTTTTTCATTTCTTTTAAATCTATTTCTTTCTCTTTTTTAAATGTTTTACCTTTATCTCTCTTTTTTGACCCTTTTTCATATTTTATTGTTTTTCCTACCAATGATGATTTTTGTTTATACATATTACTTTCATTTTAGTATCTGAAAAGTCATTCCACATTCTTATTTGAACATTTGGTCAAACTATTAAGACTGAAAAATTTCAGAGCCAATGAGCAGCATTTTTCAAATATGTCAACCAAAATTCCACAGTTGTCATGACAAGCAACCCAGATCTTAAATCCTCTATAGCAGGTCACAATAAATATATCAAAACTGTCTTCATTTCTCAAACCACATTTGCTGTCTCCATTTTCTCCTGTTGGCCCACCTTGCAGAACTGCCACTCGATGTTTTGATTTTTACTTTATTTTGGAGATGAAATGCAAATGAGCAGTCAAAGTCCTTTTCCCTGGCTACAGTGGGAGATGAGGGTTCGTGGCAGAAGTCAGATTGGAGTCATTTGGAGTATAATTTCAATGTCATTTGCAGCTAATTTAAACTTAATATGATCATAATGGCAGGGCCAATTCGACACCATTAGCATGTGCGAAGGTAAAAGAAAGTGGAGGAGAAAAGGTTGTAAGACAGGCTGATGTGAAATTGCTGCTGTCGGGTCAGGGAGGAAATTGCTTGCTCAGGTTCTTTATGTGTTCAGACACAAAGCGTGTGTTCAGAAATTGGCAGAGCGAGTGCCACGGTGCACCCTGACACCGAACCGGTCGCCTGTACGTCCAGACAATAATCGCAAGTGGAGCAATCAGACAGCAGTTCACTTGTTGAGGAGTGATTGCTCTCTGCGTTTTTCCCTCTACTCGGCGTTGTCCCCCCATTCTATCAGCAGAGACGGAGCACTTTAAGAGTCGGCCCTGTTAAATCAGGGAAATGTAGGTGGCTCTTCCATTTAACCACGCAATATTATTTACAAGCTTCATTTGCATTCAAATGCAGTTAATTTTCAATATGTGATATTGGCTGCATCATAT
The DNA here is from genome assembly GCA_037902135.1 of Cetoscarus ocellatus. Taxonomy (NCBI): domain Eukaryota; kingdom Metazoa; phylum Chordata; class Actinopteri; order Labriformes; family Labridae; genus Cetoscarus; species Cetoscarus ocellatus. The sequence goes on from JBAMNC010000543.1 coordinate 1,199,732, forward strand.
ATTGGTCAGATTCATAGGAGAGGTCTGTTTAAATTCAGTCAATAAGTTATCTATGTGGTGCATCACATGACTTTAGGAAGAAGCTAAATAATTTTGATTGAACAGTAAACAGATCATGACGGTAGAATCCAGTCAGAAAATAGTAAACAATACAGTTTGAGATCAACATTACTCTACATAATTTGTGAAGTTGTTACAACCTGGCTGCAGGGCTAAGGGGTATTATTCTTGCTTGGGGTGCGAGAGGCCTTGGATCTGCATTCTGGATGAGCCCCCATTAAATGTAATGCCCCGGCTCAGCTAGTTTAAAGGGAAGTAAAAACAACAAAAACAGATATTGACAGTTAAATTAAAGTTATTCTTTATCGTAAACAAAATGGTGGTCAAAAGTACAAAATGAGACAGAGGGAGGGCAAAACTAAATCTAGGACAAATTTACACATGTGGAGCTCTCTTTGCCCTCATTGGACAAATAGTAGGAGGCCGAGCAAAAATCGAACCTGCCAGACTCTCTGTTGTAGAGTTGCGTGGCCTCCAAGACTGTTCGGTTGTTGTCGGTCATTATGACACTCTTTATGAGATGAAGCAAGCAATTTTTTGTCCAATGGGTCACAAAACCCTATGACTACAGGCCATAATCATGCATAAATTGTGTAGTCTGACCATAATGCAGTCATTTCTGATAGTTCCTTTAAAACTATAGTTCATACCCCACACCCTCTGCCATGGCACCGACTTGATCAGGCCATCAAATTCTTCCTGTAACAAGTCTTAAGGGGCTGACTCACTTAAATTTTTGACATCATGACCAGTTAACTGAGTCAGATCACTTTATCTCAATAGAATCTAAAATATGTAACTTTATTAGAAAGCATTTTTTTCACAACAAATTTGAAGGAAAAATTATTGATCCATCATAACGGGCTTAAAGATCTCAAAGTAACTCATCGGACATTTTACACTAAGCTGCACAAAGCTGAAGACAACAAGGTATAAGAGATGCTTTCCCTGCTGCTTTTCACAAACAAAAAGATTTAAACAAACATTTGATGGTGGTAAGTTGCATGTTAAGCGTGTGTGTTGATACACTTTAAGGTTATACGTGTGAACTTTTAGTGTGAAGCATGAGTGTTTTTTCCAGCACTAGTTTGTCTGCTGCTATGGTTGTATTACTCATATGATAGTCTAAGTGTACAATACTTTATGTAATAGGGTAAAAAAGATGATTCCTCAATCATTGAACAGAAAGATGCACATTACTGCAGTGTAACTGGCCTTGTGGTCTAATCTGTGTCTGTTCTAAATACTAGCTCAAGCAATTAGTAAGATATTAAAATCTGCATGGTCTCCTTGGAGTGCATTTAGAGATACTTGTTCTAAAATTCATAATCGTCTTCCATAGTTAAAGTGCATTATCTTGCATTGGCTTTTTTAGTGAAACTACAGATGCAGGTACTTAACAGTTTCTGTAACGTTTCCTTTTACCCTTAAGAGCAATAAACTGAATGTGGGGTGTATTCTGGTTGTGTAAAATTTGCTGAATACAAAACTCTGCAATTCTTATTTGACAGGCAGTCATTAACTCTCACTTACAGTGAACTGTACATTCACTTCACCTGCGTGTCTGCATGGATCAGAGTATTTTTGTGAGCTGCTTTTGTCAAAGATTGATAGAGCAGAAACACCTTTTTATTTTATTTAATTCAGCTTTGATTCCCCTTGTCAGAAATTCTAATTTCTGCTATAAATCAGCCCCAGGCTAAAGATGGAAAAAAGAAACGCACACTCAGAACACAGAAAAATGTGTTTGTGTGTCTAGATGAATTCCCTGGTGTGATTTTGTGTTAGTTTGTGTGTGTTTTTTAGCCTGCAGTGTGCACTCATAATAAGTGCTTTTGCCTCTCTGTGCTGCATTTCATGCATCGGCAGCCCTGTCTCTCTGATGCCAGAGACACTTAAACAGAAAAACACAAGCAGTCAACACAAACACCCTCACTAATGATTTACAGACTCACAAAAACACTTTCACTGGGAAAAAAATTAGATTAACTGTATTTATGTATGGTAATTTGGTGATTTTAAGAGATGGGCTAAGATGTACATTTAATTAGTTAGCTTGATGCTAACATATAATGGAAATCCCTATCAACAGGCTAACAGATTTAGCATTGCTTTGTGTGAATCTAACTTGAGACCCAAGTTGTCTTACTTGATTATAGCAAAGTGAAATAAATAGTTTGAGTTATTTTTCACATATAAATATTAAGTTACATAGATTGATACAAGCAAAGATAGTTTTCCACTACAATCAGGCTACAGCGAATTCATGAGAACTTGACTTATAAATTGAGGTCATAGAATAGGTCATACAAATAATTCCCCTTCTCTACTGAAAAAATCAGCTTCTTTTTTTACCGTAACTTCACAAAGACAGCATAGGTGTAAACATGTAAATCACACATAACAGAAAACAACCTTTCATTTATAGCTCATATGGCCTAAATGAGAATAAGATGTTACTAACTTTGTGCTTTTGTGTTTTTAGCCTGTGATGATGATTGTTCAGGCCTGCTAATCAGTGATATGGACCGTCTATATCGAATCATCACTGAGGTCACCCTCACCACGCCCCTCCCTCCTCCATATAAGGTGTTATACCGCTTTGAGAACATGACGGAGGAACTCAAGGTAAATACACATATATGGTGTCTGTCACCTACTTTTCATGTTTTTTAAGTCGTGTATTGAATTTTATTTATATTATAACTTTTCCTTCATTACTGTCCGTAAGCAGAGAATAGTCTATAAAATAATCTTCCTGATTCTTTTTACCTACCTTCTGAGCAAAGTCAGTAAATGCCTGATTATCTGGTGGTCCTGAAGATTATCTGACCTCCTTTTCCTGTGTTGTTGTGAGGTATTGTTTGGTTTTAAATCTTTAAATGGTTCAGCACCTTGTCACATCTCTGGTCTTTTAAAAGTCTGCAGCCCATTGAGATCTTTGCCTCAGGTACAGGATAATTATAAACCCTTGAAAAGGATAGGACTATAACCAACAATGAGGCTTCATGTGCTTCTGCTGCTGCTGTCTAGTTAATCAATAAAAGTCGTATGATCCAATCAGTTTGTTCGAAGTCAGTCCAGCACATGGCTATCTTTTCAATCGGATGGTTCCTACCTGACTTTTTTCTTTTTTTAAGAAAAATGTTTTCAGGGTTTTTTGATTGATTGAAATCTTTATTTCGAGCATGGTCATAGACATGAGCATGAGACAGCAATGAAAAATAAATCAATAAATAAAGAATAAAGAAAAGAAAACAAAAAAAACAAAAAAACAAAATAATGAGTCCAGCATGCTCGAAAAGGAGTAGGAAGAAGTAAAAAAAACTTATTTAATCCTACCCATCCCTATTTTGTTATTATTATAATTTTTATGATAGTAAATTCATTCCATATATACATACATATATATATATATATATGTATATATATATATATATATATATATATATATATATATATATGTGTGTGTGTGTATATATATATATATATATATATGTGTGTGTGTATATATATGTGTGTATATATACATATATATGTATATATACATATATATGTATATATACATATTTATATATATATATATATATATGTGTGTGTGTATACACATATGTATATAAAAAGATAAACATTTATATAAATAGTTAGATATATTGGTATCTACATGTTATAATTTATTAAACAAAGTTTCATATAGATATCAATATAGTAATATAGTAATAGTGGATAGTAAATAGTAATAAAATAGTAATAGTGTAGTTATAATAGTAATAGTAAATTCATTCATTTATAGTTTTTGCGCATAGACGTAGTTGAGAATGCAAGGAAAGGTATACATATACATATCTCCATATATACATACATATACATAAAAACACAAGTATCCATATATATAAATAGTCAGATATATAGATATTTACATATTATAATTTCTTAAACAAAGTTTTATATAAACTTCTTGTTATTGTGCTTGATATAGTTGATGCAGACGAAGAATTTTTCTTTAAGTATATATTATTTATAATTTTCAGAAAAATTTAATATTCATATAACGCTGCTTACTGGCTGCTGTTAGTTCTGTCACTCCATCTGTGTAACAACCCTGAAATAGAACTGCTTAACCAGACATTACCAAGTCAAATAGAAATCTGATTTCTCTTTTGACCACCTTCACTGTTCACATATCTGGTCAACAAATACTGCACTCAGTGAGATGCATTCACGAAAAAAACCCCACATTTCTGTTTTTTTTATTTTTTATTTTTTTATAAATTTCACTTTGTGAGGGAAAAAGCTCCTGCAAGTGGACTTCCTGGTTCACACTACAAGCAAACCAGAATGTTTTGCTACTAGATCACAAACCAGGGTGTAATTTAGAACAATTTTTTTTTTCTCATAATGCAGAACGTATCCTCGAGAAGGTTTGCTAAGCACCAAACACACCCCATTGAGTCCAGTTTTTCATTCAATAAGAGGTCAAAGGTGAAGGTGGGTGGGGGTGACTGTGGGTCTCTGACCATCTTTTTAACTCTTTAATTTCTTGTTTTTGTCGTGGTTAAGAGCCCCTTCAACAGCAGATTTTACACGTTAGCATTCCTTCACAATGATATTGTTACTTGTTGACATATGCACTTATTTTTAGATACATCGCAATGTTTTGGAAAAATATTCTTAAGAGGTTTTTAACTCGCCCTGAATCTAAATTTTATTATTGTTGTAAATAACTTGTAAATGACAGCCCTGTAAACCCTCAACCTTCTACCTAAGCTGTGGCTGTCGGGTTGTACCAGTGTAGCTTTACATAGGGTCACCATGCCTCTCTAAATCTGAGGTTGTGTGCTTGTTTTTGGAGCTAGATTGTGCTAAGATATATTGAATTCTCCAAAATGATAACAATTGTGATCTTACCATTATTTATGTTTTTCTAAAGTATGATCTTAACTGCAGTTAAACTTGATGTCATGTGTTTGTGATACTTGTGTAGGGCTGTACTTAAGTGGTTAGAAACTGAGGCTGAACCTACATTTGACTCCACTTTGTTTATTTGAAAGTGAGACGTATCCCTGATCTATGTTGAATTGAATCAGTGCGTTTCCTGTTTGTTTCTCACTTTGTTCCTCGGCCCTCCCCTCCTCCCTCCTCTTCGATCCAGCAGCACAGCACATATCCAGGCAGTTCAAAAGCTTAGCCCAGGGCCAAAATGTGTCAGACATTTCTCTGTGTAATTCCTTCATCTCTCTGTCTCTCCCGCAGCACATGTTGTCACCTCAGAAGGCTCCAGAGAGATTACTGCAGCTGGCCGACTCCAACCTGGGATCACTGGTGGTTGAGATGGACCAACTACACAGCAGGGTACAGACACTTTTTGTTTTTGTTTTGGTGCCACTTTAGTCCCTGTGATTGTGTCTTCCTTCTCTCTTTATCCTTCTTAGAGCCTCTTTCTCTGTATGACTGCGACATAAAAAGCTGGAGCAAATAGGGAACAGGAAAGTGGCTTTGCTATAGAAAAGTGAAAACACAGGTCCAGTTATTGTACTCAAGCTGTGAACTGCAATGGAGACAACACAAAACTAGTCTATCTGCAGCCAGCAGACTGATATAAAGGCCAAACAGGAACAAGTCTCACATTTTTCTAACATGTCAGTCAAGTGTCAGGCGGATCTGTGACACAATCTCAACAGAAATCTTTAGCTGAACAGCAGACTTAGTCTGCAGAGGGAAAAATCATGCAGAAATATAAACCCACAAGACAGCTTGAGGACAGTGCATTTCTGTTGATATAATTTAGCCACAGTGTAAAAAATAACCTTGATACTCTCCATACATCTTGGCCTTTATAAGATGTCCTCCAAGCTCCAGGTTTAGAGTAGTAGTTTGATAATGCACAGATGTTAGGTTTGGTACAATACACATGTAAAGACAGTGATGAAGTGATATTTGCATATGCATCTTTATCTTTTTAGTATCTTTTAGAGAAGCAGGCTGTGTTTCAACATATAGCAGTAGTAGATATTTTCTTGACACACCTTGAGCCTCTAAACACCAACTAAAAGCATGATTTAAAGCTGGGGACACACTGCACAACTTTCAGTCTTTTAACAAGGAGTTCACACTAACAAACTGGTTTCAGCAGATTTCTGTATAACGACTAAAATACTGGGGATCACACTTAATAACTGTGTCTGCACCTCAAGCAACCATTTCATGACTGACGGGTTTCAGTTGATTTCTAATTAAAAAGGATTCATTTATAAGCAGGAAATGATGCAAACACAAAGGCTTGAAGACTTGTTGTTTTCCATTCCAGAAATAGGAGTGTGGAAGTCAGGAATGGTTGTTTGTTTAGGTTGTTTGTTTACAGATATGTGAATAAACCCTCAAAGATAAGTCCCCAGTAGCTGCTTAAAGAGAGGCATACCTAAAAACATGTGACCTACTGAAACTAGCAGCATCTCAGATCTGTAGGAGAGAATATTTTATCACTCTTATCCTTTTAGTTCTGATGATGAGGCACCTTACTGATTACTTATTTATTCTATTTATCTTGATTCATGAGAAACTGTGAACAGCTATCATTTCCTCTGCTGAGGAGGTTATGTTTTGCCGACTTTGTTAGTTTGTTGGTGAGTTTGTGAACTCGATAGCTGAAGAACATATGAACGGATTTTGCTGGAATTTGAAACAATTTGATTTTGGTGGTGATCTAAGTAAAGATGCAGATCCAGGATTTTCTTTAAGGATTTGTGCTCTCTGAACACTTCTGGTTGCTAACAAACTGCTAACTAGGGGAGTTGTTTGAGGACATTTGTCATCATTATTGATAATCTTTGAAAATGATTTTACATACACAGTTGCAGCAGCCATGAGCACAGCCATTATCGGGCCACGTTAAGAAGAAAGGCTCTCATTCAAGAGTAAAAAAGTTGGTCTGCCATGTTGTAGTTCCATTATGGCAGGACCTTACCTTTTCACTCTCGCTGATGTGTTTATGCTTCAAAAGTTATGAAAGTGGTGGGTTTTATTTTTACAAAGATTATTTATTATTTATTTTACAATCATTATGAACATGACTTGTAAGTTTTATTTTAGGAAAAATTGACACAGGATTTATTATCAACAATAATCTAGAAACAAGGAAGAAATGATTAGAATTTGGTGGTGCTTTGGATCCAGGACTTTTTTTAAGGATTATTCAGTGGTGTGAGACAGGATAGTTTTCCAGATTTCAACAATAGCTTGCCCGACAATGTTTGAAATGCCTTGGTGGAGGTTTGTGCTCTTGGAGCACTTCTAGTTGATTTTATGGAACACTGATCTCTTGTCTGCAAAACAAATTTCCCATGAAGAAACTTTGAACCTTGAACCCTACACTGTGTTGCAAACACAGAGAAGAGGTGTGTTGTGAATCACCAAAGCTTTTTTTTGAGCCATGTTGTAAAAATGTTCATTTATTTGTCTTTGGTAGCCACATTCATGACTAAGGTAGTGCAGCATTTTCACATTCGCTTGATCTTGGTCTCTTACCACAAGTGGACTTTTATTTCCAACCAGCTGCTCCATGTTGGAAACGAGAGAGCATGCAGCTGGTAGACATATTGTTCATGGCTTTACTTTTTGAAACAAAGGCTTCATCCATTACTCTTATAAGGTCTCTGATCAGGTCTTTTATATTTCCGACCTAAAATTTAAAGAAGTCACTTCAAGCAGACACTCATAAGAGTCCCTAATGAACCCTGGAGTCTATGCCTTCCATTCCCATTAGGAAATCCACCTCTGCTTCAAAGCATTCAGATAAAAAATAATAATGTTTAATCATCAAACACATTCAATAAACAGCCAAAAGCATTACCCTATCTGTGCCTCATTTCCTAAAAATATACAAAGTTTCTGTTTTTTTTAACTTTACAATTTTTGGAGTCACAACTCTGACTTGAAATAAAAAACACTTCTTGAGGGGAGAGAATCTACAAGTGCCTAGTCGGGGGAAAAACTGAACACACACACACATTCACACTGTCAAACTACAGCCTTTTAGGGAGCGGGGCCTTGACATTTGTTGACAGCGATGCTATCACCCACACTGCATCGCTGTATTGCACACACAGCTTCTGAAATGATACAGCACGGCGCTGTCAAGTCATAACAATAATTACCAACTCCTACTCTCTGGGTGTGTGTGTACGCGTAACATTGAGTGCAGTAGGATGTGTTTTTATGTCTGTCAAGGATTCATCCATCTCACACTTCCCTGGTCCTGAGTGAGAGTGAGTGAGGTGGTGTTTGCCTTCCACATCAATTATTTATCAATCTGTGTGTGTTTGCACACATGTAAACAAGAAGGTGGAACGACCAAACAACACACACTCACACACGTTTAGTAATATCGATTGTGTATGCATTCATCATTATCCTTCATTCTCCATCGTTCCCTCACTAGGCCTTTCCAGCCTTCGTTACACAAAAAATCAATATGTTCACTTATTCAGCGCTTGTTTATTATTTTATAATGTGTGTGTTTGTGTGTGAAGGCCACTAAGGTGTCGGCTGACGGAGAGCAAGTGGAGGACGATGCTGACAGGATTCATAAACGGGCCGAGGACCTGGAGCAGTTCATCAGGGACACATTGCTGGGAGCAAAAGGTAGACAACACAAACACCATCACTCCTACGTTATCTGCAGCAGATCCTGCTCAGAGAGGGTTCTGGATCCATGTGTCAGTGCAGCTCATGGATTATGTTACATCTCAAAACATTCAAGGGATCTCGATGAGACTTTAGTCCCTATGGTTGCATCTTCCTTGTAATATATTTTAACCTGACACACCAGATGGAGTGTCCCATATATTTCACTGTTCCCTCTGGGAACGAGCCCATTAAAAGTGTCTGGGGAGGGCTGAAGCTTTCAGGAGCATATCCCGCAGGTGACTGGACGATCGTTCTGTCAGTCAGCACTTACTACGGGCTAATCGAATAATGCAGTATCACCTGCCTACAGTAAAACAAACTCTCAAAGTATGTCAAAGGTTGAGCGAAAATATCCTTCCTACAGGGAAGTTTGTACTGTTGTTCTTTGTTTTTCATTTAATAAAGAAATGCGGTCAAAGTCTGCTGCTACTCAAGCTGTTAGCATCCATGCCAATCCCTATAAGTGCACTCACTTTCTGCTGTCCTTTCGCTCGTCTCTCCCACCTCTTCCTCCTTCTCTAAAAGACTCTGGTTGGGCCGTACTGCTTTGGGCCGAGCACAAACATTGTAGATTGGAGCTTGGCAAGATGGATCTGCATGATTACAGACATTGAATCAGGCAGGTTCAGATGCTGCACAAGGTTAATCATATTTGGTAGCAATTGGCACTTGATTATTAGATCTGAAAAGGGGGGAGAGGAGAAAATCTGATCATGTTTGAGTAATGCAGATAAAACCTATTAAGAGACTGAAATTAGCAAAAGCAATCCATGAATATGAGAGATGTCACTTATCATTGAAACTAATTCAAGTATTACTACCTAAAATACCAGAGAGCAAAGACTTTTATTCTTCACTTTCGAAGCAGCAGTGTCTTCAAACTGCTACACTTTGTAGCTACAAACACATCTTTCTGCCTCCTTGTTAGCTGACTAATGGAAATCTCTGCTGGAACACAATGGCTGATGGGCCGGTGGCCAGCTGCCACACTCGGCGCCAGCTGCTGGTGCAAAGTGTTGCCTGAACACTAAAGAGGGATCCAGCAGGCTGTAGCATCTCTAACCACAGTGATAAAGAGTCACCCACTAAGATAATGGGGTGCAAACAGAGATGCTGGGCAAGTTAAACGGTGCGTGCACATTTGTCAAGGTAGAGAAACAGACATAATTTTAGCAGGCATGTGTAAAAACATAGTAAAACAGAATGGAACTCTCTATTATTTACACAGATTTGAGCTCTGTTCTGAATTAAATAACTAGAAGAAAGTTTTGACCTTATGGTAAAAATATTGTGAAATTCGATTTGAATGAAACTTTTCATGCTCCACAAGTATTGTGTTTTCAGCTTGTACCCTTTTGCAATACAGTATTTCAACTAGACTCCAAAGGATTTTCTTTAAGATCTGCACAAACATCCATTTTGACCCAGCGATGAACCAGTTATGGAGGTTGTGGGTCAAAGACAAAGAATGTCAGACCTCTTGTTCATCCCTTGCCTATGATAACTCTATCTCAGGAGCACCTTTTAAGGATTTTGCACAAATGTCCACTCTGGTTTAAGGATTAACTACTTTAGAGTGTTGAAGTCTTAGGCCAAGGTAGCCAGGACTCACGGACTTTCCTCAGTCTGTGCACAGATGTCCACTCTGACTCAAGGATAAACTGATTAGATTGTGTTGGTCAGAGGTTAAAAGTCAAGATCATTGGGCTTCATGTTTAAAAATGTCTGAAACATTTACTGAGGATTTCCTCAAACTGTGCACAAATGTGCACTCAGGTGGAAGGGTGACCTGATAAGGTTTAAAAGGTCAAAGGTCAAGCAGTCTGTTATAATAGAGTGGTACAGGGGTGGAGTCATTTTGTAGGCCATTATTGAAGCGAGCATTGCGTTGGTTTCCTAACAACACTTTTGGGACTTTTCAGTGGGTTTTGGATAACTGCTGGAAGAAGCTCTGTACAGATAGGATTCGACTAGAGTCTAATAGAGTGGTGCAGTAATAAGTCCAAATACTCACAAGTGAGTTGGCAAATTGACTCTAAATTGTCCATAAGTGTGGATGAGTGTGTGAATGATTGTCTGTCTCTCTATGTTGCCCTGCGACCCCTCATCTAACCCAATGTCAGTTGAAATAGGTCCCAACCAGCTGTGACCCCAAAAGGGATGAGCAGTATAGATAATGGATGGACAGACTCTTATTTCCTACCTTTTATTATCATTTTATCCATATCCTTTACTTTTGCAAATAAATATAACATCTTGCCATAGAAACATTACCCTTTCATGCTGTTGTGTTCTTCTCTAGCAAAAAAAAATCTACTAATTATGATTTGTCACGTACAGATTGTTTCACTGTTTTCTTTTGGTAAAGGGCACTGTGTTCTTACTGGTGACGGACAATATTGAAAGAAAAAAAATCTGTCAGGCCTGAGAACTCTGTGTTACCTCTCAAAGAGGCTTTAAAAAGAGACCACACTCTCTTCGTGTGTCCCTAGCTCCTATTGTTCACCTCAGCTTCAGTATTTTATGCCAGAACATCCAAAGATGAACATCATTGGTGATGCTCAGTGCCTCAGTGAATGCTTGAATGACCCACGTGTAATGTGTTTTTCTGTCTTCTGTGACATATTGGTCACCCAGACATGCTCAACCAGAGAGGGTACGACAAAAGTCTGAGGAGAGTTTTAGGGGTTTGTGCAGTGATGATGCCAACAGTGTCCTTTTTTGTCAATGAACAAGAGTTTTGAGCCTCTCTTCATTCTTCTTTTTTTGGCTGTCTGTTAATCATCTCAAGGCAGGAGTACCAGTATGCAGGACACTGTGTCCGCTGGCGGTGTTGTTGTTGGAGTTTTTCTTTGCTCCCACATTATTAGGAGACACAAGCTTCTTTTGACAGTCCTTTATGATGTATTGAATTTGAATTTTATTTAGGATAGCCCCTTGAGATGCAGCATCTTGCTTTCGAGGGGGTGTCTTGTCTGTGCAGAGTTCAATAATGTCTAGGTCTTTTTCCAACAATAACCTTTAAAAGCTAGAGAGCACAAACATCTACCATGGCATTTCTGACATTGTCAGTTGGGTGATTATCTAAAATGTAGACAACTGGCCTGTTTGCCCTGTCCCTGAAGTATTCATTAAAATGTATTGTGAACTTATTGTGAGTTATCTTGCTCACAGACAAACAAATCGGAAAGACACCTTGCATTGATTGAGCATCTCTGTTGAGCAGATTTCAGCACACACATGAGCTGCAGCCCACACATCACTAGTAGCTCAGCGTAGAGGCAGAGGAGCAATTACAGGTTGAACACAGTAGCAACAGAAAGTTTGAAAAACAAACTGATGAATCAAGACCAGAGTCATCAGCATCTGAATAATGTGAGACTGAAGAGACACAAAACTGACAGTTCATCCACCTGATGATTGATGATTTCTCCTATAGAAGGCAGAAAACAAGGAAATAAGTTTCGGTTGACTTTGTCCATAGATGTTTGTGTTACTAATCACTAAACTAATGAAATATCCTTTGATATAATGATTAATAAAAGTGAAGCATTGAAGAGTTCACCCTCTGCTTTTTCTGGTGCTCTGACTATGACATCTATCAGCACAGTTCGTCACAACTCAGCAGTTAACATCGTAACTCATTACACCTAAACACCAAGACAGTTTGGACAGTGCATGGGGGAGAATAACGTAGAAATAGAGTTCAGATGATCCTGATGCAGAGGTTTGACCACTGGTCACCTATTGTCAACAAATTTTTGATGATGATATTGATTATTAGTGTTTGTTTTGTTGCTTTTACTCTCAGAATTACCACCATGTTTGCAGTGTACTACTGACACAACAGGGAGTTACATACAGCCTCAGGTCTTTTGCCCCCTGTAGTGGTGTCCTTCAGTAACCAGTTTTACCTACATGCAAGTATATAGACAAAATCGCTCTTGACACCAACAGACACAAACACAGAGACAAACTGCAAGTACATCTGCATCTTAAGGCCCTCAGGATTCTTCTAACAGCTGTAGTGTAGCTGTAGACCCAAGTCGGCTTTTTAAACATAAAGTTAACTTCACAAGGCCTTTCCTCACCCCACACTGTAAACACAAGTGCTCTCCGTAGCTCTCTGCAGTTGAAATACTTCATTATTCTGATTACATTTATGAAATTTTTATGGCCGCCAGGATGAAAAGAAAGTTAGCAGCCCAACACGTTGTGACGGCCTGTGATGAAACTGTCCTCTCCTTGTTGTGGCTCGTGGCTCTCTGGCCCTCTGCCTAATCACAGTGTGATGATGTGTGTGTTTCTGTGAGAGGAAACGCGAGTGTGTCGTGCCTCACTGGATGATTGAGAGTAGCAATTAGAGACTTAATTAGAGGCTATCACAAACACACAGACAAACACACCAAATACACAAACACTCCAGCAGATGCACACACTTTCGTATAACTGCGCACAAACACGTACACACACATAATGAGGCAAGAAAATACAGTATACACTTTTCTCAGTGTGTGTGCCTGTGTTTACTACCAACCATAATATGATTCCATCCACGTTTTAAGTGTTTAATTGGCTTTTAAATCCCACTATGTAATTATATTGCTGTGAAACACCAACACACTCACATATGCACAAATGCAAATGCCGAACACGCACACACACACATGCAGTACAGCTGTTCATTAGCATGATGGCTTTGGTTCTGTCTTGGCTCTAATCACATCATGTTTACATTTCAAATAAGAGGAAATGCTGCAGTGCAAAAACCACACAAGACCACCCACACACCTACAAAAACACACACACAGTTTAACTTTTAACTCACTTTAATCAGACCGCGTTTACATTTCAAATGAGAGGGGAAGACACACAAACGGCAACACACTCTTTTAACCCTTTTGTTTCCGCTCACGCTCATAAACAGACGCACCGACGCACACACTGCTCATTAACTTCCAGCAGTTTGAGTATTATTCAAATGAGCCCTGGAGTGTTTTAGAGCGGTTTCGTCATTGATTGGTTTGAGATTCGGCTGCCTTTAATGTGATAAAAGTAGGGCGAACATGGAGTCTGCCAAAATCCGCCTTTAAATGGTGTTAAAGACGTTTCTCTGTGTGTGATTGTGTGTGTGTGATTCTCAGCATGTGTGTATTCATGTGAGTGAAGATCAAACCCAGTGATTTTGTCTTTATTTCTGTTTCAGACATGAGCCCACTGTCAGACACATGCTGTCTGTTTGTTTACTGTTTGTGTACAGTACGCCTTTCTGTATTCCTAAATCTTCTGATTTTCTTTGGTCCAGAATGTTTCTTGCTGTAAATAATGATTTTATGCCCTCTTGCCAGTGTTTGGAAAGGGCCGGGGCCATTAAGTTTCTGGGTTTTCCATTCTTTTGAACACACATCTTCAAAGATGCTTTGAGAGGTTCTTATGGAACTTTACACAAATGTCTTCTCCAGTAAAAGGGCAAAAAGATAACTTTTTTTTGTTGTAAAAACATTAACTGTAAAAGAATTGGATGAAGCCATGTGACGTCAGCCATATGAATATCATAGGAGCCTTTTGAACGCTTTTGGATTGCGTAATGGAAACTAACCTGACACACCAGATGGACCGTTCAATATATTTCACCAGTTCATCTGGGAAAGAGCCCAAAGAAAGTGTTTGGGAATGGGCAGAACCTTTCAATAGCATGTGATTGAATTTTGGTCAGATGTGGTCTACTGTCAAACAGTGCTGTCATGTTTATATTCGTATTATAAATATTGTTAATTTTAATATTGTAAATTCCTTGGCCTTGTTTATAGTCTCACTTCTACTTATTTTATGTACTTTTTACTTCATAAGGAAGTTGATATAGCTTAGACTCTGCATTTTGTAACCTGCTTACTTAGTTTTTTACTTGCTTACTTAAATTTTTACTTAATTTTTCATGCCCTTATCTAATTGAATGTCTTTGTTTGATATTCCTACTGCTGTTACTGTGTATAAGAGCAACTGAATTTCCCCTTGGGGATTAATTAAGTATTTCTGATTCTGATTGTTTCATCCCTTCTTTACAGACCAATCAGGCCTTTTATTGCTCAAATACTTGTTTTATTATCCATCTTAGCTATTTATTTTATCTACATAATTATTTTTAAGTATTTTTAAACTCTTCTGTTCTTACTCTCCTCACTGGTTTCTCATCGTTTTAGTCCTGTTTTTACCACATTTTCATGTTTTTAATATACTCCCTTTTAATCATTATTATTTCTCTTCTACTTTGTTTTATGTTTTTATTTATCTTTCCTCTTTTACTCATCCTCTATCTACCCTCTCCTTTTTGCATCTTCCTGATGTGATGCCGTCATCTATCATCTATGACCTAACAGCTGTCATCAATTTATGTATCGATAAACCTATTATCTATCAATTGTCTTACTGTCTCCTTATCATTATATATAAAACAAATATGTCAGCTGTCTCCCTCTCACCAGTTTACCATTTTCTTTCCTTTTGTTGTTTTTATTAACATGACCCTCTTTGCCTTTTCCTCTGACTCTTTCGGTCTCTGTTGACCTGATTGTTGATTTGTTGATTTTATTGTGCTCAAAATGTCCTGCCTTTTTTGCTTTTGTTCTGTCTGTTAAGGCACTTTGTAAATGTCTGTTTTTAAAGCTGCTATATAAATAAAGTTATTATTATTATTATAAGTCAGATATTGTTGTGGGCAGGTGCTAATGTTGCAGTCTTAAGGACGGCCAAGAGACACTTTGTTAAACAAACTCTTGTCAAACATGTCAGCAGTGGAGCGAAAATTTCTTTTCTTTGAAGAAGTTTGTAGTGTTGACATTTGTTCTTGTTTTTCATTTGATATAAAAAGCAGTCCATTTCTAATAAAACTGCGACTAAAGCTGTTAGCATCTATGCTAATCTCTGTACAAGCTGCTGTTGCCTCCCCTGTAGCTCCCACCTCTTCCTGCTGCAGAGGAACTTGATTGGTCCATCCCACTGTGGGCTGCTCACACTTGGTGTAGGTTGGAGCTTGGCAGGATGGATCGGTCTGATTACAGACACTGGATCAGGGGGATCCATCTGCACTGCAAGGTTAAATGAATGCTGCCATACTGCGTGTCATCTTAACCAAACTTTAGCTCTGTCTACTCACAGATAGAAAGGTTGTGTTGAGGATGGACTTAAGGCTGTCTGAAAAAGTACAAAAAGTACTTAAAAACCACTGCCCACGTAAAAACCACTAAAGTGTAGTTATTGACATTCTGTTCAAACTGAGATTAAAACTTTATCAAAGACATCAGAGGCAGTTTAAAGCTGTTTTGTACATGGTTTTCTGTCAATATATTTTTTTTGTGTCTTGTGGGCATGTGTCTTTGTGTCCAGACCTCCAGCTGAAGGCCGCCGAGCTGAACCAGACTCTCTCCCGCAAAGATGGAACCCCAGACAAAAGCCTGAAGGAGATGAAGGAGGAGATCCAGGCCATGCTCGCCGAGATGAGGAAACGACAGCTGGGAGGAAAGAAGAGCATCGCTGACGAGGAGAAGGAGTACGAACACACACTGACGCGCACACACATCCTCAGTAACACACAGGGGTCATGCTTCTCTCTCCCACACACCAGGACAACATGAATTTTAGAAACTTTTCAAACAGAACAGTCTTTGTTTCAGGCCCACAGTGGAGTACACACATTTGCAGAAAAGGTGCCCATTTTGTTCATGAACGGGAGCAAAAAAATCCTCCATGAATAATGTTTAGAGAACAACCATCGCTTGTGTTCTCTTTTTTTTCTAATCCTCTGCCTTTTTATTGTTTTTTTATGTTGAGTTCTTGCTGCTTCTTTATGTATTTTATCTCATAAACACTCTTGGTGTTTCCTTTTTAAAGCTTCTTCTTTCACAACATTCATCCCTCTTGTGCCATTTAAATGGTACCAAACTTATCATTGTCCTTGAAGTCTTTTTCGTTTTTTTCTTTTTTTTACTCACACTTGTATGCATGGACATTTACCTTATGCCTCACCATTGTCCCTGCTAAGATTCTTTCTTACTCTTCTTCTTTTTATTTATTTATTTTATTTTCATTTTTAGGGGTTCCTACCTCGACTTTTTGTTCGCTGAACTTACAGAATAAAAAAAGAGGAGAGAAAAAGACGAGTGTGCAAAAAATTCCCCAACATGAAGCCATGTGTAAAAATAGCTTTCTCATATCTCACACATATTTGCTATATACATTTTAAAACCATATTACATGGCTGCATGGTTTTAAATAAAAAAAACATTTACAACCACGGGCCACTTTATTAGGTACCCATTGCTAGTACAATGTTTGGCCTCATTTTTGTTTTATTTTACAAGAGATGCCTGGCCAACATTGCAGCCATTACAAAATTAGAAAAACACATAAAAAAACTGAAACAGAACACCAACTCTCAACAATTTAAATCATCGATTACAGTATAGATTCAACAAGGTGCTGGAAACAATCCTCTGAGATTTTGGTCCACATTAACTTGATAGCATCACACATTTGCTGCAGATTTGTCGGATACACATCCATGATGCAGATCTCCCTTTCCACCACATCCCTAAGTTGCTCTCTCTGGTGACTGTGGATGCTACTGGAGAACAGTGAGCTCATTGTCATGTTCAAGAAACCACTTTGAGATGATTTGAGCTTTGTGTCACAGCACATTATTTTACTGGAATGATCCATCAGAGGAAGACAAACAGGGATGAATATGGTCAGCAACAATACTGAGGTCGGCTTTGGAGTCTAAAAAGAGCTCTGTTGGTACTTAGGGGTACAGAGTGTGAAAATACCCCTCACACCTCAACACCACCACCAACAGCCTGGAATGTTTAAACAGTGCTGGTTGGATCCATCAATGTTGTAACAGAAGTTATAACTCATCAGACCAGGCAACATTTTTCCACAATTCTGTTGTCCTATTCAGGTGATATCCTGCCAAACGTGGCCTCAGTTTCTGGTTCTTTGCTGACAGGCGTTGCACCTGGTGTGGTCCTCTGCTGCTGTAGACTGGACATGTTGTGTGTTCGGGAATGGTCTTGTACAGATCTCAGCTGTAACAAGTTCTTATTTTAGTCACTATTGCCGTTGTTTTATCTAAAACTACTCTGGCCGTTCTCCTCTGACCTCTGGCAACAATGGGGCATTTTAGCCAGAGAACTGCAGTTCACTGGATATTTCCTCTTTTTCATACCATTCTCCAACCCCTAGACACGGTTGTGAGTGAAACCCCTGATAGATTGGCCCTTTATAAAACACTCAGAGCAGTCCATTGGGCACAAAGAACCCCACCATGTTCAAATTCATTTAAATCACCTTTCTTCTCTGTTTTGATGCTTGGTTTAAACTTCAGCAGGTCGTCTTCTTCATGCCAAAAACGCATTACACTGCTGCCGTGTGATTTACAGATAAGATATTTGCGTTAACAAACAGTTTAACGGGTGTGCCTGATAAAGGAACTGGTGATTGTATCCGATTCATGTTTTCTTTTGGTGAACCGCTCCATCTTAAGCATTCGATCTTCTGTCATGTAGGGGAATGGGAACAACCCTGTACAGAGACGTTGTTGTCTTCAAAGTTGTCTAAAGTGCAAGTCAAGAACAGGGGCAAAAAAATGTAGGAAAAAGTCCTGTGCTTTTATTTTGAAGGGTATTTTTTATGCAGTGGAGTGCCGTCTTTTCACACTGCTTCACAATAGCCCGTGAGAATACCCTGTAATGCTAATTGTCACACATTTTAATCGAAGGGTGTTTGTTGTATATTTAATCAGTAGGTACTCAGCTTAAGCTACGTATTTTTAATATTTTTTTAAAGGACTCCTCAGTAGTTTGACTTTTCATTTCACATTTGTCTGCTAAAGCTCTATGGAAAATGGCTGAAGTTATTGAGGTGTTTTGTGTGTTGTGACAGCCCCATGATCAATGGCTTATTTAGTGCTACTGATTGAATATTACTACCTAAGACCTTGTGTCCCTAAGATGAACTTTTTTGTTTCAATTAAAAAGCAGCTAAGTGTAAAAGGGAATAATTCCCTCTCTAGCATTGCCACATGCAGGTCATTTTGGTTTCTCACTAAACTTTTTCTGTGTTGGCATACTGTGATATCTTGTATTATCTCAGGTTCAAAGTGCAGCATCTTTTAATTAAAAAAATTGAGAAGTTGAAAATTTCCCTCAATTTGGGTCGCAACTTGAAATTAAAGGGTGATGGTGGGTCCCAAAGCCAGACCAGTTGAGAACCACTGCACTACAATATAATCAGCCTGAGTTTCATCTCAGAGTTGAAACTTTTAATTTGTATGGTTTGAGAGACTGGAGCTGAAGTGTGACCCCTGCTGAGTATCTACTTTGAAATTTGAGGTTTATATCAGTTCATACAATAATTAACAGAACTGGATCAATGCTTGCAGGACAAACAGCTGCAGCCTTATTGGGACATAGTTTATTGGGATGCAAGGAAACCCTGCATACTGATCCTGTAAAATATGTCTTTTTTCTTCTTTTTTGTTGTTCTTTTTTCTTGCTTTGTTTCTTATTTTGTTGTGGACACAGGAGACATCAGGAGTAAATACCTTCCATTAAGAAGACATCTAATTTGCTGCATAACCCTAGGCCACAAATTTCTGCTTTTGTTTCACCCAAGTGTTTCATTCTCAATTTCTCTTCCTCCCTCTGAAGTCATTTGGTAGAATTTGCAATCAACATTCCCCTTCTCTCTCTTTCTTTCCTTCTTTCTTTCTTTCTGTGTCTGTTTCAGCAGTAAATGTTGACGAGGTCGATGAGTTAATTAAAAGCATCGCTGTGGGGGTAAAAACGGAGTGAGAAACACAAAGCACGTGGGGTTGCAGAGGGAGAGGAGAACAGCAGACAAATGGACAGGGAGTATAAGAGGGAGAGAATAAAAAAAGTCCAAGAGAAAGTGCGACTGCCACTGAATGACATGTCAGTCTGCGGCTGATTATTCAACTCAACCCTGAGAGGAGATTTCAAGCTGAGCAACACAGAAAAACACAAGCATCAACTAATGTCAAAGCAGAAAATGAACAAAGCCAACATAGTCATATTTTCCCCCATTAAATGTATTTTCTAGCCTTGTTAGCCTGAAAAATTTGTGAACATTCCGGTTTTACTTGACTTTATGATTAATTTAATATTGTAAATATAAATAGGGCAATGATTTAACACTCCCTTTATTCACTTTAACTTAGCCATATTCTGTTTTCTCTGTGTTAGTCCCCAATGGGTTCATTAAAGTTACATCAACTCCAATCATTACCTTACATTTATCCCCAAAACTGTGTGAAACTGTCCTCTGAGTAAAGTCAGCTGGAGGATGCTGGCTCCTTGTCATAATTAATACTGAATATAACAAAAATAATAAATAAACAAAGTAAGGCTCATTAAGGGACTCTGCAGTAAACATATGGTTGTTAAACTGCTTTAAATACATTCAAAGTGAGAAAAGCCTTTTAAAATAATGAATATCAAAAAAACAGAGGATCTGGATTTGAATAAAGGCTGTGCTGCGTTATTTGATGGGCTGATCATAAAGAGAAATGCCTGTGAAATACTGAAGAGAATTCAGCTGTAGACTGGAACTATATTTACACAGTACGGATGCATTTTTGTCTCTCCTATATGGCTCATGCTCTGTTTGATAAAAGGCACTTAAACTACTTAAAGGCCGAGAGTCTATTTTGAAGATAAGAGGATGTAGATCAAACCTTAAAAATCTACTTGAGAGATGCTTTCAGACCAGCAGCCCATCTTCAAGGGCTGTTGTCCTGCATTTCATCCCACTTTCCCTCTCTATCCATTGTACAGCTTTGGTTACCAAGAGGGCCACATTAACATCATCTTCATTGTCAAAGAATTTGAATGGTACAACAGGGATACATAATATTTACATTTAAACTTAACTTAAATTAGCAAAACTTTATCAAATGAGCTTACTACAGTATTTAAGCCAGTCTCAACTGTTATTAATGCAAGTAACAAATCATTTACTGGATATAAAAAAGTATATGTGACTACATTTTTACTTCTCTTTTGGCAAATGCACCAAAAAGAGTTTCACAGAGACAATTACAGAAAACTATTGTCTTGGAAGTATTGACATTTATAATGCTGTCATAGCAGAGTTTCTTCATGTGCATGCTTTCATTTGATATTTGAACCTCACAGGCACATTAAGGTAGTATGAGGGCCGTGTGTGGGCCTCTTGGCCCGCCTGTTGCACTCCCATGTACAACAGAAACAAAGGCAAACGCCCATTTTCTATTTTAATTTGCGTATACTCACTTACAGATGGAGCCACTTAAATGTTCCCCACTGTCCTCGACTGAGTTTTGGCTGGGCCGTGGCAGGTCTGTGATGGGACTTGCCCCCCCTCATAGTTGTAACGAAATCCCCTGCATAACTACTTTAAAAAGGTCAAAGGTTGAAATGTAAATGGTTGTGTTTATTGTGAAATTTAGGCAAACCCCCAGAAAGTTGGGGAACACCCACTTGCTGGAAGCTTGCTGGTGATTTGCTGGAACTTGGCAGGCTTTTGGCTGACAGGGAAAATTGAAGCATCTACATCTAAAAATGAATGTTATTAGTAAGATTTTTTGTCTTTATTCATTTTTATTTCTTTTTACTTTATTTATTCTGTCCTTAAATGAACAAGCTTCTGTCTCAGAGTGTTGGAAGGTAAATACCAATAAATTTGGATGCTAACGACCACACAATCAAGATAGACAGAATTTGGTGATTGCACTTGCAGACTTTCCACTGATGATAGGAGATTCTGTCTTTGACTTTACATAAATAAAAATAACGTGAAGTGAAATTAGTCCACAAACATCTTTGGTATCGATTCGTACTCTACACAACTGCTCTTTGCATTAGGTCAAATATCCTCTAATCTTCTCATTTGGCTTTCTTATTCATTGCTGCAACCCCAATGCTTCAGTTCTATTCATGTTAGTAAAGTCAAAGGGGCTCACTTACAGTTTAATTAACATGTTAAAATGAGGAATTTTTTCTCTTAAGATTGCTTGGTAAATGAAGTTTCTGTCCAGTCTGTCCTGTCCTGTACAAGACTGGCAAGGACTGAATTAAGGTAGATGCACGATGAATGTCATGAAAACGTTTGCCTTGTATCGTAGTACAAATGATTAACCCAGCTCTGTAGTTTTTCCTGAGTCCCTTTTGGTCCTTTTTTCTCTGCTGCTGTTTTTCTTTAAAGTGCACGTCAGAAAATACAGCTTTACCCGCCCACCCTGTCACATGCAAACACACTCACGTTAGTGTGACCATATTTGAAATGTTTTACACTGCTACAATTTAATCCAACGTAGCCTGAGGAGTCAATAGAAGAAAATGGTCCAGCATTTCGACACTGACTCATATGGAGTGATTATTGTCTACACAAGCAGAGGCTCCTGCCATGCATTCCAACAACTCTCCATCTATGTAGCATGAGAATACATTTACCATACAGCTCAATTTCTGTTAAACATTAATAACACTCTACGAAAATATAAATGTAGGTAATGTTGCGTTTTTTTTCTTCTCCAGATTAGCGGATGAGCTGTATCAGAGAGTAAAGAGGTTATTTGGAGACCCCCATCAGGCTACAGAAGACCTGAAAGCAGAGGTAATCTTCACCTCTAATATTTTTCAGATGTTCTCTGAAATAGACGGCATTTCACAATATCTTCGCCATCTGCTTCCCAGATTAAGGAGAAGCTCTCAGACCACGAGGGGAAGCTCCAGGAGGCCCAAGAGCTCCTCCACGCTGCCCAGGGAAAGACCAGGCATGCCGGCTCACTTGGAGAGCAGAACCAGGCAAACCTCACGGCCTTGGAGGTACACAAACACTGATGCTCACAGCTACATCCACATTTTCAAATAAATTTGACATCCACAAACACACACACTGAATCATCTCAGTGCTCAGGGTCACGTTTGTCTCAAGGTTATAAGTGCCCCTCTGCCTGAAGGTAGAGCATGTCACTTATAGGTTGATGGTAAAGTAGAAAAACATATATTTAACCCACAGTTTGGTACGTATCTTGTTTTTTTGTGTCACAGTTTTTGGTTCTGATTGGTTTTAACAACCTTGGCCGGTGAACAGTTTACTTTTTATTCCATTTTAAGGTGTTTTAGGCAAATTTTACGTGAACAACGAGGGATTATTGAGGAGAAGAAGCTTTTTTGTTTTTCTTCATTTATTTTCTTAACTTTAATAAGGAAAAACTTTCCATAAACATCCATGATAGAGTATATAATGTAAAATGAAAAATACACTTATTAATAAATAGCACTTTCAAGTGCTTTTTACCCCCGGATAATAGCCATTATGTCTATTTAAGTATTAAAATGTGAAACTGAAAGAGAACTGCACCAGCTCCCTTCTCAGATTCATCATGTTCATGGTTATAGTGTTAACTTACTATATCTGATATGCATTTATGTATGCATATACAGAGTCAGAGAGGAATAATTATGTATGTAGATGAATTAATTTTTATATTTTTTTTATTTATTTTTAAAAAATTTTAACCAATCAATATATTTGTTTTAGTTTGTGTGTTGGTGGTTTTGTTTCCCACCTTTGTGATCCAGATTAATATATATCTTCCATGCCTGAAGATGTGAAACACGACCATAGATGTGTATTTTTATAAATATGTGCTAGAGATAAGATACTTTTATTGGTGTTTGTATACAATCATTAATTTTCATTCTTTCATTTTTTTCAAATGTATGTACTATCATTGTCTGCATTATTATGGTCATACTTTATTTTATTTGCGTGCAATTCTTTGTTTTTTTTTGTAAGTTTTATTTCTCAGTCCACTGTGTTTGATGTACTTTTGCAATTTTCTTACTTTATTGTTGTGTTTTGTCTTTATGCTAATTGTTTTTTTGGGGGGGGAATAAAAAAACAGAAAAACCAAAATAGAAAGAGTTATAAAATGCTGGATGCCCATTAGATCATGTAGCATGTTATAAAGTGGTAAAAAAAAACACGTGTGAAGTTTCTCAAAGATTAGGGGCCCTTCCTGCAGTGTGTTTTTAGCTTGTCAGAGAAGGCATCATTGTAAAGTGGATACATTAATGTTTGTCTTTGCTGATGAACAGAGAGGACTGGTTATGGCCTTTATGCCAGAAGCTAGATGTGGAACGGACAAAACAAAATCCAAAATTTTCAGTATTTTAAAAAACTGTTTCTATGTGCTGTTGAATGTGACAAAGTTACAAATCCAAAGAAGCTCTCTCTGCTGTAAGAGTTATGAGTTTTTGGATAACTTTTTTGGACACTCGCTCTACATCTGATCGTACTCATAGAAATATGTAATCTATTAGGCATTGTCCCCTAAAAGGAAAGAGATAAATATATGAATAAAAAGAATCATAGAGAGGTGAGCACTGGACCGTCTCTTCATCTCTGAAGCTGTTTGTGTTTAATTCATCATTAAGAAAAGCTAAAAGGCAGCAGCAGCTCCTAACGGAGAGAAAGAACAAGCATTTATCGGCTTGATTATTCAACATATCCCAGAGGGAGCATTCTGCAGTCGTCACACACAAACACAACGCTCTGGGTCTCTCTTTTCTTCTTTTCTGTCTCTCTGTCTGCCTCTGTCTTCTCTGACCCTGCAGTTATTAAGATAAGCTTTGTGCAGTGAAGATCACTCACTACAGTCTCAGGTTACACTAAGGTCACTTTATTTAATAAGATCTCTAAATGTGTCCAAGCTTCTTAGAATTGCTTTTATTTCTCTGTTTTACTTTTTTTTTAAACTTTAAACAGGCTTGAGTCTTTCAATAAATGAAACCATTAAAAGACGTGAACATTAGTTAGCATCGCTCTGGTTCTCACAAAAAAAAGCCTTTAGGATTTTATGAAGCATTCTTGAATTATTGCTGATAACAGAGGCTGTGGCTAAAAGAAAGTTGATGAAACTTGCATGTTTTGCTCATTGTGATAATCTTGACAAATGAATCTAACTTTCATGATTTTCTAAGCTTAATGTGATCAGCAAGAGCAAAAGCTATTCTTACACTACTGTGGAAAAGCAATAACAATATTTCCACCATATAACATCATGCTTTAACCTCTTATTTGAGAATTTCCTCTTAACTGATTGACCTTATCAAGTTGATCCTCATGGTTGTGGCAGAAGTGTACGCATGATGATTTATTCAAAAACAACCAGATATGATTGCATTACGGTGAGCAGTTTCAATTAGTGTTGCTTTTTTTCTCTCAACCACATGACAGTCACTACTAAAGGTAAAATGAAAAGTTTTTTTCTCCTTTGCTTGACCAGTTCTTGTGTTTGTTTGCAGAGGAAACGTTCTGCAGTGAGTGCAGTGAAACAGGACGCCCAGGATGTTCTTGCTGAAGGTGAACGTCTGCTGGATGGAGCTAACCAACTGTCTGACAACATTAACAAGGAGATCGAGGTATTGACGCCACCTTAGAAGGAAATTTTAAATGTATGCAAGTCTTTAAAATTTTGGTGTTCTGTTGAACATTCGTGGAATGTCAGAGCAAGACTACAAATATATAAATGCTTTTACTCTGTTTTTATTGTCAAAGTAACTATGAAGAGATTTTAGCTACTTCATAACCCGAAAGAGCAAAGGAGACTGTCAGAAACAGGGTTGAAAAATTCTATATGATTTTTTCAATCACACTCACAAAATTGTGTTTGTTAGGTGTCTAACAAAAGGTGTCAAACAATTTTTGAGACCTCTATGGTCAATAAAAAGCCTGCATACAACAAAAAAACAGCATACTTACAAAATCTACCAGTTAATGGTTGAGAGAGCTTTGAGATGCTGCTTCACTGCCACCATGCCTGTTTGATGACAGTTTTTACAGCACAGACTTATGTTCAATGGTCTGATTGCATGTCCAAGCACATGAATCTTGCGTTCTTGTCGATTTTAGCCTTTATCCACACCTCTGGCAGGGAACACGGTCGCACAGGGCTGAGCACTCCTTCTACTTGGGTAGAATGCCGACATAATGGTCTCACAGGTTTGTCGTGGATGAGGAGTGGGTCAGCCGCTTTGCACATTATCTACACACAGCAAGGCCTTTGTTTTTATTTTGCCATCTGCGATATGAAGCCCGAAGTGCTTCCACAGAGTAGCTTTGCCTTGCCTCCATTTTCTTGAGCTGTACTTTGGGAGTACTACTTGGTTGTAGAGGTCAGGTGAGCAGTGAGTGGTCAGGTTGTGCTGGGAGCACCCTCAGTTGGATCAGGTGATTCACTGCTTCAGACACCCTAATGTTTTTCTGCACTGTATATTTAGAACTCATATGTACATTGGAGTACTGATTTTTACCCCCAGACTCAAACAAAAGTTGGAATATTGAGAATAAGGTGACAGTCCTAATAAAAAAGGCCCAAGGCTGTATTTTTACCCCTTTTCCCAGATTTTTATATTTTGGTAAACTTGATTCAACATCACCAAATAAATGGCCTCTATTTTCTGTGTTAAGGATCTTGAGGGAATGCAGAAGGAGCTGGGTCCTCTTCATGATGAACTGGATGAAAAAGTTGGTCGACTCACCGAGGGTCTAAGTGATAGTAGCCTGGCCACTCATGTCAGCGATGCAGAGGAGCACGCCAAGCAGCTCAATGAATCTGCTGCCATATTGGATGGGTAATTCAAACACAATAATTTCTCACACTTGTTTCCAACAAGCAGACAAGGCTGATATTAGTAGGTTGTAAATGACAAAGATTTACAGGCAACATTTTGTAACTGATGCCATGTTTTTTTATCATCACTGAGAAGGATATGTTGTTTTAATGTGAGTGTAGAGCTGTTTTGTACATTATTTTACAATTAGAAAGTATTATGGATTATTTAAAGGAATAGTACTATGTTAAAGACTAATAAAATCATAGAAATGTCGTAGGTAGAATCACATTGCTAGATTTGTAACATTCATGATTATAAAAGATCATTTTTATACTAAATAATATCAAGGTTTCCACATAAATAGCTGTTATGCGGAAACATGTAAATACAGCTATTCTGTCAACCTCTCTTTCTTGTGTTTTAAAATTTTGATGTATTTTTTTCATATATTTGCCAGCTCAAGCTTGTTTAGTGCGCTCCAGCTTACAGGTCTTTGTAGAACACTGAATTGAAGCATAGTTCTGCATGTTTGGCACGTATTCATCCGAACCAGATGGCCCGAACTGAAATAGTTCAGTAAAAATACATAAATCATTACACCCACAGTAAGTAATAATATTTTCCTGTCTCTGTCCTCTCTCTGTTCAGTATTTTGGCTGAAGCTAAAAACCTGTCCTTCAATGCAACAGCTGCCTTCAATGCGTACAGCAACATTAAAGCCAACGTGGACGAAGCAGAGAAAGAGGCAAAGGCAGCCAAACAGAGAGCGAGTGAGGCTCTGGCACTGGTATGTTAACTTATAAAACAAGCTGTAAACAACAAGAGCAAATATTCATGTCATCCAGACCCTGAAAGAGTACCCCAAGCTGAACAGGTTATGTGTGCATTATTTGTATTTGTGTGTCTTGAATGCGGTAACACTAATGTAAGCTTTTGCTCTGCTTTAGTCATGGCTCAGGGATCAAAGTAGTTTCTGTTCCCTCTCTCCTTTTTTCATTATCATGACCACACACACCTGAAATCTCCTTTTTTCTCCTCTCTGCTTTTTCATTTCCTAATTTATTCATATTTTTTCTTCACCCTGTTCTTTAACTGGCTTCACACTTCTTCTCTTACCCTTTCATTCTCAATTTCTTTGCCTTTGTCCACGTTATGCCTCTTGTCTTTGATTTTTTTTTTTTGTATCCTTGACTCTATAATATTTTGTTCCCTTTCTCCATGTTTCAATTTTTAGTTCTTTGTGCCCGTTTCATTTTTCCCCATTCATCCTCCCAGCAGCAGTTCTTTTGACTCATTCACCTCGTTTGATTCTTCTACCTCTGTATTGTTCATCTTTCTTTTACTTTGGGCAGAAGCAAGGTTATAGAGGAAGAAGAAGAAAGAGCTATAAGGGAATAAAGGAGTTTGAGAAATCATGCAAAATATTCATGGTTGAAAATGAATACATTTTCTAAAGATATCAATCATTAAGCCATGCTTAGTAATGATACTCTGATCTAAGAGAAAGGAAATATGCAGAGAACAGCATCTTTTATGTGTGCATTTTTAGTGAAATGTATGATCTAAGTCTTTATAAAAGCCCTAACAGTAAAAAAAGCACATATACACACTACAGTCTGAGGTGTAGCAAATGAAGCCTACATGATAGTGCATAAAATTGTGAGAAGGGAGGAAGCCACATGTTAAAATGTCTTTATTCAATAGGAGCAAATTACAGTATTAGGGTTGTTCCCTAGTGAATTGTTCCAAATCTTGAGTCTTTTTGTTGTGGTATTTATCGAACATGGGACCACAGCATCAGCAAGTAAACAATGTGAAGTTAGTTTGTAAAGTGCAGAATGGCTAATGTTAGCAATGCTAATTCCTTACATCTTCTTGCAGGTAAACATGCCTGTGATGACTGTTACTCGCTGCTATGATTTAGTGGTTAAATGCAAGTTAAACCCAATACTCCCAAAACAACACTGTCTCCCTTTTCCGGATCTAAACACTGCCAAATCAGACATGCTCTTGGTGCTACCCTTTACTTCAGTAGTGTTTGTTCAATGTTCTTTTTATGCATTTTGATTAAAAATTATGTCAGCAGTAAGGCAGCGTGATTACGCAGAGCTGCAGGGACCGTGAGCTGCTGGCAGGTCTGTTACAAATGAAATTATTATTAGTCGTTATTATTATTAGTCATTTAACTGGGATTGCTGGACAGTGTAAGTTATGAAGCACTGATTTAGCAACTTATTAAGATGGTGCTGAATTATATACCTATGTTTACCAACCTACCTGCTCACCATCTCCTACCCGTTTCCTATCTACACACCTACAGATGAGTCTGCCTACTTTCCTGCCTACCAGCCCATCCACCCTCATCCCTATTAGGGCTGAAAAGGGAGGAAATTTCCAATGAATTTCCGGCAAACTTTCCGGAAACATTCCATGGGAAGTTAAGCTGGGAAATTTTGGAAATATCCCAAATTGGGAACTTTCCATGGAAATTATGGGAATTTATGGGAATTAACTTGAAATTGAGGGTAATTTAAATGAACTGTTTCATATCCAAACATGAATATAAACATTTTGCTTTATCATAAGCAGACACCCATACAAAATAAAACAATTTAAACACGTTACATTTCAACAGATTTATCTGTATGTAGAACTTTATCAAGTTTTAATCATTTAATTGAACAACCAATTTCATTTTCACTTCCTGTAGTCCATGGCCTCAGTGTGTAGCTTTAACAGTCCAGGGTTCTAGAATCATCTGTGCACGTGATGGAGGAATGCACACTGCATGTAGGGGGCGTGGCCTCAATACCTCTGCAGTATGTGCATGTGATTGAGGAACAGCAGGGATATTCTCAAGAATACTTGCTCAAATTCTGGTTGTTTTAGTCAAGATAATGATAAAATATATTTTCCCAACTATATTTAAAATCACTGTAAAGGGCCAACCGTTCAGTTCCAGGTTTTTCCAATTTATTCCCATTTATTAATGTAAATTCCTGGTAATTCCCATGTAAAGTTCCCAACTTTGAAATGTCCCTTAATTTTCCAACCCTAGTCCCTACCTTCCCACCTGCCTCCCTATTTACCCTCCTACCTTCTGATCCATCCATTCTCCAACCCACCAACCAAGCTATCTACCCATCTACCTATTTAACCACTAACCTGCCACCTAATTTCATACCTACCTACCCCTCCTTAATTGATGTTTATAAATATATCAACTGGCTGATCAATTATCCTATCAGATTGATTGAAAGTCAAAACATCGATTTACACTATTTACACCACCATTTTACCTTTATTTTGAAAGTCCCACTGCACTCCTGTGTGACAGTTTCTGCAAAGTCTCGGCCATAATGTGTTCCACTTACCTGGTCTCTTATTTCCTGTATTTCCGCCTCAACCGGTTCATAGTCTTTTGTTGTCTCCCCTTTGACGTGCCTCTGTTACTACCTCTGGAGATGGAGCATCAGCTTGTTCCCACTGTCATGTCTCTCTGACATTCACAGTGGAGGCTAAGGTTAACAGGGTGTAAATAAAACTGCTTTAAATGGCAGTGTAAATTGGGCTATAGATTGAAGTATGAATCCACGAGCAATAAGACATCAACTGATGAGAAGAAACAAATTGCAGATCAGATCAGAACAGATAGATTTAGTTTTCTTACCATCACAGGCGAGTTTGGGTTTTGAAAGTTAGATGACCACTGATCCATGTCATGTAGTCACAACTCTGTTTGTATTCATTTTAGGCTTTGGGTCCAGAAGTCCCAATAAAAGAAGCAGCTCAGGGTGCTCTGCAGAAGAGTCACAAACTGCTTGATGAAGCTAAACAACTTGAAAATGATGTCAAAGGTAAGTGTGCATGTCATTGTGGATGATTCATCTCATAACGAAATGTATCACATTTTGTCCAGCAGACAATTAAGGGTTAAATGTTGGCTATTACTTGTTATATAAAGAGCTGTAGTCTATGAAAAGGTCACAGTGATTATATTAAAGAAAAAACTGTTTAATTTCCATCAATGTCAGTCTTAATCTGCTTCTCCGTTACCTCCTGTCAGTCATGTTTCCCCGGGCGCTGGAGGTGCGGGAGGTGTTTTATTAGTCGACAGCCTTGACTCCAAATCATCCCATCATTACGTTAATCTTTTCTGTGTGTGTGTGCAGAGAATGCAGACAGTGTGGCCGGGCTAAAGGGCAGAGTTAAGGCGGCTAAAGAGAAAACCAAAGACCTGCTGAAAGCCGTCAATGGAACCAAGGCAACGCTCAACGCTATTCCCAGTGGTACGCCTGCACAAACACAGTGTGTGATAGGGTGGGTGTGTGTGTGTAGGGGAGAGATAAAAAGAGAACGGGTCGATATGAGTGCGCTGATCGAGGTCAGGAGCTCTGGTAAACTCAGCTTGACACGTCAGAACTCACAGATTCACACTGAAGCGCTCACTGTGGTGAAGGAGAGCCTGTTGGACCTCAGTGATCCACATGGTTATGTTCAGATCAAGAAACTGTTAAACGCAGCTTGTAAATGGGTGACCTCGAGGTTTCCAATGCTTGTTAGATTTCAATTCAAATCCCTGAGAGTGGGTTCAAATACCCCAACATGCATGGGCTAGATTTCTGGAGACTGAACGGTTGTCTCTCAGTGAAAAAGAATCTTGGTTCATGGCCAGAAATCCGCAGAAATGTGAAAAAACTCTGATGTGAGATACTAAAAAATCCAGAGACAGGACACAGCAGCTGAAAAAGATATAGTGACCTCTGAAGTGCACTGTGAGGTCTGCTTTGATACTTTTTCTGTAGCTGGCTCAGTATGCTTGGTATTTGAATTTCTATTTATTTTTTTTGTCATATTTTAATGCATTTTAATCACACTATCACTGCAAAAAAACAGCAACAGCTTTAAAACAATTTCTGGGTTTAGTCTGTTATCAGATTGTAAAGTCTTTGTCAGGTTAGGAACAAACACCAATTCCAGTGAAGTTGGGACGTTGTGTAAAATGATAAATTAAAACAGGATTCAGTGATTTACATTTTTTATTTACCTTTAATTAATCAAACACATAACAGAGACAGGATATTTAATGTTCAAACTGATAAACTTTTTTTCCAAATGTTCACTCATTTTGAATGTGATATCTGCAGCATGTTCAAGAAATACTGGGACAGTGTAAAAAACAAACAAACTAGGAATTCTACACATGGGCGTCTGTGGCACAGTCTGATGGCAATCAGAAGTTTGCAGGATCGAGCCCAGCTGTCCTTGGGCAAGACACTTGACTCCAAGATGCTCCCACTGATGTGTCAGTGGCGTGTAAATGGGTATGAAAGGGCGTGGATGTGTAAAGCTGATGGGTTATTTAACTTTGAACGATCAGTTAGTGAATGTGAGAGTGAATAGGTGTGAAGTGGTAGAGCTGACCTGCAGTGTTAGCTAATTTTAAGTATAAAAGCAGAAGGAACTAGAGAGTCTGATAAATAATTACAACACTGCACTTCAACTTTCATGGTTTCAACTGTCTTACTGGGGAAAACATTTGAGTTACTAATTTAATTTTTAACACTGTACTGTACCTTTTAAAAGTGATTCAATTTTGAGTTTTGATTTTAATACACAAAAATGCATTTAAGCTTTTGTTTTAGCTCACTGTGCCTTGTTTTAATTTCTTTGTTTTTATTCTTTGTGGTTTAATTGATTCTTTTGATAAATGTTTTATTCTGATGTGTTTCTTTATTGCATTTGTCATTGCGTTCTGATGCATTGTGTGAAACACTTTGTTGCTGAAAGGTGCTGTACAAATACACTTGCCTTGCAAAGCCTTACAAAAGCATAGGTCAATGAGAAAAAGTCCAATTTGATCAGGGATTTTAATACTAAATATTAAAAGTAAGAAGAAGTATTATAATACTTCTTTAAAACTTGCCCTTAACTGACCTTGTGTCACACACAATCCTGCTTGATGTGTTTCTGTTTTATGAATTCTTTTTTTGGCAGACACTGCGGCTAAACTGGCAGCCACGAAAGCTGTAGCAGGAGAGGCTAATGCCACAGCCATCGATGTTTTGGAGCGCCTTGGAGATCTGAACCTTCAGCTCAGTGGTCTGCAGAGGAACTACAGCGAGCTGGAGGACACCGTCAATGCAGCCAACACCATGATTCAGGACCCAGAGAAAAATAGTAAGGACTAAGATAACTACCTACTTAAAAACATATTAACAAACTATTGTATAAAAGATGTTTTTATGTAGCTAGTAGTTCTATTTTAAGTTATCCTAGATAAATGGTTTTGGACCTTTAGCTTTAATAGGGAATGTGTTTTATTATAAGGTCATCGACTGCTTACTTCAAGGAAACAGTTACCAAAAGACCGAAAGTCCATCCTACTTTGAGGCACAGTCCCTTAAGGAAGCCTGATGGCAAATAAGGTGTAGAAAATAGTCAGTCCATCTTTGCTCAGCATGATTTTGTTTGTGAATAATTAAAGGCATGTTTTATGTTAAGGTCTGTCCCAAGTAGGAGCAGGTTTATTTAATTTCATCGATATTTTTTCTAAGCTTCTCTGTACTGAGAGGTTTAACTGCAGTCTGTAAAAATGTTCTATATTTTGTTTTCATTTCCTGTTCTTCTGTGATTACTTAACTTTTTTTTAATCAAGTAATCTAATCATTTTAGATTCACAAACAAGGTAATAACTCAACCTTCAGTCTTTAAAGAATGAAAGTTATAAAGAAATGTGCTTCTTGATCTTGACTTTTGATTTTTTGGACAAATTAAAGGTCCCATGTCCCATGTTTGACCATTTATGTCTTGAGTGAGCTTAACAAAGAAATGAAATATTTTGTCACTGTAGAGGATCAGGATCATCCTGTAGAGGATGCCCAAAAACCGGGGGGGGGGGGGGGGGGGGGGGGGGCATTAAGGAGCATTTTCTTTGGAGGCAAACCACATTTCTCCATGAACTGAGAGTTTAGTAGAAGGTGCCATGTTCTTTTGCTCCTCAAGCTCCCGCTAACAACATTGAAACCAAATAAAGTAGATTTAGCAGGACATGGGACCTTTAAATCACTGCTTTTACTGCAGTTTTGTGAAACTGTACATACAAGCTTGATCTGATACTTTTCTCTTTGTTTTTCTTTCCTCCAATCCCCGCAGCCATCAGTATGTATACTTTACTTACTTATGTAGAGCACTTTTTGATCATAAGTGGTGCACCAATACTATGATGCAAAAATCAAGAAGTAAGGAGTAATTTTACACATCTGCAGCACAGACTTAGACACATTGTTGGATCCTCACCAAAAATCTTGAAAGGCATCTTTAACCATCTCTCTAATTCTGAGGGCCTGATTCACTAAAGCATAGAAATTAACACACAAAACACAGTGGCCTCTTTATTCACTCAAATTGCACCCAAAAAGTTGTCTCACTCTGTATTTTTGCTCTTGTTTGGCAGTTGAAAGTGTAAAGGGGGTTGTTGCTCCTATATTATGCGCAGAGCTGCACCACTGTGCTTTTCTTTGTTTTTATTTTTTAAATGTGATATGGAGTTTAACATCTAAACAAAACTCTGCTCCCCGGTTATAGCAATGATAGAAATGTCAAAGTAATAATTGCAGACCACATTTACAGAGTTTAAAGTCAAATGAAAGCAAAATTGTTTTCCTGATCCCTAGAAGGCTTGTGCATGCCGTCTCATAAGAACTGATTTCTGATGTGTTCATGGTTTTTACCGCAGTTAGTGTCTGACAGTAAATATATACAGTCCAGTTCGCATAGAAACCATCTTTTTTCCTCAAAATGACTGCTTAATGGTTTATTCAGAAGCACACACACAGCACCATATCAAAGAGATTCTGTTTGCTGTGGAGCTGGACATGGACTCAAGTATCCTGAGCAGTGTCACAGTTTTGATCATATATAGGATAAGTGTTTACATACGCACAGGGGAACCTGGTTATTAGTTCCCCTGTAAGCATGGTTATACAAGTATTCTGTAGTCTGACCGCTGCATCTTATTTGCGAGGTTGTTTTTTTTTGTACAACTAAACTGGTGCAGTCTGCTGTCGAAAACTGGGGTAAGGCTCTCACGTGATGTATTATCAATGTTTCTATCTTCTCCAGGGAGAACAAAACAGGTTTATAGAAACCAGGAAATGACAGTATCCTGGTTTCTGAAATCAGCTAATGTTGTTTACGTGGACTAACACAAGTCAGGATGCTTTGGAAATAGATCTTTATTCACTTATTTCCACAGCCTTCCTGTACTAGTCATGCAATCTTATGTGAACCATGCCCTCTGTCTTTAGATGATTTGGGTAAATTTTGTATTTTGGTTCCAGCAATTTCAGCCATTTTATTATAATCTGATTTGAACTTATGTGTTGGAGCACCACATTTTAGTTTTAGAACCACCTTTAAAAGCTTTAAATTAGACCCTGTCTCCTTTCTGATATGCTCTGATTGGGCATGAAAGCTCTGCAAAGCATGGAGCACTTCCTTTCCATCCTGTTTTTCTGCTTTTCCTAGTTTCAAGCCTTTAAAATATAATAAAGTGAATAGTGTAGACAAGCTTCTGCTTTAATGCTGGGCTTTGCTTATTGCCTCTCCATCTCAATAGCTTTAATGCTGTGTTTCTCCTCTCCCTTTGAATAACATAGCTGATTTCTCTTGATTACATATTTGTCATCCTTTCCAGCTCTTCATGTGCTCGCTCTCCCTGCTTTCTCAGCTCATCTGCAGTTATTAAAAAGCATTTATCACTACATTATTGTTTATAACTTCTGTAATCTGTCTCATACTCAGTCCACGCTGCTGGAGCTAAAGTAAAGGACTTAGAGGATGAAGCTGATAGGCTGTTGGAGAAGCTGCAGCCAATTAAAAAGCTGCAGGACAATCTGAGGAGAAACATCTCACAAATCAAAGAGCTGATCAACCAAGCCAGGAAACAAGCCAACTCAGTAGGTTTACAATCCTAGATCCTCTGTAACATCACATTGCATCACGAGATTGATGTTTAGTGCTAGTTTATTTTATTTATTTATGTATTTGAAGTGTTTTTGGGGGCATTTACTGCCTTTATTGATCGATGAGAGATACATCTGTTGCTACATTGTGAAACAAGTTGGAGACCAAAATTCTGATCCTGAACTTTATATATGGACTCTTTTTTTTTCCTTCTGTAGATCAAGGTCTCGGTGTCTTCAGGTGGTGATTGTCTCCGTAGTTACCGCCCCGACATCAGGAAAGGCAGATACAACACAATCATCCTTCATGTTAAAACAACCACACCTGATAACCTGCTCTTCTACCTGGGATCAGCCAAATATGTAAGTAATCTGTCCACCTACTCTACTTGGATGTGTAAATGAAAAGTTATAAGAATCTCATACAATGAATAAGGAACGTATTGACACTAAACCACATGTCTATTATTAATATCACATTTGTACCCTCACTTGAGGATCATTTTAGCCTTAAAGGGCTTTAAAGATATGGACCTCTTTTAAAAACAGTATGTCAAGGGTTAGCAACTGGTCACCTAAGGACCTCATTCAGCCTTCCTCCTCATTGGGCAAAGCCTGCAAGTCAACTTAACATTTTGAAAAAAGTACAGACAAGGAAAATTGTGAGAAATCTGCCATGAAAACATAAAGACAGACATGTTTTGGTTAACAATGCATAGAAACGCAGATATACGGAGCTTGGCCTGTAAAGTCATCAAGCAGAAGTGCCAGCGCTGGAGCTTAATTACTGGTTATGGCAGTAATCTGCTGGTTACAAACAGAACTCAAGTCTCTCTGTTTTACACCAATGATTTTGGATGTATTGTTAAGGCTGTTTCTGTTCTTGACAGAGAGGCTGTAAGACAAGTAGAAAAGAAAAGCCAGCAACCTGCTAGCATTAAAGAAAAGCATTGTAAATGTTTTAGTGCAGGGAACAATCAACCTCACAATGCTTATCTGTTGCTTTCACCTAAAATACAATAAATAATGTGACCCTCTTGGCCCCATCTACACTGATGTTTAGCTTAACTTCTATACCAGTTCAGATTCTTTCAGGGGCAGAGCTGATCAAAATCACAGTGGTTAATACATAAGAATGAACCTTATAAAAAACCCACTTTAAAAAATACTGAACTACCTCTTTAAGCTTCCTAAATGTGTTCTTTATGTGGGACACTCATTAAAATGGAAGATGTTCAAAGGTAAATAAAATCACAATTTTTCACATCCACAATTTTATGTGCATGACATAATTTTTTCGCTATACATCAACACTCATTACGTCTGTTTTGGTGACTAATTTATCTTCACGGTTGGTGCAATAACGCTGATATTTTCTCTGTTTGTTTCTTGTGTTATTGCATGTAAAGCTGATAATAGTGTTGACATATAAATATTTTTATATTTTTCATGTTAAATCATTTATCATATTTAATACGGTGTTTCAGTGCTGTTATTGTTAAACATTTATCATACTTAAAGACACCCGTGCTCCAAAAGCTAATACACACACACCCACACAAACATAAGTTTACATGCCTACACACTCTCTCACACACACAGCCCACACAGTCCCCGAGTGATTTGTCTAATATGAGAATAATTAATTCTTCTCGACACTTACTCACTAACACCCCTATAAAGACAGCGCAGAGCTGTTTTAAGGTACCGATGATAATCCCTCAGCGTGCACGTGTGTGTGTGCGTGGGTTTGTGTCTGTGTGTCTTAAGAAGCAACAGCAATTAATGACAAGTTCATGTTGCTTCAGCTTTAGTCTGATTTCCCCAGAGAAATCAGCGCTCTGCTTCATCATGTGTGTGTGTTTTTTTCTGTCTTTCTCACTAATAATCTCTAATAGTGAGGAATTCAGTGTGAATAGTAATGCTTTATTTGTGTGTGTATGTGTGCATGCTCCCCTAACATTTCACTAACAGTGTGTAATGCTGGCTGAATAATAACGACACTGCCCTGTGATCTGTGCTAATGAATAATCACCATTACCCTGGAGAGACTACAAAGATAAGTGTGTGTGTGTGAGTGTGTGTCATTTGTGTTTTCAGTTGTGACTTCTAATAATCTCTAATTGTGCATAATACTATATGAATAGTGATGCCTGTGAGTGTGTATGTGCAGTCCACATGCTGCGCCTGATGAGAGCATGTGCTGAAGACTCTCTTATTAATTATTTTGGGCTCATACATAAGTTATAGGGCCATTAATCAAAATACAGCGAGATCCTGCGAAAATCCACTTATAGAGACAGATGGAGAAAAGTTCAGCCCGTGAGACCTCAGAACAGACCAGAGCTGGGTGTTATGTTTCCCCACTGTTCACTAATTTGCCATTTCTATATG
This sequence comes from Cetoscarus ocellatus, assembly GCA_037902135.1. NCBI lineage: Eukaryota > Metazoa > Chordata > Actinopteri > Labriformes > Labridae > Cetoscarus > Cetoscarus ocellatus. Next base: position 1,237,518 of record JBAMNC010000543.1, read on the forward strand.
ATAAATAGTCTTTACAGAGAACAAATTAAGATTTTGGACAAATATTTATCATCGTTGTATTACTATCAAATGTGTTATACAAGGCCTGGTTTCTGTTTACTCAAGAGATAAGCATGATAATGTGTCAAAGCCAAGCAAAAATAGCCTAATAATATATAAAGAGAGAGAGGGTATGCACATGATGCCCAGGCCTGCTCACAGAAATGTCTGGGCCCCTGAGAGACCCCGTAAATGAGCCCCCCATTTGGGGCCTATCTTCAATCAGATTAGGGAGTGGACTAAAATTAGTTTGTTACAGGTCTTGACTTGGCAATTTACAACAGCAATACTGCATTAAAAATTTAAATTGAGCCCGTCTGTTGAAGGTATTAAACTTACACCAACAGAGGGTCATACCATTTCAAGACAGAGGGTTTGACTTTTGAAACTGGCAACAATAAATGAAACATATTTAGTTCATTTAAAAATTACTGGTCAGAATTAAGATTTAGAATAAAAGGTTATTGCTGTGTACATTTTGGGATTAGCCCCTCCATTATACTGGGCCCCAGAAAGCTTTCCCCTCGGTGACGTCACGTTCAATGTTAGAGAGTGGAATTCCAAGCACTGAGTAGCAAGACTGACGACAGCAATATGAGGAAAGTAAGCAGTAATAACCTTTTTTTAATTTTCCCGTCCACATGAGAGAAGTTTTTAAAAATGTCTTGTCCATATGAAAACACAAAAATGCACTATTAAATGTTTTGTATTACCTTGAAACAATATCCGTAATTTTTTAACTTTTTTTTTCTTTTTGCAACACTTGAACAAAAGCAGTTTGATTTTTATATTTGTTCAAACCACATGTCTGACTTGTTTTACAGTTTAACTTGTGGCTATGTTAATTGGTAATGGCAGGCATTTTTAAATATATACTTTTTGGTTTTATATATCATTTCAAGACATATCTGATAATAATCTTTTGGTGACTCTTGTTGGTTTCAACAGCTGTTATAAGCATGGCAACCACAGCCATGGATCATCAATTAACATGGTCACTTGTGAAACAATAGCACCGGGTCTCGTCCAGAGTGTCAGCAGGGTTTACGCCTCCTTTTTAAAGCAGTGTCTTAGTGAGGGAGTGACAAAATTATGTTGGTATGTAAATAGTTAAAAATAACGTTAATTCAAAGTCCGATGCAACACAATCAACAGTGATAATGTTGCAGAGCGCAACATCACTCTGAGAAGAGGTCCGTGCAGAATATGATGATTTTTTTCACCTTGGCAGTAGTTTTCCAAAATATGCGTTTTTAGTTATCTAAAATTCTGTTTACATGTAGACAGAAGGACAAAATGCACAGACAAACCTGACATTTTCACAAATATCCACCTACATGTGGATATAGCCTCAGTGGTCAAGAGCATGCACAGTCGGACAGATTAAAACCATTATTTTGTCAAGCAATGCTCAGATGGTCTGTGGAGTCTGGGGGTAGGAATTGTAAGAAACAATGATGCAACCGAGTAGTGAAACTTTTGTTTTTTATTCCAACTTCTGTGAAAAACAAGGGAGGAAAGAAAACATCTTGCTGAGATCAAATTAGTATGGATGTATTTTTATTTTTACATTTTGCTTTTTGACTTTGTTCTGTTTTACTTGGGTAAATATTGGGTTTTGATGTTTTAAAATCATTATTTTCAGAAATGTACATACAGTTGTTTTACTGACATTGAAAAAACCACAACATTCCTCACCGTTAGTTACAGCCAAAGTGTGAGTAGATAAACACACGCCAAAGCCTTCTTCAAAACTATACAAATTATTCAGACTTTATTCCTGAAAAAACAATGAAAGAGTCTTCATTACTGAATTGTCATTGCTCAAGTTCTAACTGAACCACATGTCCTGAAAATCAAGGTTGATTCTGAGTCCTGGACTTGAGCACTTAAATAATCACTGATCTCATAGTTACCACATGTAGAGTTGTACAGAATGAAGTATCTCTAAATCATTTCCTTTTTTGGTCATTCAACATTTGGCTTCGGCTTGTTGCAGGTTGATTTCCTGGCCTTGGAGATGCGCAAGGGGAAGGTGAATTTTCTCTGGGATGTGGGTTCAGGTGTGGGAAGGGTCGAGTATCCCCATCACACCATTCATGATGGGAGCTGGCACAGAATCGAGGCTTCACGGTAGGTGTCACAAACATGCACGTTTGTCTCTGCCACACATTCACAATGTTTTTCAAGCTACAATACAAAGAAAAGAAACATTGTAGGTTTCACCTTGAAAAATCAGAATGTGGAGAAACATAATAGAAAGGTACAGCACATGCATATCCATCATTTCCAGGTTTCCATTCGCATGAATACACAAATGTCAACCTACAGACTGAACTTTCAATGTAAGAAGCAGCTGTCCCAAAACAACTCATTGTAGGGCTAACAGAGAAGTGCTCTTAGATGGACATGAATAGCACTTGTATCTGCGTTTATAGTGTGCATCAGCAACAACATCAGCAAAACAAAGACATGTAGTATTTATTAATCCTTTTATTCACCTGTGTTTACATTTAAGGTATAGTCTAAGTATAGTAAGTATAGTGCTGAAAACAGTACAAAGTCAAAACACTCAAGAATCATTTATAAAACTCTGTTTTTGATGCTGTCTTCATATTTGACTTTATGTGCTATGGAACTGATTTGCATCTTAATTTGACGCAAATTTCTCTACAAAAATATTTTGCAGAGCTGTCGATCAGGTTAGATTACTATTCTAATCAAATGTTTTATTTTCAAAGCTTCCATATTTTAGCACGTTTTTGTATCTGTTTTCCACTAGATTCCACCATGTCTGCTTCAAAATACACATACTGTAAGCTTGATATAGACACAGGAACAGAAAGATACTGAATTGATGTTCTAGCATGTTGCATTGGTACACATTCTTGTGATTAATTTTCATCAGTAGAAGGAAAAAGATCCTGGGGCATCATCATGTTGTGAGGGTGAGATGCTGATGTCCAACATCAGTATCTAATAACCTAGCTTACAACGACCAAAAGGAAAACACAAAACCAAGCTAAAAACCACAGGACATCATTTCATTCATGGTGAGCAGAAAAACATGCTCTTTCTCTCGGGAAATCAGGAGTTTGCCGCCCCAACAGCCTTTGGCACATCATTACAAAGATTCAGTGTAATCTAGCAGATCCAACTGAAGTATTCAGACTGAATACAGACCGTCCAAACACCAGGAACATTCACACCTAGCAGACGCCCCTCATGTACCATGTATTACCATCCAAGAGATTTCCCAAATGTGTTCTCCAATTGGATCACACAGGCTGTAGGTCTTATAAATGTTCCTCTACACAACACAGAAACAGTGTTTTCTGCCCTGGAAACAAACCCTGAGGTGGGAGATTAATTTCACAGCACAGCTCAGAGGCTCCACTCATACAAACTTGTTCCACTATGAGTTACTATCATTCATTTTTAGCACTTCCACTTCATAAAAACTGAGTCCAACATCTTCAGCTGTAAATGTCCTCCAGGAGAGACAGAAAAGAAAAGAATCAAACCTGTGCTCTGTTATTCTCCTTTTTCTTCCTCCAGTAATGGTTTGAATGGCACCATATCCATATATCCTCTGGAAGGACCCATGGCGGGTATGATGCCCACACCAGCCAGTGCCAACTCACCCACGTCCTTCACCATCCTGGACGTGGACCAGAATGCCTACCTGTTTGTAGGAGGGATACTTGGCACAGTAAAGGTATTTCTCCATTTTTGTCCGTATGCAACAAACATATAAAAACCTGTTTGATTTTTTTTTTTTACTTTTTTTTCGTTGTTTGTCTTTCAGAAAGCAGAGGCAGTAAAGGCAGACTCGTTCACAGGCTGCATGGGGGAGACATTCTTAGATGGGAAACCAATCGGACTGTGGAACTACAGAGAGAGACAGGGAGACTGTAAAGGATGTGTTGTCAGGTAAACAAACAAACCCATCTTATCACCTCATAAAAGGACTGAGGAAGTCATCACTATTGCTGGGTTACAGGCAGCATTGTATCCCCAGTGCTTAACAGTGCTACCTTAGATAATTCCACTCATAAGGAGGGAAAAGGGTAGAGCTTTCTGGGACCCAGAGTCATGGAGGGGCCCATTAAACATGTCCCGCTCTAAATCCAAGCAATCTATACATAAAAAAACCCTAACCATTATTAAACCAACAATCATTAACATATTTTTTTATTTTTGCCTGTTTCAATATGAAAGCCCCCTCTTTTGAAATTGGTTTGAGCCTTTTTTTTTATTAAATTATTGTTGTTAATGGGCTCATGTTACGGATTAGCCTCCGGGTCCAATACAAAGAAAACAAACACATACAGCTAACCCCAACCTGAAGTGTGGATCAAATGAGAAGAGACGGCCTTGAGAAAGAAGGGACTGGTTTTCACGCAGAAACAACGAACCCAGTCGGCTCCTTTCAGTTCAGTTTTTTTGGTTGGGGTGTGAAACAAAACAAATGCCGGTTTCATTCCAGTCAGCAGCCATGTTGCGTCCAGCTCCCCAGCTGCAGCCACTCTTACCTGATGGCTTATGACGTCTTTTAAAAGGAGACAAACGTCCACTCCTGGCGCACCTCAGGCATGATGCATTCAAGTCCATCAGAAAAGACAGTTAGCCCAACACAGCTTAACCTCCTCTTTATTTCCGAGATGAAAACCAGTCCGAAGTAAATTAGAAAACAAAAGAAACCCAAGAAAAGAAGAGGAACCATCTCTCCTCACATTCCCTACACTCAGTAAATCAGAATCAGACAAATTATATATCTCAAAAGGCAAAGCAGGTTTTGCAGATTAGAAAATAAAGCTATTTTTTTACGGATAGGGGAATATCAGAGACAATTGACAGACAGCTGGACAGTACATTGACAAAGATGTTCACTTGCACTTTGATACCACCCCTAAACTTAAAGACCATCAATGCGCAGTAAATGCAACCTGTCCTACTGTGCTAAGTCTCTCTTTCGGTTTGAGTTGTACTGCTCTAAAGAGCCTTGGACCCGCCGTGTCAGTGCTGCTAATGCAAAGATAGAGGCATATACCTGAGCTCCAACCAGCATGTAACAGAAGCCCTTGTTTTCCACAACATGGTGAGGCCTTTAGTCTTTGCACATAAGGTTAATAATCGATTCAGCTATTTTCTCAGATCACTCAGAGCTTGGAGGCAGCTTTGACAAGCTAGGCATGTCAAGTGTTGGTTGGTTTATCACTAAGGTTAGCTTAGCTCTGCTGTTGTCAGCTTTCGCAGTCCCAGGGTGGTGCAAGGTGAGGTGAGCAACATTTCCACTTCTCATATGTCTCTCACAAACCCCATGTGTCGTCCATCTCTTATGTCCCTTTCAAAGTCCAAAATAAGTCCACACAAGATTTAAATGCATATTGTACATTTGCATCTCTCCTGTGCAGCCATGTTTGTTTGCTAACTCTCCTCCACACATCACCCCCTGTGACCTCACCTGCATTGGCCTAACAGCACCATGGTGTGGATTTAACTTCACTAAACGTTGTAAATCAATACGTAAACAAATATTGATTCTTGGTGGACAGAAATAGATTTAATATTGCCACACCATTTCTATGAGCAAGCCTGACCTTAGATGATTTTTGTTTAGGGGGTGGTCCTTGGTGATATTTGTCATAAATCATTTAGTCTGACTTTAAGGTGTCAGTGATTGATCTCATTGTGTTAACAGATATGTCATTTTAATCAAACAAACTCAAAACTGACTCATTCTTAATTCATTTTCAGTCCCCAACGTACGGATCACGAGGGAACAGTTCAGCTGGATGGTGAGGGCTACGCAGCAGTAGGACGGCCTACCAGGTGGAACCCCAATGTTTCCACAGTGACCTTTAAGTTCCGCACATTCTCCTCTGACGCCCTGCTTATGTATCTTGCTACTGAAGATATGGTATGTGTGCAAAATAACCACTAAGAATACTTGAGCACTTTGAGCAAAGTTCATCATAGGTTCCTTAAAAGTCTTAAATTTGCCTCTCAGAAGTGTGCAGGAGACCCAATTTTTGGACAGTAAATGGTGTAAGTGGTAAATCTCAGGTACCAATATACAGATACAGAAACAACTGACTCTTTGTTGAGCCCTGCCCTTTACAGGAAGGGCCCTACCAACTTTTTTCATGCTTAGTGTATTCAATTCTCGGTAAAATGTGGACTTAGTGAAAAGATAAATTCAAAATTACAGGAGGGTGCATGAAGTAAAATCAAAATCTTTATGAAACTGTCTGAATACTTAAGAATTCAATTGGTGAATGACCTTAGGGATGTCATCTGACATTGGCTGTCAACATCATGCATTTTTTATTCCCACTAAATATTCTTAGACCACCAAAAATTTCATCCATCTATTCATCTATCTTCCTCCACTTATCCGAGACCGAGTCACAGAGTCAGCAAGCCAAGCAGATCAGCCAAACGTCTCTCTCCCCTGCAACACTTTCTAGATCCTCCAGGGGGGATCCCAAGATGTTCCCCAGCCAGAGAGGATGTAGTGTATAGTTCCTCACGCAGGTTCTGGGTCTTGAGGTCTACTCACGGTTGGACATGCCTGGAAGACCTCCATGGGGAGGTGATCAGAAGGCATCCCAACCAGATGCCCGAACCACCTCAACTGACTCCATTCGATCTACTTGAAGGTCCCTCAGGATGTCTGAGCTCCTCACTCTGTCTCTAAGGCTGAGCCCAGCCACTCTCCTGAGGAACCTCATTTAAATCCCTTGTATCTGTGATCTCATTCTTTCAGTCAGTAGAGCACATGATCATAGGTGATAGCTGGAACTCAGATGGAGCAGTAAATTGACAGCTTTGTCTTCCAGCTTAACCCCGTCGTTACCACAACAGCCCGGTTCAATGCCTGCAACACTGCAGATGCAGAAGCATCAACCTGTGTATGTTTTACCCTCACTTGTGAACGAGTCCCTGAGTTACTTTAATTCCTTCACTCAAGGCAAACACTAAATCCCAGCCAAACATTCTCAGTATCACATTGTTTTCTCTTACCTTTCCGTGCAGATAGATTTTCTTTGTGGTTTTAAATGTTGAAGTAACACATTTATCATAAGAATTTCACCACAGTGCACCAAAATAGCAAATACAGAGATTATCTAACTGGGTAACCCAGCGATGGCTGTTTAAGGATTGCTTGGTTGTTGAAACAATTAGAGGAAAATCTGAGAGATAATTACAGCACTGTCTTCTTGTATTTGCAGCAACAAAAGAGTATCAGGATATACAGTATTGATAATTATCTAATATAATCTGAAATCCATAAAAAACCTTTATCATCAAAAGACTTATAAAACAGATGTTACAATGTCTTTTGACTTACACCTTGTTCCTGACTGTTCCTGCAGAAGGACTTCATGTCCCTCGAGCTGTCTGAGGGTAAGGTGAAAGTGAACTTTGACCTTGGCTCAGGCGTCGGCAGCGCTATATCAGAGAAACGCCACAATGATGGACACTGGAAATCCCTCACCATGTCAAGAAATAAGAAACAAGGTATGCATAGACTTTGACAGTGTACAAATACCAAATACCACACTGTTAAGGCTGCACCAGAGGGGAGACTGAGCAATTGAAATGTGATCTGCTGAAATGTTTTTGTTATAATTTTATCAGTTGGCACTATAAGAACTAAGCACAAGCCCCTTTCACACACTAATCCTTTAAGAAATGATCCAGATTTTACTCTCTGATTTCCCAAAATGCAAGTACCTGTCATTGCAAATAAATAAGCTATTTACTCCAACCTTTACTCAAATAAAGCCTTTAAACAAAACCTTACCATTTTGTTCCAGGAGTCTTAGTCGTGTTAAACTCAACATTAATCAGTTTTCAAATAAGCAAAGAAAACCACCTCTGTCCGCCTTTTCTGGTGTCATTCACATCTGTCTATCTTCTTTTAAAGCCACGGTGACTGTGGTGGACATCGACAGCGGTGCAGAGGAGAAGTTAGTGACCACCTCTCAGGGTTCAGCTACTGGTCTGAACCTTAGAGAAAACCAGAAGATTTACTTTGGAGGCCTGCCTACCATTGGAAACTACAGGTACTTTGACATGAACTAAATAAGAATTGTAAACACATTAGGAAATTCATCTATGCTGTACTTTTGGGTTGGACAAGGTTTTATGATTTTAGGATAAATCAATATATTTTCAAATGAGATGATGGTGAGACAGTATTGTTTATATGGATGCAGGTTGTAAATGCAATAAAATATGCCTAATGCTCAGTAAAAAGATTGTTTAAGTTAGACTTACTGACAGTAATATGCTTATTGACCACAAGATAGTCTATTTAAAATGTTGAGTCCATATAGTACTTCATTAACTTTTGGAGCATTTATTTACCATTAGTAAAAATCAAATGATGCAGGTTCTTATTAAAACCACATTACAAAAAACATTCCTGAACACCCAATACTGGGTGATGTATCACCTTTATTATTAAAAGTGTAGAAAAACTCATGCGCGCTGTCTAAAATGCACAATTAAGCTAGAAATGAGCAATTCTAGAACATTGTATTGTATTGTTATGTCTAGTCTTGTGGTGTTTAAGAGTATAGACTTTTTTGTATATTTTTTTTCCAGTATTATTGTTTGTATTTGTGATTATTTATGAAAAACTGTTGAATATTGGGTGTCTTCAGCTTTCTTTTTTGCCTTGGAAAACGTCTAGGTATTGGCATATTTTAACCATGACTAGTGTCATATTAAAGAATGTACCGGTAGTTTTGTTTCTGAGAACTGTTTACTTTTTCTTTACAGAAAAAAAATGTGTACAGTTTATTGCCATTTAGCTAGATTTATTTAGAATTCATTTTTGATCCATATTGCTGAGAGCTACTGTACATACATCTGTAATTTTTTATTCACATTTTGTACAGAGGTTTAGCTGAAAATTAAAGGATTTACTTTAATTCAATTATGTTTTAACACCTACTTAAAAATTTGCAGAGGCCATTTTAACTGTGTAAATGTGATGAGCCTTGTCATTTGAAACCATTTTCACATGTGAAGTCCGTCGTTAAAGCATCTATGTGCTAAAAGGTTGAGTAGTATGTCAGATGTCATTTAACAGAACGTGTATGTGTTGTGTGCTAATGCTAAAATGTCATGTTTTGTTTTGACAGCATGAGAGCCAGGTAAATAATGAACCAACATGTTTCATAATGACACAAACAATCATTAGTATTGTATGTTACTCAATGCATGAAGCTAAGCAATGCTCATTATGCTGCAGAGCCTGTGCTAAATGTTTGTATATGTGTATCTCTGCTGAAGGTTCCCTTCTGCTCCTGTATGAAGCAATTTAAATATCACTCCCTCATCCCTCTATTAATCTGAATCTGGCGTTTGTCTATTCAACAACATTAAGGTAGAACTTTGCACATGTATGACCCAGCCTTCCAAGCAATATTGTCATTATTAGATTAAGACTATGCTTTAGATGTGGATCCCAGTGTGACTGCTAATTGTTGTTGCACTTCAAGCAACAGTTTCTTCATAGATGACAAAATTAGGCTGTAGTTTACCCACTGCAATGATCAAAGTGTGAAAGTATTTTAAAAAGCTGATGATGAAAATTCTCAGTGTAATCTCAGTCTGGAATATTTATTTCCCTTTTCTTCTTTCCTAAAAAAAACATATTCAGAATGATGCAAATTCATTAAATGACCAACATGGACAAACGGTATATTCAGTTTTTTCTTCTCTTGTTGTTGACGTCCAGTCGTCACTTTGCTTCTGGTTACATGATGCAATAGCTTCACTGCTGCAGCAATTCAGCTTTTTTTTCTGAAATTATATTGCACTTCTGAAAGACTTCAAACTCTATTGAGTTGTACATTTCTTCAGCTTAATCTGCTCTTTACTGAAACTGTTCTAATATATTCACAGGCCAGAGGTCACTCTGAAGAGATATGCCGGATGTCTGCGGGACATTGAAGTCTCCAGGACTCCTTATAATCTCCTCAGCAGCTCAGATTATACCGGGGTCACTAAAGGATGTAATGTAGAGGTAAGACTGCCCACTGAGCTGTTGCTTTATATCTCTTTTTATATAGTATGTTCAGATCTTAGATCACATAAAGGACACACGGATGTCATACTTCAACAGGCCGCATGCTTGGTACAGTGTTAATATATTAAAGGATGGTTGTGATGCAAACAATAATGTGCATAACCAGTGTTAACATGTTGAACAAGAGAAAATTATTGGACCTTTACTGTAAACCTTGACTGGATAAGATACCAAAAGAAAGCAACTAATGTGGAGTGTGATGGCCATGACATCATGGGGTGTTTGATACTGTCAGCCTGGGGCCTGTGTCTGTGGGTGCAGTTCCTTGTTGGAGTGATACCAGGCCCCTGGGTTTGGAGTGAGGTTACTTAAGCTCCTGCAGTCACACAGTCTCACTCTCTCTGACCTGGCCTCCACACACAGGTATACCACTTTTGGGTTTGGTTATGTTAGATTTGTTTGTTTTAAACATTAGATTTGATCTTATTTGAAGTAATTTGAGTAATGTGGTCTAATTTGGTCAAATTTGGTCTAATTTGGCTTTTCTGATTGTTTAGTTCGGTTCAATTCAGTTTAACAGTAACTTGCCTAACTTAAGTAATTGATTTGGCCTAATTTGGTTTAGTTTTGCTTTACTTGGTTTAATTAGAGATCTGTTTGAGTTGAATGCTTAATTTGGTTTAACTTGATTTGATTTGAAAATAAAGTCTTTGAAAACTTTGCCATGGTGTTGTCTCCCGCTTTTGTTGTGACCGCCTGAGCCAGGTCATGACAAGAGCTCCTGAGAAGATAAACCAGGGATCACTGAACTGTGCATTACGAACCCCAAAATACAGCAGTGAAGACCCTGGAAAGTTGAGCAACTGAAGCTGTAAATCAAGCAAAAATGGGAAAGAATTCCACCCACAAAGCTTAAACACTTGGTGTCCTCAGTTTCCAGATGCTTACTGAGTGTTGTTAGTAGGCAGGGTGATGTAACACAGTGATAAACATGCGCCTGTCCCAGTTTTTTTGGAACGTGTTGCAGGCATTAAATCAAAAATGAGTGAATATTTGGGAAAAAAAGCCCCACAATGTTTATCAGATTGAACATTAAATATCTTGTCTTTGCGTATTGAATTGAATTTAGGTTGAAAGCAATGCAAATCATTGTATAAGTTTATTTAGGTTTTACACAATGTCCCAACATCATTGAAATTGAGATTTGTAAAAGAGTGGTAACTTTTGCTAATAAAAAAACTTAAGTAACCAAAAATGTCCATAAATAACATAATCTCAGAAAAGATAACACCTCACAAAACCTGACATTTCTATGATCAATATTTTTACTTTAAATAAATTCACAACATCTTACTTAAAATGACCATTTACAGATTACAGCATAAACATATTGGTTCAATCAAAAGCGGTACAACACTTCCTCCTTTTCATTGGATCATTCTCTTGTATGAGGCTGAATGTCATGTCTTGTTTCTATGAAGCTGAAGTTACTCACAGTTGTGTGGGCAAGAGTTTGCAATCATAACAGAGTTTTCACAGTTATTAAGGAATATAAATGTGATTATTTGCATAATCTATATACAGAGTTTGAATATTCTTTAGACCTTTCAGATGCAAACAAGACATTCACCTTAGTTTCTGTCCAGCATAGTAGCTCTCATTCCCCGCCGTCATTGATTCAGTTATTGTGTGAAACTGTTCACAGTGAAGGTCTTTACGCTCTTCTTATCTGTCCCCTTATATTCTTCACAATAAGCTTCCCTCCACAGCAAGGATGAGAGTTTTCTGACAGGTGTGTGAAAAAGGGAATATTTCCACTTTGCCTGAACAGTAAAAGTATTGAGGTAGAAAGAGTTGTAAAACATCAAGGCTGTGAAAGTTTGCTGCTGTAAGAAGAAAGTCTTGATGGTGGAGTAATATTATAGGGATAGTAAGGTGCAATGTGTGGATAGCCTACACTGCAATATCTTATATAATTACCTCCACCGGATTTTGGTGGTTATCTGAATCCAGATTTGTCAAAATTGTGAGATTTCCATATATTTACTGATAATTCAATAAGTTCTCCACAGATTTGGATGATATGTTCAGGGAATGTTGGTCATGGTACAAGGTAGAAGAGGTTAGATTTTGGTGGTGATCTGAATCCAGTTATGGATCCAGGAATTTTCTAAAGGATTTCCTAACGTTGAGAGATAGGGCAGTTTTCCACATTTAATAACTCACCCGACGGTGTTGGAAATGCATTGGTTGAGCTTTAGGCATTCGAGGCACTTTTAGTTTCCTGTTAATTTTATTTTATTGAAGTCAAGTGCATCCCTCTCTCAAGAATTTCCAACAGTTTTCAAAGCCAAAGACCCCCTTAACAGTGTAGCCCACTATGATATTTTAAAGTTGGTGCTTGGCATGCTGCTGAGTCCCGTCCACCCCTTTGCTTACTTAATTTTCTTAAACTGAGTACGCTTTACAACAAGAACTACACTCTATAAAGTGTATTTGCTAGAACGTAAACCACTGTTTTAGTTTAATAGATGAATCTCTATTTTTGAGGGAGAGAAGCTGTAAAATGGCCTTCAGCTTGTGCTGAGAGTGATCCCAGAGTGCTTTGTGTGCAGTCATCATAAGGGATGGGAATCAAAAACCTATTCCTCTTTAAAATCAAGAACAACTTTCTCAAAGAATCAATATCAGTCTTTTTGCTTATCGATTCGTTCCACTTAATTCTGCATGATTTGCAAATTGAGGACGTCACGCTCTCATCAGAGGCAGTCAGTAGGAACAACAACAAAGAAGCCAAAAACCATGGCAGACGGGGCAAAAGTGGTCAAAATTTTGTCTTTATTTTTGACAACAAGATCCTTACCGCACAACTTTCAGTTATGGGAAATGCCAACAACTTGTAGAAGCATTTATGTGTGCAGCACAGCACTGAAAATCAGGAGTTTAATGTGTTTGCCACTGAAAATGTATAAAGGCCAACTTTTGCCCACTTAGACAATCAGCAGAAATCAAGAAAGAAGCTTTAAAGAATCGGATCAATACGCAGAATCATTAATAGCATTGTTATCAATAAAGCCTTATCAATTCCCATCCCTAGTCATAATTGACTCAGGTTGTGACATGGTAGATAGACAGATACATAACTGACAGTCTCAAGGTCCATAGAACCAAATAACTACAAACAGAGACATACACAACCACTTTATAAAATCATCACCAGTGTTATTAAGACATCTAGATCACTGTCTATACAAGGGAGGCTGATGTCAGATAGAACTCAGGCTGGGATTTGTCAGCAGTGTTAATATGGACGTCTGAGAATCTGTTCATCTGCACTTACATTTATGCATCAAATTGATCAAGAGTGCATGAAAAGAGTAAAATCCAGCATTAAAAAGAAGTTCTCTAGCACTGGTCTACCAAGGTTTTTTCAATATTAGCCTCCATGCATCATTGTAAGCTACTTTTAGCATCCGTAATTCTGCCTTTTTACACTTAGTCCACAAGGGGGATGTATAAATAGTGTCCTATGGGCATATATCGTAAAATGGATCATCCTTTTGAAGTTATCTGAATCTTAAGAAGTTCAGCAGAGGTGTGGAGAGCTGAACAGCAAGTCTTTCAGTGTCATCTTTTGTCATTGTTTTGACAGAGAGCCCCCTGGTGGAGGCATTTACCTGCTGTTTGTTTAAGTCCAAACACTTTCTTTACTCCAGATTTTCTAGTTTAACACCGTTTAGAAACTTTCTCATGTTACTGCGGTTGGTATAGAAATAAACTTTTACATGTAAGTGGACTTTTCTTCTTTTTGTCACAGAATCTGTACACAGTGAGTTTCTCCAAGCCTGGATACGTGGAGCTGGGTGGATTGTCACTTGCGGTCGGCACAGAGATCAGTCTGTCCTTCAGCACTCTGACAGACACAGGGACAATCCTGCTGGCAGTGGGCGGAGCTTCACCAGTCAACCAACAGGTTTGATTTCATCCTCTTTATTTATTTAGTCTGAAAGAGGCTTTGCTAGGATAACAAACACTGATTCCTGTTGTTACAATCTGTTTTTGATCGTTTCTTGCTTGAAACTGAAAACTAAAAGGAGTTTCGATTTTCGACACATGTTAATTTTCTTTACATTGTAGAGCTATTAGCAGCTGCACTTGATTCAGTTACATGTATGAAGGTATTGTTTTAGCATACACTAATTGGAAAAAATTGTCAGGTAAATGCAAAAACTGAGTCGTGTGACAGTTCTCCATGTTATTACAATCATGTGTCTTGAAGTCTCAGTAGCTTCTGTAAATGCCAGAGGAATATCAGATAGTTTGTGTCAATTGATGCTCTATATAATCAATCAATCAGTAAATCAGACTTTATCTATGTGGCACTTTTTATACAAAATACGTAGCACAAAGCGCTTCATAAACAGAGATCAAATAACGAAAAGTATGTGAAACACAAACTTAAATAGCAAAAATAAGAAAAACAAACCCATATTTAAAAAAAGACCTATATCAAAAACCTCAATTTAACTTAACCGTGTGTGTGAGAGTGAGGAACTGAGGAACAAACATAAATACAGAGTTCATGTAACTGTATCTTAGATCCAGTCCTGGATGGCAGATAACTTTTTACAGCTCAATAACCAGGACAAAACTCAGGTTTTAGTCATACAGGACCACAGAGAGAGAAATGTCGTTGAATCTCTGCCAGCAAGTAAAAAAATCTTGATGTCATATTTGATACAAACCAAAGTTTTGAGCCACATACTAGAGATATGACAAAAAGAGCATTTTATCAGTTAAAGAACATTTCTGGAGTGCACCAGTTTCTCTCCCAGGCCAATTCAGAGACTCTGATTCATGCTTTATTTACCTATAGAGTTGATTGCTGTGATGCTCTTCTGTCTGGTCTTCTTAAGGAGAATATTTGAAAGCTGCAGCTGCTGCAAAACTCTGTGGCACAAATGCTGATAAAGACCAGAAAGAGAGTTCACAATACAACAATCTTTTAGTATCTGCATTGGCTGCTTGTAACTATTAAAATAGATTTTAAGGTTCTTTCATTGGTTGATAAAGCTCTTAGGGTCTTGCTCATTATTTGCCTGATTTGCTTTTACCATATGAGCCCAGTAGAGCCATCTGGTCATTGGGAAGTGGTCTTTTAATTGTTCTCAAAGTCAGAACTAAAACATACGGTGAAGTATCTTCTGATTATATCCGCCCCATCTGTACCTGAAGACCTGAGAGCAGCACATACTGTTCATATTTATGAAAGCAAACCCAAGACCCACCTTTTTAGTCTGGTTTTTAGCTGATTTTATTTCATCCTCTGGATCTGTTTTAGGTATTTTCTTCTTAGTTTGAAAGTTAATTTCAGCATTTATTACCTCTTTATTATTTTTTTCTAGCATATTTAATCCTAATAAACTAAGTATTGTATTATCTTAACAGTTTTTTTTTCTTATATCAAATGTTGCTTTTATTTTTTTGTTTGTTAATTATTATTATTGTCTAATTATTTATCATGTTTGTTTTTTTTTAATCATTTTAGTCTTTGCTCTTATGTTTTCTCATTTTTATTAAAGATAGTGTTTCCTCAGTCCTCAGTTGTCCAGGCCCTGGATCAGGAGGGTGGACGGGTTGTGTTTTTACTGTGCACCTCCTTTCACTCACTCTGTTTTTGTATTAATGTAAAGCATTTTCTGTTGCATTATTTTGTTTGAAAAGCACTATAAAAATGAAGTCTGATTGATCATTCTATGATGGACTGATGTTGATTACCCATGACATGTGGTAAGTTCAAGCTCATGTATGTTTTTTTAAGAGAAGCTCACCAAACTGAATTCATATTAGTGAAAAACTTATGCCCCTTGTATTCATCTTAAGGAGGTATGAAGCAAAAGTCGAAGGAGGGGCCATGAACTGAAATATTTAAGCATTTTTCTCTCCTTTCTTTGCAAATGTTCCCACAGGTTGTGTCTACCAAGCGACGACGAAGACAATCAGGAGAGGTGGGTTGAAAACATGGACATGCTCACTCACACCTTGAGACTGTCCCTCTTTCTTTTAGTAAATGGATTTTTACCCAAGTGCATGCTAATTAAATTGGCTTGTGTTAGGAACAACCTAAATGGATTATTTTCTATCCTAAACACACACAAACAAAATGCCCATTCATAAATTACACGGGTCACATAGTGGCTTATTATAATCCCATGTGTGGTTGAAGTCTTTACCTTTAGCTGACGGTGCAATTACACACAAATCTGTGCACACAAGCACATTTTCTTTAAGTGTATGAAGTTTCCATGAGTGCATATTAATGAGATTTGAGTTTGTTGGTAAGTGAACTGATGAGATTAGACCGACTCACAGAGAACACTCATGGAAACACACGTTGGCTTTAACACATATGGAAACACACTGTGGCTGCACTAATAAAGGCCAAACGTTTATGAATAAATGATGCAGATATTTAATGTCAGATAAAAATTAGGCTGAGCAATATAGACCAAAAATCATGTCTTGATATGTTGTAGCTGAATAGTGATACATGATATGATATCAGTTGTTGTTTGTTTTTTTAAATCCTCCTAAATAATAAGTCTTTTGACTTTATAATCTTGTGGTTCATAAGCACATTAATGTGAGTATAAAAACATTTTGCAACATTAGTCCTGACAATTTTCCAGTTCATCATTTCATTAGACATAGCTCCCAACAATGATCACAAAAAGTAGAAAGAGGCTTGTTTTATTAAATTTAGCAAAATAAGCTATAATATAAACCAGTGGTTTTCAAAGTGTGAGGCGGGCCTTCCCAGGGTAACCTGACACACCAGAAGGACCGTTGAGTAAATTTCATTAGTCCATATGGGAAAGAGCCCATAGAAAGTGTTTGGGGAGGGCAGAGCCTTTATAAGCATATCTAGCAGGTAATTGCATGATTGATGATTGCAGGTCAATCAGATAATGTAATAGGCGGGCAGTACTGCCACAGTGGAAAGGACAGAACAAGAGCCACTTTGTTAATTAAACTCTTGGCAAAACATGTTGGAAGTGGAGAAAAAATATCCTTTCGATCAAGAAGTTGGTAGTGTTATTTTGTTTTCATTTAATAAAGAAATGTGGTCAAGATCTGATAAAACTGCTCCTGAAGCTGTTAGTATCTATGCTAATCTCTGTACCAGCAGTGTCTTCCTGCTGTCGTCTTGCTTGTAGCTCCCACCTCTTCCTGCTCTAAAGGCTGCTGATTGGGCCGCTCACAATCATTGGCTACGTTTATATGCAGTCAATATTCGGGTTAAGATCAATATTCTGGTTTCTGAAACATTCGGAATAACCCAGTTTACATGCGTGAGCAAACAGGGTTACTCCTCTATGCATAGTATCCTGAACCAAACAGCGACGCATGGAGAACGTCATCACGCACGGAGAACGTCATGATGCAATGCGCGTCATTTCCGCTTCTTCTTCCTGTTTCCAGTAGCAACGAGAACAACAGCAGCAGCACGGCGGATAATGAACGGCCCAGAGCAGCTAACAGTCAGCTTTGTTTGCACTTTGGTGCTGGTACTGACCCACCACCAGTGCTTGACACTATTCTTTGTCAGTTTCTTCATTAATGGAAGATGAGAATGTGAAGAATTAGGAAATCGAGCCGGAGCTGTGCCATATTACAACAAGTACTTCCTGTACTCAAAAGACCAAGATTCCTTGCGAAAAGGACATGCGCAGTACACAACTTCATGTTCCTTTCGATGAGGATATCCCGATCGGCGTATACATGACCAAATATTCAGGTTAGAAAAGGAGTAACCCAGGGGTGACATTCAGGTTTTAAAAACCGGAATATGCTCATATTCCGGTTTTTCAAAAGGTTTTTTGGTGTTTACATGGCTGCACACAGCCGTGTTATTGCTAATGTTCCGGTTATGAAAGGTTTAATGACTGCATGTAAAGGTAGCCAATGTAGATTAGGGCTTGGCGGGGTGCTGGTTTGGCACAGTGACCAACCAGGCAAGACCCATATATGTGCTTCTGCTGGCCCGGATTTGATTCCAGCCTGTGTCTCACTCGCCCCAATTTCACAGGCTTATTCCCTGCCTCCCTCTCTCCTATCAGTAAAGGCACAAAAATGCCCAAAAAATAATCTTGCGAAAAATAAAAAAAGATTAGAGCTTGGCTAGATCAATCTGTCTGATTACAGACATTGAACTGGGCTGATCCAGCTGCACTGCAAAGGTTTTCCTCAGGTGGGTTTGAGAGGACTTCAGGGGAGGGGCAGAGTAGGAGAGCAAACCAGCAACATATGCTCTGCTCTGCCCGATTCTGGTGTTTGTTGAGAAAAAATTAAATATTTGTCCCCCAAAAATATTATTTAAAAAATCAGATGAAACAGATGAAGAAGGCCCACGACCTCTGCTTTTTAAAGTTTGGTGTTTTGTGAATTGGTCCTGAAAAAAATTTCATGGTCATAGCCAGTAATTTGCTAAAAGTTACGGGCTATTTTGGCAATAAGTTTATTTGCAAAAGAATAAATGATATGACATGACCATTTTTTTTGTTTTTTTGTTTGGTTGTTTCCTTGTTTGAAGAAAAATAGTGAAGATAAAAATATTGACACAAATTCAAAAATAAAATCTTCAGCACATTTAAGACAAGACTCCTTTTTTTAAAGAAAATACAGCAATGTTAAAATGATGCAAACTAATTGTTTTACAAAAAATAAATTAAAGAAATGCCTAAAGATGAGACAAAGATATTTAAACAAGCTTGTTATAGAGTGTGTTGTTTTATTATTTGTAATTGTTAATATTTTCATTATTTAAACCCTATTTTTGTGGGTGTGTAGGGTGGTGTTGGGGAAAGTGTTTTTTACCTACCTCTGGTTTGAGCCCTAGCTAAGATCACTAAGGGGCTGTCCACACGGAGACGAATTTAAGAGTATCGGCAAATGTTTTTATCATATGGACTTTTAGTCCTTTGGGAGCCTGAAAATGCACACGTCTTGAAACGATGACGTGTGGACAGGGCCTAAATGTTTTTATTCACAGTAACTACCTTTGCAGGTATTTAGATATTTGTATGTGAACATGTATGTGCATAAGCAGGTTAGTGTGCATGTCAGGCATGTTTTTGCATCACCTGTGTTGGAGAGAGGACAGAGGGTTACCTCCAGCTTATCCATCATCACCGGTTGTTAGGGGCACAAATGTATTTTCACTAACTACTTTGGCAGCCTGTGTGTGTGTCCTCGTGTGCGGGCCTGTGTGTGTGGAAAAAGGTTAAGCGAGGTTAAAAATACCATCAACTCAACTTAGCCCTGACTAATGGATGTTTTAGAGAGAGGGAACGAGAAAGAGAAGGACAGGAGACAAAGGATGGAGGGGAAGATTTAGAGGTGAAAGGAAGGATAGATGGGGAAAATACAGAGTGATACAAGCAGAGGGGACGGAGATGGTAAAAAATGGAAGAACTTGCATAGACGATGGACAGAAACAGGAAATAGTCACAGAGAAGGGAGATGAAAAGAAAAAGGAAGCTTGGAGCAGACGGAGGGGCACTGAGATGAAAGAGTGCGCCGAGGAGAGGAAGAGGGGAAAGATGGAGGCAGAAAGAGGGAGGGAGGAAAGAAGATCCCAAAAATGTTCTGCTTGACCATTGAGCATATGTGAGATATTCAGGAGAAAGTGTTTGATGTGAAAGAGGGACGATCAGAGGGGTGACCATGAGGTTGGGCCTGAGAGAAACTCACGCCACCGGCTCAGACCTTTGATTTCTGAAAAGTTTCTCCTAAAAATGTGACATCAGTTTATAAGACACTGATCTCAAACGCTCACTTAACGAAAAACCAGATTAAGACATGGGAAATACATCAAACATTTATCACTTTGAGATTCTTAAGGGAAAAAGGTAATTCTTTTTGGTCCATTTAGGGTTTTGAGCAAATGTCTGAATAAAATCTGCCATACTGGAATGAATAAGGAGTGCTCAATAAAGTTGTCCCAGTTATAAGAACTTTGATACCTGTCCTCTGAGGGATTTTCCCCAAACTTTACGATAAACTCTAAATTACGGGCTAAACTGATAAGAGGTCAAAAGCCAAGGTAATGGAGCCTAATGCTCCTTCTTTGCTCGTAATTGCTGTATCTTAAAGAGGCTTTAAAGAGCCCATGTTTTGCCTTAACTCAGGTTCATATCTTCATCACTTCCACCAAGGAGGTTATGTTTTTGCTGGCGTATGTTTTTTTGTTTGTTAGCAAGATTACTCAAAAACTACTGGGCAGATATTGCTGAAATTTCAGGAGATGTTGGTAATGTTGGTAACTTAAAAATGATTAGATTTTGCTGGTAATCCAGATAACTGCCATTAGTGAATGATCATTTTTGCTCAATAACTGTCTCTCTAATGATGATATCAACATGATTCTGAGTGCTAGGTGTGGGTTTTCAGGGTCGAGGAATCATGTTATGATGGTAGATTTATCATGGAACTATTGCTTATAGATGTAATAGCAATATGTGAGCTGCCGTGGCGGAGGTTTGCACTCTCCGAGTGCTTCACTGCAGTATGCATAAGTAACCATGGCTAAGTCAGCCAAAAAGAAAATAATATAAACATACATAATACCTACAAGTCAATATGTAGATGTTTTTCATTTCGTTATTTCTCTCCTTTTAATAATAAATAATGAATTCCTGATTAGTCATCTTTCCAATGAGGTACAATTTGTAAGGATCGTCAGCTAAACTTGTGAGAAGTGCTCCAAAAAAATGTGCCAAATCCCCCTTACATGGAGGAAGGCCTAAGGTTCCTCAGTGAAGTAAGGGTGAGGAGCTGGTCTTACTGGGATGACTACTTTCTGGGTCTGCTTTTGACTTCACCTGTCTCATAATGCTGCCACTCTGTGTACCAGAACACTAGCTTCCATTCACAGGAAATTTTGTTGTACCTCGTTGTAAAGGTTACTTATCGTGCTTTCAAATGGTATAAAATACAACACAAATTTGTATTTTTTGGGGGGCATTTTTGGCCTTTTATTGATAGTGTAGAGAGCAGACAGACTTGTAAAGGGGTAGAGAGAGCAGGGCAAATGGGCCTCAAGTGGGAATCGAACCCAGGATTGCCGCACAAGACAAAGGCCCTAACATACAGTATGAGCATGGTACCCACACCACCAATCCAGCAGCCCAACCAATTGGTGTTATTAAAAGGGAGAAATAATAGACTGAAAAAAACATCTCCAAACTATTTATGAGGAGTATAGATTAGTTCATTAAGATGAAATGAAAAGACTAAATTTAAAAGGGGTCCATTAGGATGTATCATGTTTCGATAAAAATCCATCACAAATGAAAATCTTCAAAAGCAAAAAGATGGAAATGATGATGGAAATAACGCAGGGAGGTGTGTGTGTGTGTGTGTGTAAATGTTACTTTTGATTTTAGCCACACAGTCTGCTGCGTGTTTGCCGTTATGGTTTTCAGTCTGTATGTCTAAATCTGTATGTGTGTCCCTCCCTCAGCGTATGAATCCATGTGTGAGTTAAGCTGTCTTTGTCTGTACGTGTGACACGTGTCTGTGCACCTGTGTGTCTCTGTATGTGTGCGTGTGCCTTTGTGTCTCTGTAAGCGAGTGTGTGAGAGACAGTGAAGCGCGAGGCATGTTGTAGCTACATCTCAGTTCAATTTGTCCCCGACCTCAAATTGAAATTCCATTTTCAGGTGGTAAATTGTCTCCCACTTCGCCCTCTGGCACACAGTGAATTAAAA
This sequence comes from Cetoscarus ocellatus, assembly GCA_037902135.1. Taxonomy (NCBI): domain Eukaryota; kingdom Metazoa; phylum Chordata; class Actinopteri; order Labriformes; family Labridae; genus Cetoscarus; species Cetoscarus ocellatus. Next base: position 1,259,379 of record JBAMNC010000543.1, read on the forward strand.
TTCAAATTAGCCTGACCCCGCACCGCTGCTCTCTAGCACCTCTCCGTCTGCCTCGCTCTCTCGCTCTCTCTCTTCCTTCGTTTCTATCTCGCTGCTGTTTTTGCTCTCTGCCCTCTCATCTCTTCCCCCTATTATCCTCTCCTCTCTGCTCCTCTCATCTCTTGTTATCCTTTCCTCCCCGCTCACTCCTCTCCTCTCGTACCTCTCTTATTTCCCCCCAATTTCTCTTCATATAACCCTGCGCCTCTTTCCCTCTCTCTTCTCATCTCCCCTTTTTCCCCTTTGACTTTGACTCTGCTCTTTAATCCCTGGCCTCTCCTCCCTCCTGTTTGTCTTTTTTTTCCTTCCTTTAATTCTTATCAGTCTGCTTCCTGCTCTTGTCCTTCCTTTCTCCTCTTCTTCTCCGAAAAACTGTTTAAAAATACGACCTTCAGGAGGTAAATGAAGGAGTTTATCTATACTTTTAATGGAACAGTTTTGTTTGGGGGAAAATACCTGCAGAGCTCATTTTAAACACTGCTGATATGTCAAATGTCAGTTTTCTATTTACCATTAAATCTGATATATAAGATGCAATTTTGATACCCATTTTTAATGAAAAAAAAGTGGGCTATATCCTACTAACTTGTGTGACCAGTTTTCCATTGTATATGGAAAGAAAAATTTTACAACCATCTATCTGAAGTAGAATTTTTCAAGAGAACCTCCTTGACAAGTGTTATCCAGATTTCTAGAGACTTTAAACTCTAATATTTAGTCATTAAAATTAGGTAACACTGGACCTGTGATATGAAAAACATAACACCATCATGATCACAGAGCACAACAATAAAAAATGGTCATTAGGTTGGACTCTGCAATAATAATTTAGTTTCTTGATTTTTGTAAATATGCAACCTTTGATATTTAACACTACTGTGAACCACATAGTTTTATCCTCATAAGCACAGTCTCATGTTTTCAAAGCCATGCCTTGTATACTGTAAAGTGGGAATGAACAGGTTTGCCATAAGATTGGACAGTCCAAGGGCCCATGACTGAAAGGGGGCCTACAAATGTGAAAATAGTAGGAATTTTTCCATCATTTTGAACTTTTCCTTATGTGAAAAGACATTGCTCACACCATAGTCAGCATCCACTTGCATCCGTGTGTCTTTGTACCAGCAATGTAATAAACTATGATAATCCCCAGTCTGGTATTAAGAATCCTTCATTCATTAAACATCTCATGATATCAGTGTCATAAAAGTGCTCACTTACAGTTTGATTCATTTGAGCAGAGATAATGACATGAGGGTGAAGGGCCTCAGGTCAGACACATACCATCCACATGGAGAACAAAAGTCTCTGTGCGTGGGCTGTGTGGACATAACTGTGATCTTTTTGAACTAAATTATAGTTATGAAAACTCACAAAGGGTGGCACAGTGACACATGCCTCACAGCAAGAAGACTGCTTGTTCAACTCCCCATGTTGACCAGAGTCCATCTGTGAGGAGTTGGTTCTCCTTGTGCCTGTCTGAGTTTTCTCTGGTCAATCCCATTTCCTCCCACAGACCAAAAACATGATCGTTAGGTTTATCTGTGATTTTAAATTGCCCTTAGGTATAAGTGTGAGCGTGTCCTGCCTCTCGGCCAATGCCAGGTGCAATAGGCTGGATGGATAAACTCGTAAAGTTTCTTGTGATGGAGATGTTTAACCAACTATGCAGGGCTGAATTGGGTTGTGGTTAGGGTCTACACTGATGAGCCACCCTGGATGTGTTTTCTTATACTGATGATAAATTTCACAACAACTTAAACCATCAGTGAGTAAATACAGGAGTGAATGAGTGTGACTGGAAAGATGTCACCTGTGGTATAAAAGAGCAGTTTCAGAAAGACTAGAAAACTCGAAACAAGCTCAAGACATTTAAATTGATTCAGTGTTGGAGAGCTTTAACTCTGATGTACTTAGGTTTGGGAATTCTTTTTAAAAGCTTTAACAAAACACTAAATGAATATCATAGTTTCTGTATGGAGTTTTTTTTCCCAGTTGTTAACAGAGTAAAATTATTACTGATGCCTCTTTATGATCTAAAAGGTCAAACAAGACTATCTGTGATAAGAGCAAAAATTGCTGTGTAGCTGTTTTTCATACCTATAAAAACGGCTGCAGGGAAACTGTCAAGTAAATGAAGTGTCTTACAGCTTTAAGATAAATCAGTTGCTCACATTTCTTTTGTAAAGACCTTGATTAATTTTAAATCAAGGCAGGGTGAGCCTTTTTTATTGCGCAAACATGGCTTGTACATCTTCAGGGTGAAGAGAAACAAGCTATCAAAGTTGTCCACAGGGAGGCGCCAAATCAATGCAAAGAGGAAGTTCCTCACCAGAGCTTTAAAGAAAGAGAAAGCTCTGGGATTATGTAGTCACTAAAATTAAGTTTCTTCTTTAACAATACAGCACAATCAACATTGATGGTCCTTCCTTTGGTCATCTTTAAAGCTCTTGTGAGGAACTTTTGACCTTTGTTTTTTAGCCCCCTATGGATACAACTGTACATCTTGCTGACTTTGGACTAAATATGTAAAAGGTGTTTCCAATTGATTATTGATGGATTAAACAAAATCTCAGTCTGTTTCTTCTAATATGTATTTTTTGTGGAAATTTAAATAAAGTCTGTATTGGTAGTGTGATCACGACCCTATATGACACCTACATAAATATAAGTTGGGTTATTTATGATGTAGGTAAGCTTACTTTGTATTTTAATTTCATTTATTCTTGACCTTGTTGGATAGTTTTTGCTGTTCTTTTGTCTGTAAAACTCTTCAGACATTGCAGCATATAAAAGGCTTTTATCTTAACAAGTTTGTCCTGGTTTGCTAAAACCTAATTTGTACTTAAAAAGATATGCCACCACTTTAAGTATATCATGCTCCAGAATATGCTGCAGATGGTTTCATTATCTACTTCCTCTTTACATCACAAAGTTTCCTCCACACATTTTTGAGTCTTTGATCTGGTCTTTTTAGTCAGCTTTGTTAGAAGGTTTTTTTTAATATATATTATATCCAAGTGTTTAGTGTGTATAAAGTAGTAGAGGTTGGTGTTAAATGAACAGGCCTTCTCCCAGGCATCAACATGTTTTAGCTTCTCCATATCAGCCTCTCTCCCTCTCTCTCTTTGTGCCCTGAGAGTAGTTTAGATGCTCAGATTTGCACAGATAATAAAGTTTATCTCCACTTCCTGCAGCCGTACCTCTCCATCATGCTGAACAAAGGCTCTCTGGAGGTCCTCATGTTTACAGGCAGCCACAGCCCGCGTCGAATTATCAGACGACCCGAGCAGGGCATCCTGCACGATGGTAGAGAACATTCACTGCGCATTGAGAGGCAGCCTGGCAGGTTTGTGTTTGTTCACTCTATGTGCATTCATATACAGAATTTTTAATGCTGTTGTAGGTTTTATGCTTCACAATCAATTGGAAACTTTTTGTGTGCTTTCTTCTGGGTACTTTCCTTCAGATCTTTTGCAGTTCAAGTGGATGAGGAACTTAAGAGAGAGGCAGCTCTTCCCAACGACCAGCCCGTGAGCCTGCAGAGGATCTTCCTTGGCGGTATTCCTGCAGAAGTGGAGCAGACGTCCAACAGAGCAAACATCCCATTCCAGGGCTGTATATGGAACCTCATGATCAATGCAGTGTATGTAACATTAAGTCTATTATTTATATCTAACACTGTACTGATTTTTTATTCTATAATGTCCTTTATAACATGTATTTTCTCAGAAGATAAGAGACGAAATAAGGGTGGATCATCATCCCAGTACTTGTAGAAGAAAATAAGAAAAAAAATAACAAAACATGAAACACATGGACTATCATGAAGGAAACCTGCAGGTGACATAAAACAGTGTTCACTGGGTTTAATTTAAATCTGATCTTTGGTTAACAAGTACAGAATCTCCAAAAAATGAGGAACAGTGTTTCTTATTTCTATTTCTCAAATGGAGGGTCAACTCGTTCCCCCACAGTGGAAGTGAAGCATCACAGGGGCGTAAATATTATGGCCTGAAATGGCAGTGGGAATTGGGCCAAAGACCCACAGAGTGTGCAAGATTCATTTTCTCTTTCACCCTCAGTATATCATTATACAAAGCAAATTGCTGATCCGTGGTTATAATATTTGTGTCTATTGCATTTATATCAACATTTCATTTAAAACAAATAGCTAGCTGACTCACCACACTTCAGCTGTTGACCCCGGCAAAGTACTCAAAACACCCTTGAAGTGCACTTTTAACGTTCTTTGAAGAAATGTCATGTTCTGCTAATTTTGGTGCCCCCTGTTGACAAAGCTGAGCAATTGATCTCATTATCTCTGCCATGTTATTGGTTTCTTTTCTGACATATACCTCACGTATCTTTAGTTTTAATGTCTAACATGCACCTGACTTTCTTTTTCTTAAATATATTTTCTTAAACAAATAAGAAAAGGTATATAACAACTGCAATGTAGATAATTTTCATTTTCCAAACAAAAAACATCAAATGAACATCCCCTCTGTCCTCCCCCTCCCAATAACAACTCCCTCTCCACATAACCCACAGACGTCCTCACACCTACAGATCAGAGACATACAGAATAAAAGAAAACATTAATAATGATAATTGAATAAATAAATAGTCCAAACCAACTATGACAGCTGTCATTGATAACTGTAGATAGAGTCTCATACTGGCTGCACCATTTTTAAGGGGGTACGTCAGAAATCCAAATTAGCGAGCCATGTACTAAAATAAATTGTTTTCTTACTACAGGTTTATTTTTTAGAGGGTCACATCTGGGGTGGTTGGGTGCACAGGGATGTGAACAGATTGGAGATAAACCCTTATGGAGAAATCCCACTTTAGAGGGAGTTTATTAAAATAATTTAGCAGAGGTTTCCAAAGTGAATAGAACCAGAACAGACTCTTAGGGTGAACTCAATTTTCTCCTATTTGAGTAGATACAAAATTTCATGGGCCAGGCTTTAATCGAGGTCGTCTGCCGGGACTTCCACTGGAGAAGAATCCTTCAACGTGGAAAAAGCAATGACATTATCAAGGACTGCTGTGATCTTAAATTCATCTGGAGATTTACCAAAATTAGCTATTTGATGGGACGGATTAATAACAATATCCATGATGCCTGTGGTGGATTTACACGCTCCTGACAATTAACAGTTGGTGGGATAATCTGAAGAAGGCTGTGACTTTTGGGTGTTGCCAACAGCCTTTTGACACTTACCCCACACGTCATGGTTGACAAGCATACAGAACTACATAGAAATTATCAGCCCTCAAACTGATGAGTCTTATTTGCTTTTCTAGGGAAAATGATGATATCACTATTAATTAGTATCTGTCTTATAACCAAATATTAATCTTTATACATACAATACAATCATCTGAACATTAAATGACCATTTTTTGCTTTGTTTTGTTTTATTGTACCTGAATTACAGCCAAAACTACCAAGATCAGATTTCACAAGATAATTATGTAAATGTAGGCAGTGAGAACAGAGTCAGCTTTTAATTCCACGTAATTTTCGAGGAGTACAAAAACACAGGCCAAACAACCAATTAACTTGAGTTACAGTAAACAGTTGACCTTAAATAAACTCTATTCATGCTCATACTATTCCCCAGCCTTGGACAACAGGCTAATTTTGACCTCATACGCTCTTAGGTGAAATTATAGTTAATGTGATTGCAGGAGGTTGTGATGATGGTGATGATAATGATGATGATAAAGCCAGGGTCTCGCTCTGCCTGAACAGCGGTAATAGAAGCTGTCCAATACCATAAACATGCTCATATTTCAGAATGCTCCCTACTCTCCTATCTGTGTATTTCTGTGTGTTTTCTATTTGTTTGCAGCTCACCTCATTTCACCTCTATAACCTCACCGCCCCCATGCTTAGCATCTATCTGATCATCTTTACAAGAGGCTTGGGATTTAATCAGTCAATCAATCTTTATTTGCATAACTCCAAATCATAACAAATGTTATCTCAAGACACTTCACTAAAGAGCAGGTCAAACCATGCTCTTTTTTTAATCAATCTGTGCGCAACATGAATCCACTGTGAGTATAGCACTTAGATCCTTCTTGCCCGTGCCTAGCCCGAAGCTGCGTGGCCCAATCAGAGTCCTTTAAAGCAGGAGAAGGAGGGAGCTACAGTCATGATGACAGCGCGATGTGACTGCTTGTACAGTGATTAGTATAGACACTAACAGCTTCAGTAGCAGTTTTATCAGATCTGGATGACATTTCTTTATCAAATGAAAAACAAATTACAAAACTGAAAGCATTTCTCAGTAGCAAGGATATTTTTGCTCCACTTCTGAGATGTTCTGGCGAGAGTTTGTTCTACAAAGTGGCTAATGTATTGTATTTAACACCACAACAGTTGCACCTGCCAACTTCCTTACCTGATTGGCCCATAATGAATGTGATCGACTGACCTATCATCCAATCACCTGCCAGATATGGTTTTGAAAGGTCTGTTGTTCTCAGACACTTGGATTAGTGAACTATATTGAATGGTCCATCCGGTTTGTCAGGTTACAAATGATTAGCACATGAACTATAATGAGTCAGATTTAGCCCAAACAGCTGTATGAATTATAGATGTTCTAAACTGTATGACCCTTCACAGTTAAGTAAGGATGACAGCTGATAAACTTTCACTGATACCAGTGTAATTATGGATTTTGCTTGTTGATTCAAGTCTTTTTAGATTCCCTTGTTGAATCTAAAAAGCCTCCACAGGTGATCTGTGTCAACATGATCAAACACATGGCACTCCAGATATGCCATGCTGAATGGACAACTGTTTCCACATCATGCTGTCATTTCTCCTCGTGCTTAAAATTACACCGCAACTTACATGACATATTGTGCTTTTGGCGTCATATAGTGTAAACTTAAGCCACACTTTAGACCACTTCAGACTCCTGTCTGCCATGATAACTTCCTTGACTTTTTTGCTATTCTATGCACTGAAGACATTTTGCAAGAGTGTAACATTACTGATTTGAATGGCCAGCAACATTAGATGGAAGGTATAATAATTAAATCGTTAAACATTATAGGAAATTATATAATTGTCTCATGGAGCTGGTTCTTGGTATCTATCTCTACCTTTCGATGTTTAGCAGAGCAACATGATGTGGGTGTAGTTTTTTATTTCTTATCAGTCATATCACACTTTAGAAAGAGGTGGTTTCTGAAAAAAATCTTAAAATAATGTTTAATATGTTGATGTTTTTAAACTTTAATATGAATATAAGCATAAATAATGTCAGTTTTATTATTCTGTTTTAGGGATTAAGAGTTGGATTAATGTTTTTTGCCAATACTAGAGGTTACCGTTAAAACGTCTGAAAACTTATTTCAGTGGTTCTGCTCTGATACAAAACACCTTTATCATTTATTTTATTACTGCGACATCACTTTGCTGAAGCACAGACAGTTTCCCGTCACATGTGAACACCTATCAGGCTGATGTTGAAAGCCTTTCATTTTCAGCATTATGTTATGTGTATTGTTGTTGAATCACTATGAAAGCCTCAACTGCTTAACCAAATAATGCTCTCACTAATAATGATTACAGTTTTATCAAATCTTACATATCTTTAAATGAATGCTTCTACTGTGTCTATGTAATTAGAACAAATTAGTCAAATCTGTCTTTGAAAAGCAGGAAATACACATATTATTGCATGTCTCCTGGGCTCATTCTAACTGGTTTTAGGTCGTTCTGATCTTCTTGAATTTAGCAAATTTAGGAAATTAAATCTCTGCCCATCTCTCAGTCTCTCAGATTTCTCCCAGCCTGTGGCCTTTGAGAACGCTGAAATTGGCCAGTGCCCTAACCTGGCTCCACCTCCGCCTCCACTTCCGCTACCTGATGAAGAGGAGGAGTCGGAGAAGGAGAAGGAGGAAACAAAGCCACTCAGGCCTCCACCGACTCCAACCCCTGCAGCAGCACCTACAGGTTCTTCTGCTGTAAGTCAGTGAATTAAATGGGAATACATGCAGGTTTATTACTTAAAAAGACAGCTGCATGCATGCCTGGCTGTTCTCACACAAACACACACCTCTTTCCCCCCTGATGAAATGCAGCCTTGGCCTCACCATGTTAGCTTAGCGCTCCATCACATAACACTTGTACAGCCCATTAACTTTTCTTTATAGTGCCTTTAGCCTTGAGTCGCTAAACTCCACCTTTGGCAGCCTGTCATGCAGTGCAGAACTACAGCGCTACGCTAGGCTAGCTGTGCACACCATTTATGCTTTATGAGCCCACGGGAGCCAAAACACTCAGCTAACGCTAAGCTGCTATGCTATGAGGCTGTTAGGCAGTGAGTTATACATGTTAGCGGTGGACAGGAGAGGAACCTCTCATATACTGTACGTGCTGCAGCAGTCATAGGTTATCAGTTACCCAGTTACCTGCTAAACTACACTCCTGAAAGAGCATTCATCATGAAGCTCAGAGCCAAAGAGTGATATCAGCTCAGCTATAACTCTGCAGTTTGCTGCTTTATGGGCTGTAAGTTCATCTGCTTTATGATGTACAGTTCACTGCAGACTGTGAGAAGCTGTAGCTCTTGAGTTCCCACCCATATATCTACTGAGGTTGGAAAAAAACTCTCTCTACACATTTCAGAGTCTCTGCAGAAAATACACTTTAAACTCAGGTTTTATCCAGTGGGTATTTAATAGCCTATCTGAGCTCAACATAGCTAAACAGCTCACCAATTTGACCATTAAAAGTTAAGAATAAACAAGTAAATATCACACTCCAGATTGATGTATAATCTATTTTAAACATGCATTTAGTAAAGTTTTCTCTTTTAGAGTATAAATTCACAACTATACTCCAAAAGTACAGTAAAGATGTCAAATCTACAAGCCTGTGCCATAGCTCCACACAGTAGTCAATACTATCTGACAGTCTTTTTGCTGTCACATGATTGAGGGCTATCTGTATCAAAACAAAACCCATTAGCAAAGGCTTTCAGCTACATTAGATAATCTTTGATGGAATTGTCAGCTATTGATGCCCATTTGCCTCATTACCACCACCAAAGAGTTTAAGTTGCAGTTGGCATTAGTCTTTGTTTATCTGTCTGTTTGTGAGCAACATAACGCAAAAAGTTCTCAATGGATGCTGATGATATTTTCAGGACATTTTGGTCATGCCACAAGAAAGAAGAGATTAGATTTTGGTGGTGATCCAAATTCAGATGCCCAGCTAAGAATATCACAAAAGCCTTGGCAGAGGTTTGTGCTCTCTTAAGCCCCATTCACACGTTGAAGTTTTGGCTAGCTTTTGCCAACGTGGAGGGAACATCAAGCCACTTTAAGCTAAGTCAGACCATGCAGAACTAATGGTGCATTCCAGTTGATCTGCAATGGCGGATACTAGGAATCGCAAATTAGATATGTCACTGAAAATAAAGCCTTCTGTGGGATTTCTTATTAGGAAGTCAGACGATCTTCAGCTGCTCCAACTTTGCCAGCTCGTAACTGGAGCACATTTAAGTGGGATGAAACGCACAATAAATCAGTCAGTTTGGTAACACTGATGTTCCTCAAAGATTTTACACGTGCTTAAAAATTTCTGACGTTGAATCCAATATGTTTTGAACAACAACAAGTGTTGAAATCTGCTTACCTTCACTACCCTTCACTATAATGGGGACTGGATTCCAACAATTCAAAGTACATCAGCCAATCCAGCTGATTCCTCTTCAAGACTAGACTCCTGTTGTGCAATTTGAGGCGTCCTTTTGGGACAGCCATCTTTCATCTCCTAGGCACAGTGTCAGAAAACTAAGACCAGCTTTAGCTGCGCTTGTTAAAATGACATCTCAATATCCGCTTGAAATGAGTGAGGTCACAATATGTTTTTACAATGATCAGAAGATCATAAATGATTGCTTTTATCTGGCTCTATTGATTCATAAAGTTAAGTGTCATTTGCATTACAATGAAATTCTATGGAGTGATCCCTGATGGCATTTCCCCCAGGAGGCATACAAAAAAGGGAAAAGAATCAGTCCGAGCACAGAACCTTGTGGGCTCCCTAACTCTGGTGTGCACAGAATACTCAAGTTGTTTTAATCTTATTTATTGATCTATTAACCTAGATTTGAACCAACTTAAAGCAAATTGTAACAATAGGAAGCTGTTCCGATCTCTGTTGCAGGATCTGATGGTTAATAGTGCTAGTCTGATAGATAGAGGCATCAAGTAAACTGGGTTTGGGTAAAGTGGATTTGAACATGAACTGATGCATTGGATGGTTTAACAGTTAAGAAAAGAAACTCCTTTCAGAATAGCATAGTCACTATATTGGTGTTTTGGTATCATATCATGTTATGTCAAAACAAATGTCTTACTTTAATCAAATGTCATTTTGTATCATCTTATGTCGGTTTTATGCAGTAAATTATTTGCATTTTGAGTATTGAGCTCCAGCAGAGAGGCTGAAGTCACTCCATACATGCCATAGCAGCCAAAAGGATATTGTCAGACGGCAGAGGTAATGACAAGCAGAATCACCGCTGACAGCAAACAACAGTCTCAGCATGTGCTTGAATAAAGAGGCTTCTTTATCTCCCGCTTTCCTGTCACAACACATTCTGTACTTCTGAATCTTCAGATTGTTCTGAGCACCAATTTACAGTCTGAAGAGTTTCTGTGAGGGCCAACATAGAGGATCCGAAAGACCTCTGAGTAACGTGACTCAGACTACAGATTTTTATAAAGGGTATAATTCAGTTTTATGTGCTCTGCTGATTAATGATATCATGACAGCTGCCTCTAATTGATCTTAAGATCTCTGCAAATTTCCCTCAGTCACACAAAATTTTGATTCTTAAAAAGAGTAACACCACCAAATGTTCTGCTTTTAAAGATTAAAAAAAAAGAAAAAGAAATCCTATGTAATGATCCGCATTGGCAAAGGTGTTGTCTAAATTGTTTGTTGATTCTATTTCAGTCCAAAGGTGGCTGGAATCTAAGTTTCTCCATTGCTTTTTAATTTTTTTTTCACTTTTTGCACAGTGACATTTTTCTCTCTATTACTGACTGGAAGGCTGTATGCTTTTCCTGCACACTCTTGCTTTTTAGCAGCTTATAATCTGCATCCTGCACACTTTCTTACTGCTTACCTGCAGGAGGCCACACCCCCAGCTGCACCTGCTCCCCAACCCACTGCTGCCGCAGCCCTGCCTACAGCTCAGGAGCCTGACACTGACGTGGTATATACACAAAAACATAACACAATCACATGTTAATGCAATTTCCTATCATTTTTGCATACCCTCTCAGGTTGCCTTTGTCCCCTTATTTCACTGAAGCACACTATATTTACTGAGGTCAAGAGAGCATCATGAGTCAATGCACGGTCAATGCGCTAAGAGCACCCTCTGTTGAATCAAACAGTTTACTGCCCCAGGTGCCCTGGTGTGCTGCTGTACTGTGTGATTTCAACTTAAAAGGCTACTCACAGTCTGAATATGATTTCCCCCTAATTCAAAGAAATCTTTAAAATTGATTGAGTGACAGCCCGACAAATATACATGTTGTGTCTTGTCATGATAACTCTGTCATGGCCAGACTAACAATTATAGTCAGTTCCAACTATAAAGATTAATGATGTCTTCAGCTTTGGAACATCTTTTGGAAATGCAGTAAATAGCCCAGGTAATTAACCAAGGCGAGTGGGTAGGCCTGATGACATCATCCTGACATCAAATCAACCGCTGTTGCAGGAGAGGTTTGTTCGATTGTAAGGAGAGTAACACACAAACTCAGTTGTGCATCTGGACGTTTGAAGGTGTTGTTTCCACTAAACATCATCAAAGTTCTGAAGTACATCTGCTCTAAAAAGGTGGTCTGTCCTGAATCCAAAGAGTCATCTCCCGCTGCTGTTGGATACAGAGCCAGAGCTCTGTAGCTTTCCTCCTCTCGTGTGATCATCATCCACGTAGTGACACAGCTTCAGATTCACTTCTGCTTGCTACAGTGCTCCTCTCAACTCTTAAATCAATGCTGCTGATGCACTTTTTAACATGTATCACTAAAGTTAGGATAATTGCTGTCTACTCTAATATTATGTGCACTGACTTCTGCTGCATATGTTTGGCGTCTTGTGCTGCCTATCAGTGACCCCCCCACCCCCTTCACTACTTCTACCCCATCCAGCAGGGACTCCCTGCTGGGAGGAGCAAGTCAGGGAATTACTTAGGCCCTGTTTACTCGACAATGAAAATGGCTGAAAACGGAGAGTTTTCATTGCGTTTTTGCCTCTTGTTTACACGAGAATGGTGCTTGGAGTGCCTGAATCCGCAAAGTTTTAAACCAGGGTCCAGAGTGAAAAGTTTTAAAAACTTTTTGGATCCATCTCCATGTAGACGGGATTCAGCATTTCCAGAGAAAACTATGACGTCACCACATGCGCAGTACTCTTTCAGATAAAGGTTGCACGCGCATCAACATCAACAACAGCTTCAGCAATCTACAGAGCAACATGTGTGCTGCTTACTGTGCTCGGTTTGTTATCAAGACAAAAATATCCAGACAGATTTGTCGTCCAGATAAGAAAGTGAAAAGTTTGTCTTCACCGGAAAGTGGTTGCATGTGTGAAAAGGGCTTTACAGTGCTCATATGGTATTGATATTCTAGAGCAGTAATTGACACCAAATAGTACATGTAAAAGTAGATATACTTTGATACTCAATATCAATACTCTCATCTTTAACTCTTATATCAAACACATTCTATAGCAGCATAAACAAGAACAGTACAATGATGATAAGAAAAACTAAACAAAAATTTTCAGTACTCTCCATTTTAAACAAGCTGTTCATTAAAACAGCCATTAAAGAGAAGTTCTTTTAAAGACTGAAACAATAACAAACCACTTCAACATCAAACCAACAGAACGATGTGACGACTTGTGGTGGAAACTCTTGTGTCACACATGAGAACACAAGGACAAGCCTTTCCTTGTGCTCGCACACTTGTACCAAATTCTGACTAAATGGCTTCTGATTTTTATTGCTGTGACCTCCAACCAAAGACCAGCAGCTACGAATGGAAGGCTGACGTCCTTTTGTTAGCTTAATGGAAAGACGCAGAAAAGATGAGAGAGAGAAAGACACTGAATAAGAGGAGGATGAAAGAGTCAGAAGACAGAGAGGGCACAGAGAAAAGGTGCAGCCATGAGGGAAGAGGGAGAAAGAGAGAGAGAGGATCTGAGAGGAGCGACGGCGGCCTTTTGTTCGTGTAATGGAAAGATGGAGGAGAGGAAGCAGGAGGAGAATAAAAGGAGAGGGAAGGAAGGAACGTCTGCGCGGGTGACATCTCCCTTTTGTTAGGTTAGGAGGAAAATAAGAAGAAAAGAGGAGGGGAAGAACGAGAGAGGGAGGAGGAGCGGATATGAGGACAGGGAGCGATAAGAGGTGAGTGTCAGCTGTAACAAAGCAAGGTCACGGTGCAGGGAATGTCTTCACTTGAAAAGGAACAAGAGAGGAGGGGAGATTAAGACACACACAAACACACACACACACACACACACTTGATTTTCTGTGATGCTCCTCTACACTGAGGTACATCAGAGCAGCTTTGTTACCTAATATGAGATGAGAGGGATCAAAAGTGGGAGGTTAAGGCCCGAAAAGAAGCTAGGCAAGGCAGTTAGGAAGAGAAGGAATGTGAAGAGAGGAATGTGAGGGAACCAGGGCAGGATAGAAAAGAACAGGTGGAGCAAGCTGGAGGAAAATGGAGGGAAGGAAGATCAGATTGAGATAATTATGATTAAAAGTTTGACCTGCAGCACTCTGACCTGAACAGCTGATGAGTGCAGAGCAGTGCGGTGCTGGTGGAAGGAAACGTAGCCCCAATGTTGCTTCATGAAGTAGCTCCAAACACAGGGGCTTTGTTGAGACAATGAATGCCTTAAAGAATCTTGCTGTAGTGTCAATCAATCAATCACTGTCCTGTCAGGCCAACATTTTTTTTTATGTAGTGTAACCCTACAGAAAAAAATATGTTTGAGGCTTTCAGTGGCACCATTGACTGCTTTATATCAGCTATTGCTAAACCCAGCTACCTTCAGTTGCTTACCATAATTTCTCGATTTTAACACGCAATCAATTATAACATGCACCCTATATTTTTACGATTTTTTTCCTGAAAAACACTGTACAGAATATAACACGCACCCAAATTTTGCCCAAACCTTACTCTCTCAGACAACTCAAAAAATACCTTTATTCAAAGTTTTAATCAATAAAATTTCAGTATTTTCACAACAAATTCCCAATTTTTTTTTATCTCAAACAGATGCAGAAACACATTTTGCTACACACATGTGCAAATACTCAATTTCTGCCTGAGCATGCCCAGTCGTAATGCACCGACCAATTAGAGAGCAGCTATCAACATGCCGATATATTTGACCAATCAGTGTGCAGCTATTTTGCGTCCCCTTGCTCACAAGATGGCAACGCCCTGTGTTTGCCAGTGAGTGGTAACACTTAAGAGTTGAACAATGATTACACAAAGTTAAAACTAATCAAGATCCAAAATATTTGATTAGAACAGTTTAAGAATTACCCAAGTTTGGTGGTAATATTTTGCAGAGAAAGAGAATATTTCAGCTTTCTGCATCAGATGCGTTACAGTCACGATGTTGGCGAGACTAAATATTTTAAGTATTTTGCTTGTACTTCTGTGTAAAAGGCACCCAAAAAATTAGAGCTTATTTAAAAGCAAAAAAGTGTGTTAAAATCAACAAATTATGGTAATTGGCAATTATATGTACTAGTGCCAAAGTTCTCTAGCAGCCCCACTTAAAAAATAAACAACTATTGCTTTAAAGAGCCCATATTATGGTTTTACGAGGTTTCTATGTTCTTTAGTGTGTTAACGATGTTGCCTTCACATGAAAGAGCTCTTCTATGCACAAGACAAAGTCAGCAACATCAGGGCTTCTCTCTCATCCCCTCTTAATGGCACCAGTTGCTGCCTTAAATAGTAATTAAAGGTTTGTATTTGTCAAAGGATTTCGTAAAAAAAAGTAAAAAACTTAAGTTAGTAAGCCATGTTGCTGAGTGTAAAAGCATGTACTCACCAGATGCAACATTTTACCTTAAATAATTCACATGTAATTATTTTTTTCAGACCAGCAAGTCATTAAATCTACACATCAGCGTCATAATGTTTCAAAGCAAAATTGCGACCTTCATTTCTTTCTGGACCATGGTCAGTTTTTCTGAAGATTTGTGTCTGATGAACAAAAGCACTCACTGTTGGCACATATTTCACAATCTGTCAAAGTGTTCAACATGGCAGCCCTCCTGAATGTGTGTTTTTTCAGAGCTCCCTGTTTTATTTAACAAAGTAAAAAGGAGGAGGTCTCAAAATAGAAAATGCAAGTGACAAGAATGATAGGACACAAGAAGAGGATGAGTGTGGAAGAGGAAAACATAATGAATCTTAGAAAAAGAGAGGCAAAAGACAGAAAGAAGAAGGTGGAAGGAGAAAGAACACTTAAGATTAAAAGAAAAAGAAGTGGAGCTGGATGGTCGAAGAGGAATAAGGGAAAGTTATATAAAGTAAAAGTAGAAACATACAAGGTAAGAGCAAAGAAAAAAATCAAGGTAGAAAAAAGGAGTAAAAATATTGACAAGGACGATGAAAAGGATTGTCTTTTTCGTGAGTGATATGAAATGTCGAAAAAGAGTTGAATGCAGAAGAACAGAAGACAGGAAAACATTTGAAAATGAGAGATCTGAAATTCAAGCAATAGAGGAGAAAAGACAGCGCTATCAGAGGACATGAAATGATACACACAAGGAAAACTAAGAAGGAAAACAGATGAGTAGAGAGAAAGGGTGAAAGCACTGTTAAATAGTTGCTGGAGGAAGAGTAAAAAGGAAATAAAGTTCAATAAAAGATGCTTAAACTTGTATTACAACACTGACACCCTCTGGTCACTGGCTGAATCGCAGCTTGTAGAATAACAAAAGTCTGATGTTAAGGATATTTATCAGTACATATGGACAAAGATGTCAGGATAAAGCTAGATGGCAGTTTGTCAGGCTCATCAGCTGTGAAGTTATGAAGGAGGCTTGTGCTTTCTGGTCAGTGGAAATGTTTGATACTGAAGATTTTACACCATCAGTTGGCTCTCTGTTTTATTTTGTAGGGTTTAATAAAATAGTTTAAGTTTAATGTTTCGGGTCCAATTTATGTTTTCTGTCATTTTCATAGATTTAGTGGGTGGTGGAGGGGAAAAAAGACCCTGTCATCTTTTAGGAAATAATGATCCTTTTTTATTTTTAACTTTGTCCGGTGCTGTTCTTTTGTAAATTTCACAAACTGTGACCTGGTCTTATTAGACTTGTTTTTGGGGAAACTTGATACTGGTTGAACTTATCATATACTTTCATTAACATGCTGCTTAAAATCTAATGTTGATCAATTAACAGTGGTTAGGTTTATTTAATTTTAGACAAAAAAAAAAAAAAAGAATGACCTGTGAGAATCAAAACACATAATTAAAAAAAAAAGTCCTCTAAAACCCTCCAGTTGACTGACTGGGGGTGCTTTCACACCTAACATGATTGGTCTGAACCAAACAGACTTTGGTTCGCTTTTTTAAAAGTTTGGTTCATTTGGGATGGTATGAAAGCTCACACAAACTCTGGTCCATCAAAAAATGGAGTCTTGCGGACCAGAGTTTGGTATGCGAAAGCAATCCGAACCAAACTAGGACCAAACAGGGCAAGCAAACCAAAAGGGCATGAATTGTGGCTTGGATTTTTACTAAATATCACCAAAAAGTGAAAAAAGAAGCAATATTGCAGTTTCACTTCAGAACCAAACCAAGTCTGCCTAAATTTCAGTGTGAAAGTGAACCTATGGCTGAGAAAAATAGGATTGGGGATGGAGGATAATGGCATTGTGCCCTTACTATGTCATATGCTGTAGGAAGTAAAGAACAATCAAGATTTTATTTCACCTTAAAATTGATTTATAAAGACAGTTTACAGTTTTCTAACAACAAAACAGCCTGTATGGACTAACATAAGCCGAGTCTTTTCTTAACCTTAATTTTATTAACATTGTGCGCTTAAAATCCAGTCTTACTAAAAACACTTTCAGTCCCTACAAATCAGACAAAGTAACCTCATTAGTATGACTGACATGTTCTGCTCAGGTGTCAAGGTTTTTATTGACAGGAGGTAAAGGGAGCAGTGAGAACCCATCAAGGTTTCTGACATGTTTGTGTCTCATCTACAGGATTCATGTGCCTCAGCTGTGGCCCCCATAGCGCTGGAAAAGGCCTATCAGTTTGGACTGAGCAAGAACAGCCACATGAGCTTTGCTTTTGATGACGCCAAAGTCAGAGAAAGGTTTGTACTCACAAAAAATGTTTTTTAGCCTTTATTCCAGAGGAGTTGGGACATTATGTAACGTGGATAATGCAGAACACATTGGTTTGTGTGTGTTTTTGGACCTACATTCAGTTGAAAACAGCAGAAAGACAAGGTTTGTTACTTATTAAATACATCGCTCGTTAGAAATAGAATAACTGTCTGAATTTGATACCTGCCCCAAGAGCATGTGTGACGCTGTGATTCAGCACCTTGTTTTCTAACAACACTAAAAATGAATCATTAAATTTTTGTAAGTGGAAATCCATTCATGCCCTTGCCTATGGGACTTCTCAAACATCACATATTTTATTAAAGTCTATTACCATAAAATTCACTCAGTTAATGGATGTAACCACTCTGTTTCAGCCCTGCTTAGAGCAGCCTGTTTGAGTGTAAACGCTCAGAAGTTGTGTCTGGCCAAAAGATGAAATCCGATTTTCAGTGCTGTCCTCTAATGTTTACTGTGGCTGCACAGACATTCTCCTTCAGGTTTGGCTGACTGTAGACTAAACTAAAACTTGATTCAGGGAATGTCTCCTATTAGTGGTGAGGTGAAACATTCCTTAATAACAGCTTAAGGCAAAATCTTTCAAGTGGACAGTTTGGGTCAAGATTTTTAAGGTGGAGCAAGCAACAGTAGGCCAGGAGGTCAGGGTAGACAGGCAGTGAGCATATGTTCTTCTATGACAGCATTTAAGAGCATGTTTAGCTCAATATTTGACCTTTAAGCTATGTAAAGCTGTGTTGCTATAAATCAATCAGTCATCCATCTTCTTCCACTTACCTGGGGCGGGTCATGGAGGCCAGACGTCCCTCTAGGATGTATAACCCCTCAGTTGAGTGTGCCCAGAAAACCTCCACAGCAAGGCGACCAGGAGGCATCCTAATCAGATGCCTGAACCACCTTAACGGACTCCTTTAAGCGGTTATTCTTTGAGTTCCCTCTGGATGTCTGAGCTCCTCTCTGTATCTCTAAGGCTGAGCCCAGCCACCCCTGAGAAGACCCTCATTTCAGACGCTTGTCTCTGTGATTTCATTCTTTCGGTCGTTAGAGCTCATGATCATGGCTGAGGGTGGGAACAAAGATGGAGGGGTAGTTAGGGAGCTTGGTCTTAACTCTTACCAGCACAGTTCTGTACAGAGTCAGCAGCACTGCAGAGAAATCTTTATTTGTGTAGTGCCAAATCATGACAATGTTCTCTAAAGACACTTTACAAAAGAGTAGGTCAATATCACACTCTTTATTTTATTTTATTTATTTTTTTCTATAACTTGTGCACTGTGGACAATAGTTACCCACAAGTGAAGTCCAACAAAACATTTTGCCTTTGAATCAGATCGTTTTCATAAAAAGATGAAGAATCAAGTCATACTGTCCTTAAAAAGATTTTTCACACCTGTTTTAAACCTTCTCTCTCTCTCATGTAAAGTGCATTTTCATCAGTGCTCAGCACAGCAGACTGTTTTCTCTCATACGACCCTCGCTTCTCCCTCTGTGCATGATGGTGTGTTGTTCCCCGAGTGTAAGACTCACATTACTTGCTTTCGTATAAGAAAAAATAGCTGTACTAAACATAGTTTTTGTTTTGTTTAAGTTGTCTGCAGTGCTTTTACATTTTCTGGAATTAACCCATATAAAAAATAACTGTACAAATACATTAGCCCTTGTCTGCTACACCTCATTGTTCTTTTCCAAAACACGTCATACAGACTCTTATTGCACTGCAGGCAGAAGCAGACCTGAAAAAAAAACACTTCTTCTGTCGTGGCTGCACAGTAAAAGAGATGCCGTACTAGACTGGCCTGCCTGCAGTCCCAGCCTGTCTCTCACTGAAGATGTATGGCACATTATGAAGCACAAAATATAACAACCGTGACCCCAGACTATTGAGCAGCTGAAGTCGTATCAATCAAGAATGAGAAAGAATTCCACCTACAAAGCTTCAACACTTAGTGTCCTCAGTTCACAAACACTTACTGAGTGTTTTTAAAAGCAAAGACGAAGCAACAAAGTGGTAAACAAACCCCTGTCCCAGTTTTTTTGGAATGTGTTGCAGGCATCGAATCAAAATGAGTGAATATTTGGCAAAAAAACAATCAAGTTTATGAGTTTGAACATAAAATATCCAATCTTTGTAGTTTATTCAGTTGAATGCAGGTTGAAAAGGAAGTGCAAGCATTGTATTCTGTTTTTAAGTATGCTCTACACAACGTCCCAACTTTATTGGAATATGGTTTGTACTACTGAGTGGATGATATCTAAAGTAACTGTTAGACTGAATGCAAGAGTTAAAATTAAAATGACTTCCATTTGAAAAGAGTTGAATTTAATTGTGAAGCATCCGCTGCAGCACCGTGAACTGAAATAAACTCAGCTGAACTTCCTGTGCTGCTGTATCCTCACCATAAACCTCTCACGTTTCACACTCTACACTGTAAACTCTGACCCATGTGTGGGTTAGCTTGTGAGCATCTTGACAGCTTTTTGATCACAGATCCCACACTCGGGAACTCAGCTCTAAATAAATCAAGTGAAAGAGTGATGGTTTGGACAGGGTGAGACTTTTACCTACACAGCTGAGCAGCAGGTCAATATCCAGGGAAACATCGGTCATAAATATGAAATCAGCAAACCCACCCTGACACCCAGGAAAACTAAGAGAAACAACAACATGATGCTGAAAAATTAACACAGGATACATTCATTTGACCTTTTAATTTTGCTGGCAGTCAGTTGTTTGAGTAGGATTACATTTATTTTCTGAACTTTCTGCCAAATCAAAAAAAAGCTGCAATTATTTCTGACTCTGTGACCTTTATATGTCACACTGTGCCTGACTGTTTATTTACCATTCAGCTGGAAATTATACCTGAGCAAAAACAATTCTCATAATGTGTTTAAACTGAAAAAAAGTCTTTCTTTATTGACAGTCAGGATGTATTTATGCAGAGAAAACCGCATACGCTATAAGGGTAAATGTTATTTTGATGACAAAACACTACTGCTCTCATCAATATGCTGGGAAGTTCAAAGTTTTGAATTATTTGTCTTGCATTTGTTTCAGCACTGGACTCATATTTACTTTGCCAATAATTTAATTTATGTTTTGTCATTTGTTTTTTTTTTCAGGCTGATTTTGGAGTTTGAGCTGAGGACCAAGGAGGATTCTGGTCTTGTTCTCTACATGGCAAGAATCAACCACGCTGACTTTGTGTCCATACAGGTGAACACACACTAACCTAGTTTACAAAAGTTTATATATAGTTCATATTTGTTCAAAGGTTTTTGTTGTTTGCTAAAGCTCAATTGACTTTTGTAGCCTCTTTTTGCAGCTTGTCTTGCAAAACAAAGATTTCAGGCTCTCATCAGAAGCACTCAAACATGAGATAGAAGTGATGAAAACCTGTCTTAATTTGGCACAGTGTGATGCAGACTCAGTGTCAGTCTGTGTGGTTTTATGGGGTGGAAACATCAGCAGCATGCAGAAGCATCCATCAGTGCAACAACATTAAATATCAGGCGTGTCGTGTGTTTGACTTTGTTGACAGAAAACCTGCGAGGCAGGCTGTTTCCACACAGCAAATCCTCAGGATTCAATAAAGGAAATGATAAAGGATTGGATTGATAGGCAAAATCAACAATGGACTTTTAAGCAATTTCCATCCCTACTCACCACTGTTTTTAAGTGTCTGATGACTTTATACCTCACTAAATCAATCAATCAATCTTTATTTTTATAGCACCAGTTCATAACAGGAGTTATCTCAAGGCACTTTACAATAGAGCGGGCTGAGGCCATACTCTTCATTTTGTAGATACACATACTGTATATGTATATATACAAATACACATAAATATGTATATATTTGTATATATATATACATAGATCCTTAGATATGTCCATCCAGGCAGAGACAAAGGGACTAAAAATAAGAATTTATGAATGCGACAAACCCATGGACGCCCAAATCCTAAATCTGTCCTCATCACATTTGTCTCTGCTTAATATAGATTCAATCAATCAATCTTTATTTGCATAGTGCCTTATTTGTTGAATATAAATGTATTAAAGGTAAGCCCCTGATATGGCATCTCATTTTGAAGAGTGACTCATGACTCTATGGTTATAAAGGTAGTTACCATGGATGTATAATCAATGCAACCATGGATAGAGAGATCAATCTAATTTTAAAATTAATATCAATAATGAATATAATCTGGAGAGGAATGATGTCAGCAAAGGCTGTTGGTTTAGTGATGTATTATTGTGACTTCAGGAGGTGTAGATAAACTTTTTTCTGTGTTTAAAGAATCTGTTTCAGTTTTACTAACTCTGCACAGTTGTGCTGTTGTCCTCACCGCTGTGTGTTTCCTCCTCCTGTAGATCAAGAATGGACAGGTCTGTCTGGGTTATGATCTCGGTCATGGAAACACGTCGGCCTGCGTCCCCTTCTCCATTAATGATGGAAACTGGCACAAGGTACGACTGTTTTCAGCTGTATGTTCATACATATTCTTCTTGGACATGTTCTCCTTTATTAACGTTTAAATAGGTTAAATTACATTTTCTCTCTGTAATACATTTTGCATAGAGATCAACACAAAGGTTACAATTGTTTATAACTCTTTATTCACTGACCCACATTATGGTTTTTATTCTTTTCCTTTGAATATGTATAAATGTCACATTTTTCTAATTCCACTCTTTAATTTTAACCTTCAGAGTAACTGTTAATGACTTCTGTGACTCTTTGTCTGCATTTGGGCCGGTCACTCAGACATGGGGGTGTTTATCATCAAGAGTCTGCTGATACCTGGATAATGTTTTATTTATTATGATCTAATGCAATTCTATAAACATGGGGATATATAACATGTTTTTCACTTAATAGTCTTTTTTTATTTTAAGATACTGCATTATTATGATGTTGCTGTCAGGACAAAACTCTTATCTCCAAAATTTCTACTTTCAGCAAATGTAAAACGTAAAAAAATGAAAATGAAATGAAATTACAAGGTCTATTAAACAATGAGACTGCTCTCATGAGGATAAAACCACGTGTTTCATAGTCACACTGACTGTTAAATATTAAAGGTTGTGTATTTATGCACAACTGCTGTACGGTTATAATAAGTGAGGTCTTCAGTTCGCTGTTAGCTACTGACTGAAGTGCATGTGTTTCTGCTAATGTGTCAAAAAATGATCACAAATCAAAAGGCAAAATATAAAAAAAACATTTGTGGGGACATTTTGTAACAAATGGAAGGAAACCAATTTTTGTAGAAAGGAAACTTGTGAATACTTTTGTCATGTTTAGATTTTCATGCCTAATTTGCTGATATCTTTATCATTGGAGATCATTTCTGCTCTTGTTCTTATACTGAGTCGTTGATCATATCCAACAGTTTGTTCAGTTTGTTGAATGTTTTCAGAAGTTTCTGATGTGCAGGGGCGTCCAGGATGTTCACCGTCTTGGACATTTTCTGCCTTTACAACATCTTCTGTGCTCAAACACTCAAGCATGTTACATGCTGTTTTGTTTAGTTCCACCTCTTATATCAAGTTAACATGTTTTCTGACACCTCAGCAAAAAACACGTGCACTTCAATCAATCAATCAATCTCAATCAATCTTTATTTGTATAGCGCCAATTCATAACAAGTGTTATCTCAAGACACTTTACAATAGAGCACAAAGCTCTTCATTTTATGGATACACATATATGCATAGATACATATATACATATAAAAATACACATATACATATATATACAAATATATACATCCAACACCCAACATGAATCCATATAGCCAATCATGAATCCCTCCATCATGGCGGCAAGAAAAAACCTTCTGTTAAGCAGCAGGAAATCTTGAATGTGGACCCCAGTCTCATGATGAACAGCAAATCCACACGATGCTGTGTTGGGTGTGTGGGCAAAGGGAGGGAGGTAAGTGGAGACAAGTGGACTAAAGTAAGAACTAAAGCTAGTGACAGATCAATGGACCAATCATAGACCTGTCGTCGTCAAATTTGTTTCTGTCAGTGGCTGATTGTGAACTACAGTTGTCACTTATTGTAAACTTACAGCAGTTTTAATATTTAACACTCAGTGTGACTGTGAACCCCGTGGTTTTATCCTCATAAGCATAGGGCGGTGACCAAATAGCACTGTTTTATGGAGAAAAAAATAAGAAAATCGTAAAAATGTAGATAAGAGGTTTTGGCCCTACAGCGATGATATGTGTAAGAAAAAAAAATCAGTTTCTGTTCAGTGTTATTGATATAAAACATAGTGAAACTAGGATAAACTTTATTGTCTGCTTCAATGCCAATAATAATAATAAAAAGATACAGCTGAGAGACAGTGATGAACAAATATCCTGATAATCTATGATTTACTAACCAATAAAATACTGATTCATTATTCATCCCTCATTGCTGGTTTTCTTACTCAAACAATTCCTGCATTTAATGCTTTAGTATTTTGCACATTGTTAAATTATTGTCCTTTTTAACTTTTTGTTTGTTAATTGCAGTATTTATTATAAGGCCAGGTCACCCTTTTGAGGCAGATTGTGATCTCGATGGGTCTGATCTGGTTAAATAAAATAATAAAAACACCATTTAGTGTCTTTTGATTCAGACTTTTTTGGCATTTCAAAATGGAAGACCTTGACTCATTTTAACTCCTCAGACTTTAAATCTTTCTTTAGAAAAGAACTTGGTTATATTTTTAATAAACAAAACGTTACTGTCAAGTAGAAAAAACACAAAGGCAGCATTCAGGCCCACACGCAGTCTCTGTTGGTAACATTTCATATCTGACTTTCTTCGCTCATGTCTTATCTTCTTGTCCCTGTCCTTCATGTCTCTCTGTTTATTCTCTGTCTCTCTTTTTTCCTTTAGATCCGTGTGAGTCGAGCGAAGCAGAGAGGTCTGCTGCTGGTCGATGGGAAATACAGTAAACAGATGATCAGTCCAAAGAAGGTGTGGTATTTTTCCACTCAAACAGCCTTCCTCAGTGCTCAAATCTGACATTATTTTACATTTAAGTATTCTTTTATCATGCTTCTGAATAGTTTTAGTTTTGTGTGGCTGTTCTTTTTACCAGGCTGACCTGTTGGATGTGGTGGGGATGCTGTATGTCGGTGGATTGCCTCAAAATTACACCACAAAGAGAATAGGACCAGTAAGAGAACACAAACACACCAGAAACACACAAACTACACAGGTCAAATTTGTTAAGACAAAGGACTTAGATTCAGCTGAACCATCAACTATATAAGAAGTATGATGTGGAAAACACAAGGCCAGTGGGAACAAGCGTTTCAGCTGCAGAAACTTTGTACCTTTTGAAGAACTCTGGATTTGGAGTGTAAGAAGCAGGATCTTTATCAGTGATTGGTTACTGATTTACACCCTGAAAAGTGGGCTCAGGACTGGATTGCTGATATAAAAACCCATGAACTCTGTGTGCCAAACCTTTTTGTTTGAGTGATTCCATTGTTTCATTTACACTTTTTAGCAACACAAGGTTTTCAATAACAACCTAACATTGAATCTCACTTTCAACTATCATGCGCCCTAAAAGATCTTAGCTGAGTAATATTTGACAGTTCTTTACGATGCATTTTTTTTCTACAAAATAAAATGTCTCCATAAATAATAAAAAGAGAAAAGCTGTAAAAAGATTGTCAGCCTTTGAGCTTGTTGCCTCAATCCTTCCATATTACGTGCACAGAAGTAGCTCACAATACTGACTAGTGGGGCTGACAACTTAGTGGCTGGCACTGCCTCTCTAACTACTTTTCTCCCACATTTTATTTAAAACGTGCTCCAAAAGGAAACTGCATCCATGATGGTCTTTGTTTGCCTTTTCCATAAATGCTGTTATATGTTTTTCTCTGATAGATAGATAGATAGACACTTTATTCCAGACTTAAAACCCATATCATTACAGTATAAAAGTATAAATATTGGTAATAAAATAAAATGATTAAAATACAAAGAGAAATTTGCTCCAGTGTTTCCAGTATCAAGGGAAATATCAAGTATCACTAAACGAGGGCTGAGTTAGTGACATCAAAATTTCATTTTCTGAAGCAGTTAATCGGCCCATAAACCGGTACATTACATTTCTGAGCACAGCATGAAAGTGAGAAAGTTTTAAGTAAGAATCTAGTCTGACACCTTAAGGCCACCGTACGTATGGGCTCATTGTGTGAAATGTAAATACCTGTACTTCAGACTACAGGTTCTGATGACTGTTTATTATATTTTGTTAGTGTGAATCCATTATTTTGGCCTTTTTTTCCAGATCCTCTACAGCATTAATGGATGTATCCGTAACTTAAAGATGGTGGGAGGTCCTGTGAGCACTAAAGCACCTGCGACAGGTAATGATACAGGCATGCTGATTGTTGTTAACATCAGAATGTGTTTGTTTTATGTCTCATATTGTTGAGATCCCAGACTAAACTTTGACAACCCCCTCCCCCTCTCCTCTCAGGTCGCACTGAGAGCATCGTTGAAGACTTTAAACTGGACATGGCGGCTCCCTCCTCCAGTCACATGGTAGGACGGTGCTTTGTCGCCACAGAGGCGGGCACCTATTTTGACGGTACTGGCTACCTGAAAGCAGGTGAGATGAAACAGACATTATCAGGCTGCTGTGAAGTCACCTGTTTGTGTTTATTAGTGACCACAAACATGTAAACAGTTTCTTAACCTCCACTGTCCTATCAGTGTCCTCCTACAGAGTGGGTCTCGACATGAGCATAGAATTGGAGTTCAGGACCAGTAAAACCAGTGGAGTCCTATTGGCCGTCAGTAACCAGGCCAACGATGGACTGGGGCTGGAGATCGTCCGAGGCAAGGTATGTTAGTAGTATTAAAGGAACATTTCAACATTTTGGGTGAAAAGTTCAGATTTTCTTTCAGGCTTAATTGTTTAAAAGAGCACAATTAAGTCTGTCCCGTAAAAACCAAGCAGAGGAAGAGTCTGATATGTTGTCGAAATCAAATGATAACAAAAATCCCGCAGTTTATCAATTGTATCATGTATGGTCGACCCCAAAAAGTAATCTCAATTTTAAAACCAAAGTTTTGGGGGTTTTTATGCATGGCTTTAGTCTTTAATTCAAGTCGACCCCCTGTGTTGACCAGAGTTTTTCTGTCTCCATTTTGCATGTTCTCCCCGCACATGCCTGGGTTCTTCCTGGGCACTCTGGTTTCCTCCCACTGATCAAAAACATAGCCGTTAGGTTAACTGGGGTCTCTAAAATGCCCCTGGGTGTGATTGCGAATGGTTGTCTGTCTCTTCATGTGGCCCTGTTATTGGCTGACAAAGAGTCCAGGGTGCAGTGTCAGCTGGGATAAGTGGTATAGATGATGGCTGGATGTCTATAGTTGTGTTGTGCAGTTGTTAATGCTTTTGATAATGTATTTACCAGGAAAATCTACATAGGAGTCACAAACCTTCAGAATTTTAAACTTTGTTGCAAAGCTTAGAAACAGTTTCAATACCATGGCATCAGAAATGCACACACTAGACACCCAAAAAAGGAGAATTTCTTGTTTTGAAACACAAAAGACAGGAGGCGAACTCCCACAAAGTGTCTAAACTGCACAAATACACTAATCAGATGTACTGTTTCACATTTCAGTGAGACACATTTCAAGTCCATCAAGGCCACATCCCGTTGATCGAACTTTTTTAAGAAAAACTTGAAGGTGATTGTAGGACAGTCCTGTTTGACACACTCATATCGTTTGGTCAAAGTTTTTATTTTAGCACAACTAACCCACACTGGTGGCCTCTTCGTCATTTAGAGCAGGGGTTTTAAAGGTGTAGTAGACGTTGAACAGCCCATACAAAAAATAAGCTCTAAAAAATGATTGTGTTGAATAAAAACTTGACATTTTTAACGGTTAGTAACAACTAAAACTCATAAAAAACTCAAAAGATCAAATAACTGTCCCATCTCCAACCAGTTATTTTATTTTTATGGATGACAATTTTTTATACATTTTTTTACATCACAGCTGTTTTTCCGTTAAAAAGAATAAATCTTAATTTCTTTTTTCTTCTTAAATTGAGGATTTTTTTTCATTTTTGTGATTTCTGTCAGCATCATTTTCAAATCAAACAAGGAAACAAAGAAAAGTAATCCTCAAAAATAACCATCTTAAATTAGGAATAAATCATTTTTTTCACCCAAACCATATTTATTGAATTTAGTCCACAAATAGCAGAATTTTGGCCGAGCAGAGCTTTTGTTGCTGCCCCCCGAAGTGTTCTCACGCCCCCCTGGGGAGGCCTCACACTTTGAAGACCACTGCTGATACGCTCAATCATTTTCTGTTTGGGAACATCGTCTCAGCGTGAAGTTTGTCAGGGTGAGTCTGATTGAGATGCTTTGTATAGTCACAAATGATCTGGTAATGTTTATCTGGTAATTTGTAAAATGAACTCAGTGCTACTTCTTCCTCTGTTGATCTGTTTTCAGGAGAAATAAACTAACAAAAAATTAAACAAAATGGAAATCTAGAAACTCTTTAAATGCGTGAGAATATAATGATCCATTGCTGCTCCTTACTGCAGATTTATGTTTGATAAATATTAGTTAGTTTTGGTCCAGGCTCTCAAAATGATTTGAAAGATGTGAAAGGTCTTTAATTGATGGGGCTAGAAACATTAAAGACTGGTTAAAGACCTTTAATATTTTTCAAACTATTTTGAAGCTTTGAGCTCGATTATTTATTCCCACTTTTTGGGCTTTAAGTTTTCCTCTCTTCCCCGAGCAGCACTGAACTGAGTGCCCGTTTACACGACAATGAAAACTTCCAAAAATGAAGTTCGTTGCATTTGCACTTTCTGTTTACATGAGAACGGTGCCCGCAGTGCCAGAATCTGCAAACTTTTGAAACCAAGATCCAGAGTGAAAAGTTTTGAAAATGTTTTAGTCTCCGTCAAAACAGGATCTCTGTTTTCAGGGAAAATGGGGACGCGCAGTATTTTTTTCAGATGAAGGTAGTGTGCGCACCTAGAAACAACAACAACGGCCATGGCTGACTTCTGAGCAACATCAGTATCAGAATCAGAATTGGGTTTTTTTTGCCAAATATGCGACACACACAAGGAATTTGTCTCTGGTAGTTGTTTTCTCTAGCACAAAGGAAGTAAAGAAATAAAAATAAATATTAAAACGTGTTCTACTTACTGTCAAAAGCTAAACAGGTGGTGGAAATTTTGGCTGCCATGCCTCCAAATGTGCTCAAATGTTCTTTATAGTTTATTGAAAAAAAATCCAAATAAAGTTAGAAAATGAAAACAATGTAACAAAAGATAACAAGTGCTGAGATACACCTGCAGAAGATCATGGACAGATAGCAGGACAATTAGACAAACTTCTGCCTAAAAACAACCTATAAACATATTTTTTCCTTTAGCTTCTTTTCCACGTTGACAATGGAGCGGGACGATTCACAGCCGAGCACTCACCTGAGGGAGAGGGATTCTGTGATGGTAAGTGGCACTCAGTTTCTGCTAAGAAGCTCCGCCACCGGCTGGAGCTGATGGTGGACGAGCAGATGAGTACAGCAGAGAGTCCAAACCCTCGCTCCAACACGTGTGACACCAATGACCCCATCTACGTGGGAGGATACCCTGGTACGTCTTCTAAGATAGTACTCAGCGATGCCACATTTTGAACATGTGTTAGCACATTTAATGTCCGATATCTACTCCTCAGGTGGAGTTCGTCAGGCAGCTCTGTCCAGCAGCTCCTCCTTCAGGGGCTGTATGAAGAACCTGAAGCTCACAAAGGCCTCCAAGACCTTGGAGGTCCAGTTCAACAAAGCTTTCGAGGTTAAAGGAGTCCAGCCCCTCTCCTGTCCTGCTGTAGCTGCCTAAATGGTACCAAAACCCCCCCACTGTGTCATTTCTTCAAAGCTGCACTTCTCCAAGACACAAAAGTCAAATCTTGGCCTATGACGTGACACTGAGTGCCAGTTTAACAAAACAACACAACAGAATCTCAGACTAAAGCCAAATAAATAAAAAGAGATCAGTTAGATGGTCTGACGGATGTGAAGAATCCAAGTGTGTAGCACTTACGTACCTTTGTGAAAAAGTGATTTCTAATACAGATAAATTAAATAAAGAATTTGTGTTGTTCATATTTAATGCAGACAGCATGTGCAGCTTTTAAACCTAACAAAAAACACTCCAAAAACAGTTTTTGCAGAAAGTTTCCCCTCATATTTTCAGTAAAAGACCCTCACTCTGCACTTTGGAAGCCCCACAGGGACATAATAATAATAATAATAATGCATCAAATTTTTATAGCGCTTTTCAGAAAGACTCAGACACTTTACAAAGGATAAAACAATACACCCATAAACTAAGATCCAGATCCACAAAGAAAGGACTGTGCCCGCCCAAAGCCCCACAGTTCGTGCAGAATCAGCACCCACGATCTGCCCAATTTTAGCAGCCCACCCATAAGTGAATTTTGTTGGTTATTTAACACCAACATGCCACAGAATCTGGCAGTGCAAATTTAAAGTGCAGTTTGGTTGTAATTTTTGTCTCTGGTTCCTGCTTCAGCTCTGACTGATTGTGAGATCACAGTCGACAAACGTTAGAGAGCAGGATGCAGATTTTGTCCTTCTCACGCAGAAGCGTCTTTAGTGGTAAAAAGCAGAACTTTTACTTCCTGCTGTGTTTAGAGCGGCTCTTCAGGATTAGATCATGTTCGCAACAAGTCTTGATTTGATTGAAAAAGACTCATTTTTCTGCATGTATTTGAGCAAAACTAACTTACTTACAGGAAAAGGGACGGGTAATCTTCAGTCTGTCTTCTTCAGGGCAACTTTGACTACCATGAGGGTTCCTCAAGTTTTTATCTTGTTGCCAGAGTGGAATTATTACAATTGTAGGATGCTGTCATTCATAATGAAATTAACACATAATTTAACTAAAGGAACAAAAATGCTCTATTGATTGATGTCTTTTGACTCGATTGAAAACAGAGATACTTCATATCGTGATCTTAAAAGTCAGAGTCAACTACTTTTTTAATGCAAGCAAGAGTTTTTTTCTGGTTAATTCAGTTCATGGTCCCATAAAAATGCGTTTTTTAATGCAAATGAAAGTGTTAGAAATATAGTTACAGATCATCGCAGCTTTATTTCCTTTGAAACATTGTTTTTGTTGTTTTTCCTGTTACTTGTCATATTTCCTTGGGCCACCAGTTCCCCGTCCCTGGCCTACTCGGTCATTTATGTGCAGTTTGCGTGCCATTTCTCTTCACAGCACAATCCTCTTGTGGATCTGGCCCTTAGTTTTACTCTGGTTTCCTCTGATGATGTGCACATTTTGGTCGGCCATGTTTACTCAGCTAACTGTGCTGATTTCAGTGATCATGAGCTTATGTCTTCTGTTTCATCAAAGACCTTTATATCTCCAAACCAGAGTCAAATTTACAAGAAAACAGGTTAAAGTTTGGAACCAAGAAGTAAACCAAATTTTCTTTAGTCATCGTTTTAAAGCGTGCACAAACACACACACACACATATATGTTTGTATGTCTGCTCATGGCTTCCATAATGCAAAGTCCAGGGTGGTGATTAAAAAATGTATGAAGGCAGCAGAGTGTTAAAATGTCTCACTGTTTTTTACCAAGTTTACATGAGTGAAGATTCAAGTGTTCAGACCTGAACTTTGCTAACAGCCGTTGTCAGTATTAATGTTAATAAGACTTTTGAACATGGGATTTTGAACATTAAACCTGCTCTGTTTTTAACAGTCGTCATTTGTTCTTCGATAAAACAGGGAATAACATGTCCTTACATTACCTAACTTTACCTTTGACCTCCTCCTGCTGCCTGTCTGAGAATGAACGTCCTGTGAAGCCTCTTTTTTTTTTTCTCTTTTTAAATCTTGTTTCCAGACTCGGTCAGTTGGCACCACTAGTTTTAGCATCAATGAAGCTAGCCTTCATTTGAACTCTCCGTACAGAGAATTTTTTTTTTTACATGTGAGAGAAAAACTCTTTAAACTGTTCTGTATAATTCTGAATCCATTAAATCTGTGTTTTTATTTGTGTGCCATACTTATTCTTACAAACACAGTGTGAGCCATTTTGGTGAAGTTTTGGGTGCAATAGTTTTTTTTTTTAACATTTGACATGAAGGTAGTTTTTACACCAGCAGCAGCTTCTGTTTGTTCTCATTCATGTTGATGAATCAAAATAAAGGTGCCACATTTGTGCAGGATGGCAGTGTACGGTGCATGGTGTGTCTTTAAATACATAAGCAGCAGTTTGTAAAATATATTCTTATTAGCATCACACACATTGTCCTGTCCTTATTTGAACAAAAGAGATGATTAAATGGTGTTAAATGTTTCATTTTAAAAGTGAAACGAGACTCAAAGCAAAACCAAAGAATTGAGAAGTAAAATGATTAAAAAAATGTTTAGGAGTCTCATGCTTTCTGCTAAACCTCCACAAGGTGGCGCTCTTGCTCTTCACATCCACGACAGCAGAGTCTTTCCATCAGGGCGGGCGACTTAATACCATTGACGGTATTCTCAGTTTCAGGGGACCATATTGTCACAAATTAAAAGATACTGTCAACAAGACGTCAAAAACCAGTCATTTAAAAAAACAGAAGATTTAGCTTTTATTAGAATTTATATTGATATTTTAAAGCTCAAAACTGGGACCCAAACAGCTCATTTGAATGAGATAAATATAAAAGTCAAGCCAATTAAAGGCACTTTCCCGGGGCAATAAACTAATTTATACTGTTTTTCATTTACTTGATTTACATTTTATTTAGTTAAGTTGCATTTCATTGGTCAGTAATTCTTATTGAAGATAACATTTATTTTTCTAAGTAACCTCACAAAGGCAGAAGTCATTAAAAATTTGTGTGATTGTTATTTAATTTTACTTGACCTATTTTTTGTGTTAAATGCATTATTACTTCACTGAAGACCTTTAAAGAAACCTTTTTAGCTGCTTGTTTCCTGTAAATAATAAACCAAAATGATTTTTTTAAAGACTTTATGTATAATATGTATATGGTGTTGTAGTGGAGAAGAGTTAAAACAGTTTGTGGCACATATTTTAGCTTTATGGCCGCTATTTTTGGAAACTTGAAATCAACTGGCGCACCATAGTTGGCTGCATGTGGTCCCCGGGCTGCCAGTTACTTTCCCCTGATTTACATGATTCTGTTAAATGAAAATGTGTTTTTGAGCTTGACTTTCCTTGAGAGGCTTTATAACTATGGATTTTAGTATGAATCACTCATGACCCTTTTGAAACCATAAGAAGACATATATCCAAATATTTTCCTGTGATTGAGTTCATTTTGGTTGATTTCTTGAGTTTATATCCTACTTACCTAATTATAGATTATAATCATTTATTTCCTTTGACTATTACATACTTGTATCAGCCTCTTGAGATCTTGGGAAATGAACATGCTTTGGAAAACCAGCATAGTAGCTTTAAAATGTACATTTGCTGAGCAAATTTATCAGACCACCATCCAATGTAATGTTTATACCACAGCTGCCCTACATGAACAAAATTAGTAATTACTGAAATAATTTCAAATATTTCTGTAATGGTAAATACACCAGTATGAAGAAGCTCTTTAACTGAAATGATATTTTTAATGCTAAAATATAATTATTGTTGTTGTCAATGAGTTTTCAAGTTCACTGTTTTTATAAAAACTCCCACAAATTATAGTTATTTTCTTGCCCTGCTGAACAGATAAATCTGTTTTAGTGGTTGAATGTTGTGCTTGATTATTGTTTCACTTCTCACAGAATCAAGTTGACTTAAGTTTGTATTTCCCCATTCCTGTTCAAAATGTTTGTTCAAGATTTTTGTTTGATAGATTTCTGAAATGTTTGTTTCTCATTTTTATGACAGGTGATCTCATAAATTTGTTAAGCCCAATATATATGATTAGAGCTCTTTAAATTAAACCTAAAATTAAATCATTGTGTGTTAAAAACAAGCACTGATTTTACAAAATAATCAATATTTTTAGCTAATAATCAAGAACACAACCAAAATATAATTACTTATTAACAACAGTGACAAAGTTCAATGTGCAGATATATGTCTGCTTGGGGTTTCCCTAAAGACGGCATTAGTCATTAAATAATCCTGATTATAGTTAAAAGGTCACCATTCAGACTGTCTTTGACATTTCTCTTTTTCAGTGCTTTCTCGTTTCAGTGCTTTCTCGTTTCAGAAAAGCTCTGTAACTGCAGACACTTACCTGTACTTCCACCATCACTCCACTAGAGGGCGCTCTGTTGCTATATAAGTAAACATCAGTCTGTTAGATGGAGCTGATCGTTCAGCCTACTTGAAGATAAATATTTCTGTGTTCCTGTCGATATGAACAGACACTTCAGGTATCTGATGTGCATTCCTCTTTTATTATTGTGGTCCTCTTTACATAAGGTGAGAGATGGTCGGAGCAGCCCGTCACAGCTCATCATGGCCGCCCGAAGTGGAATGTTTAGAAGAATAGAATAAAGTCTAACATCAGATCAACTCTCAGCCTGTTTAAGTAAACGCATCAACCTGTCCTCACCTTTAGTGACAAGATCACCCCTCTGTCTGTCCATGCCGTGGTTACAGAGAACAGTGGCAGTGTTAGTCCATTAAATCAGACCATCGCTCTGATAATTAATGCAAGACAAAGCTCAGACCTTCCGCCTATTCTCTAGGATTTTCTGATATGATGGCAGTTTTTGCTGATAGTGCTTCTGAAAAGGACTCAGACAACAAAAGTATTAGTTCCTACTTGATCTTTTCGAGGAACTTTATACAACATTTTCCTTGCCGCAGACAAACATCTCATAGAGCCTTTTATGAGTACTGTCCACCCTGCAGCCATCACATTTTTCATTTACTGCCCTGAAATTTTTAGTTTTCCCCATGAAAAGTATGACTTGTAATCTTTTAGAGAAACAGAAGCGTGGTTCTTTGTATTAACAAGTCTTAACAGTGGTGAGCCAAATTCATTTTGCCCCCTACAAGTTGGAATATTACATTTCAAACAATTATGCAAGTACTTTTCAAAGGGGACCTTTAACACAGTCCTCTGTGGGCTGACAACATCTGTGCTGTATGTAGCTCAAAATATAACAGATCTTTTATCAGACGAGGCTTTCCATTCTATAAACTAGGGACGCCCCTAGATCATTTTAAATCTGGCAAATAAAAAAAATGAATGTGTTTTGAGTTCATACAGCAATCTAAGCTTGCAGTGCTGCTGGATCCATCTGATTCAATGTCTGCAATCAGTCAGATCCATCTTGCAGAGCTTTGAGTCAAAACGATGGTTCTGCAGACACACGGCCCAATCAGAGACATTTAAATCAGAAAGAGGTGGGAGCTACAAGCATGACGACAGCATGAAGTCACTGCTAATGTTCAATTAAAAACAACACTGCCAGCGTTTATTAATGACAAATATATTTTTGCTCCATTTCTGACATGTTTTGGCAAGAGTGTGTTCTACAAATTGGTACACATTTTGCACTTTGCACTGCAGCGATATTGCCTGCATGCCACATTATCTGAATGGCCTGTGATCAATGACCAAACAATCGTCCAATCACCTGCCAGATATGCTTTTGAAAGGTTCTGCCCATTCCCAAACGCTTTCTATGGGCTGTTGCCATGATGGACCAGTGAAATATGTGTTGTATACATCAAACTATCTATCTGACATGTCAAGCTAAAAGCTCTTTGAAAGTAAAATTCAAGCACATTCTATTACTGGATAACACCGTCAGCATGTGGACAATTTGAGGTTGTTTTGCTGACTGGAGTGTGGCTAAGGGTAATGTTAGCAGTACTACCAACACTTGTTTTCAACCCTCCTCCTATTTAAATATTCCTGGTCAGAATGTGGTTACTTCAGTGGTCATATGTGAGAATAACCTGACACAGCTGACAGACACTCTAATCTTGATGTATTTGGTTAAATCACAGCCAAACCTCGCTGCAACTATGAGATGCTGTTTGTATGTCCCATAGAGCTCATCTAATGTTTCAACTCAGTGTTTGAGGATATTTGGGCTTCAGTGCAGCATCCATTTAGTGGAGCTACAGTGTTTACTAGAGGCTGGGTGCTGTGTTAAATTTTAGATGGAGCATTTGACCAGGATTTTGGCCTAAAATGCAGAAGCAAATTTTTAAATTACAAATTTAAGCCTTTAGCTGGCTAACTTTGCACATCTCTAGTATACATTAGCCCTAAACAGTCTTTCTCTGTACTCCTGCCTTTTGTGTCTCTAAATGCAAACAAGCTCCCTGACCCCACCTCTCTCTCCGGTGTCTCAGCACAAGTACAGCTGTGTGCTAACATGTCTGTGGACAGTGATCTCTAGGGGGAGATGTTAGGTGAGGGGCAGGTAATAGGTGATATTATGATGGCTCATTGTGATGTAACACTGAGGCCAAATTTTGAGCAGATCATCAGATTTCATATTTTTTTGACATATGTAAACAATTTTGCTGGTGGTTGGTTGGTTGTCTATTCTATTCATCTTTCAGTACGATAACTCAAAATGTTTGATAAAATTTTCTGTGAATGTTGGTCATGGCACAAGCAAAAATTGATTCGATTTTGGTGGTGATCTGAATCCTGATGCGGATCCAGTAATTTTTGACAGATTTGTTAACATTGCAAGGCTGGGCAGTTTCCACATTTTCGCCAGTAACTCAAAAAATTCTCAACATATTGTGATTAATTTTGCTGTTATCTGGTAATGTTGGTCATAGCACAATGGAGAAGTGATTACATTTTGGTGGTGATCCAGAAATTTTTTGAAGGACTTGTTAACATTACGCAATATGGAAGTTTCCACATTTCTATATATAAAAAAAAAAGGCTAACAATTCCAGAAATGTCTCTGTGAAGTTTTCCTCTAAAAGTCAAATACATCATAGACAGTACATCTTTGCCACGGTTAATCCTAACACCAGGCAGTTTCGTTACCACTTGTGAAACCTATCCCATGGCGACTTATAAACATGTTGAAAATAACCAATGAGGGTGCTCCACCTTGTTGCTTATGTTCTGTTTTACTTTTGATGTTCATGTGGAGGCATTAGTAAGGGTTTCAAGCTGTTTTATCAGCAGTTTAAAACCCCCAAAGGAGCTTTAATAATGTAATAAACTGTAAACCACTTCAGGACACACAGAGGTTTGTAATTAGGGATGTCCGGATTTTGTATCGGCATCAGATTGGGGTTGGTGTGGGCTTTTAACTGATCATAGATCGGAATTAAAACTGACATCTTAGCCCGATTTTTTACGAAAGTTGCCAGATATTTAGCTAACTTAGATGAACCTGTAGCAGACCTGTGGCTAGCATGTCGTCCATGTGGAAATGCTTTAATTTATACAGTGATAAGAGTCCAACAACAAAAATGAATTGCAGCTGTATTGTCTATACTGATGTAAATATCAGATCAGGACTCAAAACCAGCAGACACTCATAATCTAACACATCAGATTGGGATCAGGCGCCAAACTGCAGATCAGGACATCCCTATTTGTAATCTTGTGTCTATGATCGTAAACAGATTGATCGAAAAGTTCTTTCTCTTAGTTAGTCTTCTTCTCCGCCTGTCCCTCTGTCAAAGCAGGAACGTCCATCAGAGTGAAGACTGAAGTTCATAAATGTCAAAGTGCAGATGTCTTTACGGTGGACCCTCTGTATCCGGGTGAACGCGGTGAGTTAAAACAGCTAGCTACAGCAATAATCTAAGTCTCATTTTGACAGCATTCAAGCATTCCATGTTTATACCACTGAAAGAAAACAGCAGCCTCTTCAGCCACCGTGATAACATGAGTGTAGATAGAGAAAAACAATAACAGAGAAAAGAAAGCCCGACGTGGTGCAGGCGCTTACATTGTTTGTCCTCTACACTGCGACAGCTCGGTCCTGCTGTCAGATCTGGTGACTTATTGCGTGATGTCCGTCCTTTCAATCTGATCTGAGGTGGATTTTTATTTTTAAACGTGGTGGTGGCGGCCTAGTCCAAAAGTCAGATCGCCCGCCTCCCACAGCCACACCCAAACACCAAAGGGTCCTTTTCAAGCTGCTCCCAGGGTGCGAGCAGCTCATCCGGGTATGGTTTCCCCTAATCTGGATCCAGGCCTTGTCAGGACGACTGCATGAGACCCGTGAGCCGTTTGCCCGTCAGTGACTTTCCCTGGAGGAAACAGAGAGGAGAGTTGAGCTACAACCTCTAAAACTCTGTTTTATAACTCAAACCAATCAACACAGAGATGAGCAGTCAGCTATCAGAACAGACATGGGAGAGGGGGTCTTTAAATGTCACAGTCGTCTCATAAAGTCAGGATAGAGCTTGATCGGAGCTACTCGGTAT
This sequence comes from Cetoscarus ocellatus, assembly GCA_037902135.1. NCBI lineage: Eukaryota > Metazoa > Chordata > Actinopteri > Labriformes > Labridae > Cetoscarus > Cetoscarus ocellatus. The sequence goes on from JBAMNC010000543.1 coordinate 1,297,329, forward strand.
GTGGAAATTTAACCCTTTAAACACAAATCATAGCCAGAAAATTCTATTTTTTTGGAGCTGAAAAGTTTATTTCACTTTCTACTGAAATCCAAAAAAATAAAAATTTCCATAAAATTTAACATATATATTTTTTTGTATCTCATTTGATACATGTTTTTGGCAACTGATAATCCACTTGAGAACATTTTTATCATTTATCTGATTGTTTAAGGATGTTTCTTTTTTTAATTTTTTGATCATACTGATAAGATAGAGGTATCATAAAAGTATGTATCAAATATGATACAACAGGCTTTAAGGGGTTAAAGGTTCTGTGAACATACAGTGACCAGCATAAATGAGTACACCCCCTATTAAAAGCAATGTGTTAATCAATATCTAAATGAACAAAAGAGCAATTTCCAAAGTTTTGACAAAGCTGAGTTTAACATGACATTTTTTTACCATAAGATGAAAATGAGGGTAATATGATAACTAAAATTTAGCTTTGCTCCCACCTCTTTGATTGGGGTGTACTCATTTTTGCACCCTGATCTTAAATTGAGGAAAATAATTTTCTGTGTGCAACTTAAAAAATCTTGTTTGCAATCAATGGCCCACATTTGGGGGGGTATTTTGTGGTATAGTATGCCATAAAAATGTTGATTTTGAACGGAAACTAAAGGTTTTCTGACAGATCTAAAGGGGTGTACTCCTTTATGCTGAGCACTGTAAGTGATTCTGGGCATACTCTTGAGGTCATCAAAAATGTCCCCTTCAAGTAAAGACAACATTCATCCAAAGGCTACAACTGTTTGGACATTTTCAGCTGTATGGAAGCCAGCAAGCATGGCTCTTTAATTTGATCCTTTCAACTAAAATTAACTTTGCTTACATTTCTTAGATCAGCTGGATCTGCTTGATTCTCTAAATGTAATCGGGCTACAATTGTTAGGCTCGGCCCAAAGCCAGACAGCCCAATCAGCTTCCTTTACGGCACGAAGGGGTGGGAGCTACGAGCGAGACACCAGCAGGAAGTGAGTTTCCGTGCACAGATTAGCATAGAGGCTAACAGCTTCAGTAGCAGTTTTATTAGATCTGAACTGCATTTCTTTATTAAATGAAAGACAAATAACACTAGAAGCACTTCCAGATAGAGAGGATGTTTTTGTTCCACCTCTGACATGTTTTGGCGAGAGTTTGGTCTTTGAATTGGCTCATATTTTGTATTTTACACCACAGCAGCAGCGCCTGCCTACTGCATTATCTAATTGGCTCGTAATGAGTGTAATTGATGGAATGAACGTCCAACTCTTGCTGGATATACTTTTAAAAGGTTCAGCCGTAGGAATTAATCCAAAACACGGAGGTGGGTTAGCATTTAGCATTTCCTGGTTCCCAACCCGGAATATGGTTAATGGTATTAAGAATATTGGTGAATTTTTTTGATTTTTATGGTTTAATGGGAAATGTTCCCTGCTTTTGAATCTGAAACTGTTGTTGTGTGTTTAAAATGACAGTGCTAACTAACCACTAACAAGGACTACAAACATGGCCAGGGATCCAACAGCAAGCATTCTGACTGTTTTTTAATAATCCATTATTCTTACACTTTTGCTACAAGCCATTAGGACCAACTTGATCAGGTCACACAATTATGAGGAGCCTATCAAAGAAGAGGTCAAAATAAGACATTATACAATGGAAATATCGTAGTTGCTTCGAAGTTGGACCGCCATGTTGTAGTTTCATATTAGCTGAATAATAGTTTTTCACTCTCAATGATGACATTCGAGCTTCAAAATTGTGAAAAGCAGACTCATTTGCTAAGATATCACAAAGAGAAGAATGCAAGTTTCATTATTCTTTGTTCATTAAAGAGCTTATTATCAGGCTTTTGGTGGGCCTGCAATCAAGGGAACCAGTGCTATGCTAACTTCCGCAAAAAAAAACATCATCCCTGCACTACTCTATTCCCATGTTTCTATGGGCTGTTGTCCAGATGGACATGTGAAATATATTCAACGGTCTGATGTCAGGTTAATGTAGGACAGCCAGTCAGAGGGAATATTTGTTGGCAAAATCATCTTTTAGAAGCACTGTTTACTTGCCAACATATTTTTTAACCTGATAAACACACTAAATTGCTTACTCTTGTGAATAAACTTGCCTTTCCCTGCCTTAAGTGAGTCAACATTATTAACATACCCATAAATATATCAGTATAAACCACTAATCTTAGAAAATACTATTTTGGACTTCAGTTTAGATATATTAAATCCAGATAAATGTTTTGATTCATGGTCATAGGGGGGCTTTATCTTCTTATTTCACTGAATTAAACCATGTAGCCCTCCTGGTTAATTTCCCTACAAGCAAATTATGTTTAATTTGCTGTAGAGATTAATTAGTGCACTGAACAACTCTCCACCTTGATCAACTAATCACCCCAACTTTCTCTGTGCTCACTATTAACAAATAGAAACATGTAGCCTCAGGGCAGGAAGCAAAGTCTAGCACCATTGGTTTAAATGGTTGGATATCAATAAACACTTGCAATTCATCAGCAAAAACAATTGTTCTCATAGCTGTTAATGACTTCAGGGCAGAAACGAGAAGAATGAGTCGGAAACATCCAGAGAATCTAGATGTTCAATTTCTCATAAAGCTGCTGCAGTTCCAAATTTCCTTTCACTGCTCCAGTTTTGTTTGAAAGAAGGCAAGCTGCTGTAATCTGTCTTCATCTCTGCTGGGACGTGAAACAGCAGTGATGTGCACCAAAAGTCTTTATACTTTAATGAATGCAGTTTAAGAGTTAAAAGCCCAGGAAATCGGGACACTCACCACACTGCGAGTGAACTTCTCCAGGGAGGTGCGTCGGCCCTGCTCTGTTTCAGGCTAAGGGGTAACAGGAGAGAGAGTGAAGATAGAAAAAGGGGACAGAAGTTCAACAATTCAGGGTTCAAATCAGAAAATGTTACCATTAGCATAGCAGATATTAAATTAATCCTTATGAGCTTCACATTGAGTTCATCTTTCTTTGTTTACAAAATCAAACCAGAATATTAGCATGTTTGTTTAGGCTGAAACAAATGAGCATTTCAACTTAAGAGATAAACCAACATTTTTTTTGTTTTCGTGTCTTGCCTCACTCCCAAGTCCATGACAAGTATATGGACACCATTCTTTCAACTTTGCGTGCACTAACAAGAAAGAGATGGGCAGACTTACCCACCGCTAATTAGCTTAGCTCAAACACTGGGAGTCAGTGGGTAGCATTAGCCTGCCTCTGCCTACAGTCATCAGATAAACTCTTCAGTAAATCTAAACAGTCCTGTGTGCTTGTTATGACTTGTTTTTTACCACGTTATGTTACGTTATTTATTTCTAGACTAAGATTAGTCCTTTTTGTAATTTTTGAAAGAAATACATACCAGACTAAACCGCAGGGCGCATGCGCAAACCACCCCAGATGTGCTTGTAAGTAGGTCAGCAAAACAAAGCAGATATACTGCATAACCCACAGTTGAAAGAATGGTGTCTGTCTGCTTCTCATGGACTCGGCAGTGAAGCAAGATACGAAAACAACAAAAATGTTGGTGTATCCCTTTAAGACCTTAGCATCAGTTTTCAGCCAGCTTTGGAGTATTTAATTATTATTTGTTTTTTCAAGAGTTTGCAGCATTAGCTTGAAGCAGGAAGTTGCCACATTTTTACACCACACACCCCAAATCCAAGTGCAATTCTACATTTGTCTATACTTACTTTCTTCCTGGCCAGCAGCAGGTCCTGGTACACGTTGGAGCGCAGGAAGCGAGCATAACTGTCGCTTTTCATCAGCTTATAGATGTGATCCTGTAAAAAAATTTAAATAAAACAGACTCATGAGTCTAAATGGAGGAGGTGGAGAGTAGTTTACCTGCATTTAAATATGGCTCTGCACTAATGATAACGTGAAACCTCAGCCAGCGTAAACTCAACCTGGCAGTCACTGAGGGAGAAAGATGTTTGTAGCACTGACAAGAGTGGTCTCTTGGTTTTTACTCTTCCTTTTAGAAGCAGCTACAGGAGAGGAAATCTGATAGACACCACCCAACCCCCGACGCCTCTTACATCCAGCCTTATCTATCTCCCAGGGGGCTGCGTTCTCTAGACATCCCTCCACCATATAAACCCATTAGATGATGCTGGTGAAGCGTGTAAAAGAGACAGGTGGGGCCGAATGCAGGATGAGATCGAGTTTCTGTTAGACGCTGATCAGATTTCAATTAGAGGGAGGAGTGGGTGGTCTGAACGGAACTGAGAATAAATATCTGAAGAGTGATTAAAAAGTGCATTTTTATAGATGTGTATTTTCAAAACCACTGCCCTATTGTGAATTTACATTTATTAAATTATGTGTCTGGAAAAACATGAATGATAATAAAAGGATTAAGGTCCACATATTGAGTTCTGTGCATTTACATTTTTGACAGCTTTAAGATACTGTAGCATCGATTAGACTGTCTGTACAGTTAATATGCAGCTACAGCAAGCAGCCAATTAGTTTAAAGATAAAATATGTGACTTTTAAATGAGATGTCCAATATTTATTGATTTTTTTGCACAAGTGCCTAAAACACAACATGACTGTCCATCAGCACATCACCCTCCCCCCACCTCACCTCTCCATTTGGGTTTGGAGCTGAGTGCAGCTGTCAGTAGGACTTTCCATTCAGATATACACTCACTGGACACTTAATTAGGTACACCTTAGCAAAATAATGTACACTTCAATTAGGGTTGCAAAGGGGTGGGAAATTTCCAGGGAACTTTCTATGGGAAATTAACTGGGGCATTTCAGAAATATTCCAAATGGGAAACTTTCCATGAGAATCGTGGGACTTTATGGGAATTTATGGAGATTAACTGGAATGAACTGGATCATATCCAAACAGAAATATAAGCATTTTGTTTGGTTATAGGCAGAGGTAAATCTGAAATCATACAATTAAAAAACATTCAATTTCAACAGATTTATCTGTAAGTAGAACTTTATCAAGTTTCAAGTTATTTTATTAAACAATCAATTTTAACTCCACTTTATGTAGCTGGCAGGCTCAAAAACGTGTGCTCTATAATCCAGGGTTCTAGAATCATCTGTGCATGTGATGGAGGAATGCACAGTGCATGTGGGGGACATGGCCTCAACACAGCTGCAGCATGCAGTGTGCTATGAGCATGAGACTGTGGAATATTAAAGATATTCTCAACTTTACTTGCAAGACATCTGGTTATTTTAAGTCAAGATTAAGGCAAAATATATTTCTCCGTATATTCAAAATCAGGCAGGACGGTGCCACAGCAGGTAGTGCACATGCCTTGTGGCAAGAGGGTTGCTGGTTTGATGGCCATGTTGGTCAGAGCCTTTGTTTCTATGTTCTCCCCGTGCATGCATGGGTGCTCTCTGGGAACTCTGGCTTCCTCCCACAGACCAAAAGCATACCCAATAGGTCAACTGGTGACTTTAAATTGCCCTTAGGTATGAGTGTGAGTGTGACTGGTCATCTGTCTCTATGTGGCCCTGTGATCAGCTGGCGATCAGTCAGCTGGCAGGTTTACCCTACCTCTCGCCCGAAGGCAGCTGGGATAGGCTCTAACCCCCCACCCCAAAAGGGATAAGTGGTATAGATAATTGATGGATGGATGGATGGATGGATGGATATTTAAAACCCCTGTTAAGGGCCAACCTTATTTTTTGTTAACAGGTTTATTCCCATAAATTCCCTTGGCAAGTTTCCAACTTTTAAAGTTACCATAATTTCACAAATATAACTTGAACCCATATCTAGCAGTGAATTAAAGGTATCACTTATTGGAAGCTAAAAGCAGCTGTGTGTGAATTTCTGAATTTTTCCTTGTCAGTGATGCTACAGCATGTGTTCCCTTCTTGACATTTCCTTCCAAGACTGGTACAAATGACTAAATGGAGTAAAAAATCATTTGAATGAGTAGGTGTAAATATGTAAATAGTTTATGCTGTATGTGTCTTTGCATACTTTGCCACTTCCTTTTCTTCTCCTAATAGCCAAAGCTTGACAGAACCATGTTAAGATGTGAAAAGGTTTGATCGTCATTGTTCAGAGCGTGAACTGTAGTAAGTTCTGTGAGCTTTAAATTTCATTTTGAGTTTTTGTTTTCTCAAACAACCTTTAATACATTTATCTGATATCACTGCGGCATAAATATTCTGATAGCCCAGACTATCCTGGAAAATAAATGATGTCTTTCCCATGACACTGCTTGAAAGAGTTGAGGCTCTACATGCATTTTTTAAATGTAATGTCCTGGACTAAAATAGCAAAAACTGATGTGGAAATGCAGGGGTTAACCTCTGTCTTACCACAGTTTTCCCAGCTAGTCTGGTACCTGTGGCTGCCCCCCACTCACTGTAAGCCAGAAATCACTGAATCCTCTTTTAGCGCAGCCCTCTCAGAAGATTATGAATAGATAAACGGGTATTAGGTGAGGTCAGCATGAAAGCCGACTGTTCATTACGCATAGATGAAAATTGCTGAAGATGAAACTGAATCTCATTGTGTTGAGGTCAGGCTGGAAAATGGATGTCTCTCACTCCCTTTGTCCTCTCCATAAAATCCATCCTCTCCTCTCATACATTTTATACAAGTGAAAGGCTCTGATCTGATGGGCTGGCATTAGGTGTGCAGAGGTCGTCTCCAGAGCCTGTGTAAGCTGTATATTATACGGCAGTAGGTGTGTTATTTATGTGAGTTATTGAATTTCACTTTGGGGTGACGGGTAAATGTTTCAGCTGACAGGTGGGAGAAGGCAGTTTGGATTTTATATCACTAAAGACTCTATATGGTATTTAAGTACATGGATTATTTCTTCCTGTATTTTGAATGCAGTCCATAAAGTCAAGTCGTGCTGCATTTTTTTTTTTTTTTTTGGAGGATTTATTGTTTTTTAAATGAGTTTTAGTCCATTTTCCAGGACTTGGCTATAAAGGGCTCCATCTTAGGCTAATAATGTTGAAATTGAAGTCATGATCAGGATGCTAATTCAAAGCAAATGAGGAATACTTGACCATGAGCGGTATCTTAACAACTTTTTCAGCCTAACATTTTGCCGTTATTGACTATATTGATGATGACAGACTTCTAAAATTTTTTTCAGATTAAAGTAAAATATAATAAAAAAAGACACCAAATCCATCTAACTGAGCTAAAACTCTACATTGTAAATCATTTTTTTGTATTGTCTATTTTACAGTGGTGTCAAACTCAATCATAGAAAATGCAGTCTAAGATGTTGGCTAAACTGGATCAACATTTATGACATAAGCAAAAACTATTTTTCAATCAGGAATATGTATTTGAACAGCATATTTATTTTCGTGCAAGCTTGAAAGTCACTGTAAAAGCACAGATCAGAGTGGTGTTAGAGCTGCAGTATGCAGTTTATTTTTGTGTCCTTGGCCCAAAAAACATGATCACCTGTCAACATTTTATTACTGAAGGCACATGAGAGATCTTTAGACAACTGTGCCCTGTCCTTGCTCTGTATTGAACCTTTAAAAAATCAAGCAAGGGACATCCACTTTTCAGCCAGTCAGGGCTCAGTTTAGGGACAGTGTTCTCATTGGATCCTCTGTTGAGGTATACATGCTTGTTATATCTAAATTATATTTAGTTGTTGTTTAGACTGTACTAATAATGTTAATTTTATGAAGGGACGTGGTTTGTGGCACTTTTGTGGCTGCAGATACATCACATTGGTATAATTCTACTGTCAGCTAAAGGCACAACACAGTGGATTGGTTGTGCATAAGGAAAGGGGCACGTCTAGCAGCACGATCGTTGAAGGGAGGGCAAGTAAAATTGCTTCCACTGCAGTTTCATCCAAGTTCCACACCAAAGCTTTAAACCAATGGTGAGGTTGGTGCATGGGCCGTGCACTGTGGGATTTTTTTAAGTATAAGTAGTGGGAGTGCTATATGACAAAAGGCCTTTGATTATAAACATATGAAATGACCATCCAGCTGTATTTGATTATATTCCTTTCCAGATTTGGTCAAAGGGCCTTGAGTTTGACACATGGTGTGTTATCCCACCTGTGCGTCCTCATAGCTGTACCGTCCAGGGTCTTTCAGGTTCTGGCTTGTGCGTTCGTAGCTGTGTGAGTCCAGGTTGATGGAGCTGGGAGCTCCCTCTGCCAAAAACTCTGCCCAAATGTCCTGTGCCCTCTGTGCAACATCCTGCTGTGGCATCCTCTTCAGGTCCTGCACTGCCAACCAGAACCTGAAATACAAACCAAATCAAGTTATATTTTTCTAAAGACTGAATGTCTAAACATCATGATTACAATAAAAAAATCATGATATATTTTTTAGAGCAACATCTCTGTAAGAAATTAAAGTTGTGAGAAACGTTCAGACTGTGTTGACTCCTGTGGACGAAGCAGTACATCTGCTCCCCTGGATGACTTTGTCCTGTGCATAAATGAGATATTATTTTGACAAACTGTCCCTGTGCTCTCTTAAACAGCTTAATTCATCACTCACTGACAATCTATTAAATGAAAATTGATTTCAGAAAGGCTGGTTCATTGGTGTACAGTCCATCATTCTGCCCAACACCTGCCTCATTTTAGCAGTTAGTTTCGGGCATTAAAGGTCACATCATATTTGAACACATTCACACTGGTACCAGATGTCCCCAGAACATATTTTTGAAGCTTCCTGCCAAAATATCCACTCAAATATAGGATTTTGGCATGCCCATAAACACCACCGCCTCCTGCCCTTTTTATTCCCTGCTCAGAACAGGCTATTTTAATGTTAATGCTCATAATGTGTCTGACCACAACCCTCTCAAGAGGAGGGGATAACCAACAGAGTTTGTTGCAAGCTCTAGTCTTATCAGCTTATTCATTCATCCATCCATCATCTAAACCACTAAACCCTTTCGGATCACAGGTTAGTAAAGGATACCGGGCAAGAGTACACCTTGAACTGGTCAAAAGCTGATCGCAGGGACACATAGAGAGACCAACAGCCATTCACGCTCATTCTCATACCAATAAACCGAACAAGCATGTTTTTGGTTCTTCGGAGGAAACTTGAGTCCTGAGAAAACCAATGCAGGCTCGGGGAGACCATGCAGACTCCACACAGAAGACCCTGGTCGACACAGGGGTCAAACCAGAAAATTTCTTGCTGTGAGGCACGTGCACTAACTTTCTGCCATACTGTGCCACCCCTGATGATTCTGTTATCTGAAAAACTCTTAAAAGCTTCATTGGGATTTTTGAATTTACTGAATCTTCATTTTTAAACAGAAATCAAGGCACATGAAGCACTGATAGAGCACACCAGTGTACCCTGCCGCATTATTCAAGAACCACTGGTGTAGATCATGAGCTATACAAACCACAAGGGGCAGCAGAGATCAGCATACTGCCTGCCTTCAATATTAGTTTGTATCTATATTGATCTGCGGGTAGTGCAGCAATATAAAGAGAAACACCTCTGGGCTTTTCTTCCTCTCTCTTCCTCTCACTGTTTATCTGTCTTCCTCTCACTCTCTGACTCTCCCCGTCAGCTGAGCTCTTCCCAGAGCTCTCTCATAAAAGCAAAAGCAATTAAAGGTCCAAAAAGGGAAACAAGAGGAGGAGAGATGGGTTACTGTTGGCTCAGAGGTGAGTAGAGATAAGAGTATGTGCTGTGTGTACATTGTATGTGTTATCTCCCTCTGTAGCTCGGAGGTATCACCAGCCTCCATGTTTTCTCTTCCACTTCATCCCCACACTCTCTGATGTCTTACACAGCTCTCCTTCAGCTTTAGGAGATGCTCAGTCTTTATACAAATATCATAAACACACCCAATTACTGCTGCGATGTTTTATTACAGCCTAAATATGATACAGTGCATTAGTCTGTAGGTCTGCATGAAGGATGCATTCAATATTTGCTCTGTGAATCAATATCAGCAACTTCATTTCATATCAGGAAGGAGACATTTGCTCCCGCCGTGTCTGCTGTTGATTCATGGATATTGGTGATTAGCTATACTGTAGCTGTTGGCTGGCTTTATGTTGTTTTTGGACGCTGAGAGGCTGGATGTGTATGAGCATGTGGGTGTGTACATATGTTGTTTTGAGAATTTTTTCTCATGTGGTAGTGTAATTGATTTCAGTCTGTAACAGAGAAAAATACAATGATAAGAATAGATTTGGAGGATGATAGCAAATCTGAAAAACAATGCTGGTTTTGTTTAGGGTCAATTGTGACAGTGGATCCTTGATGGAGTTGTCTCTTTACCACAAGGTTAGAGGTTTGATACTCAGCTGTAGTAGCAAGTCCACATGCTGTTATCTTAATGTCATATTACAGCTATACAGCACTTGAAGTGTGCAAGCCTCCATCAAGGTAGCTCACATATTGCTGTTACAACTATAAGAAACAGTTCCATGATGAAGTGACCCTGAAAATCTACCCCAGCACTTGGAATAATGTTGATATCATTGTCAGTTTGACAGTTATGGAGCGACAACAATGGTTAACTAATGTTGGTTATCCGGATCACCACCAAAATCTAATCACTTTTAAGTTGGGCCATTACAACATCTCCTAAAAATGTCAGCAAATTCATCCTGTATTTTTACGTAGTCTTGCTAACAAACAAACAATCGCAGGCAAAAACATAACCTCTGTGGTGCAGGTAATGAATAGATCCTTTGTCAAGTCCCACCCCTTACAGGAAGTGATCCTCGATCAAGCCCTGCCCTTCTTTGTAACTGTTGCCAGGTTAGACAAATTTGGCCTAAATGATAGAATAAATGCAAAACTACAATACGATATACAAAGAAAACTCAAAACCTGAATGAATCTGTAAAAATACTAAAAACATTACTGGTGGATGACTGCAGTGATGTGATTTTAACATCAACAGTATGCTTTATTATTTTAGCTAAATACTCTGAAAACACCAAATATTGTTGGTAATAAAATACTTTCGCTTACCTTTGAATGTAGGTAAGTTTTTCTTGTGGTTTCAATGTCAAAGTAACAAATTAAAGATAAAATTTTACCACAATTCATTAAAAAAGACTCTGCCAACAAAAGGACAGTCTGAGGTGACCCAGCATGGCTGTTATGAGAGGGGGTAATCTGATTCTGATTGGTTAGTCAGTGAACCAACCAGAGTATCAATAAAGGGCCACTTAAGGAAGAAAACCCCAGTCCTTTGTTGAAATTTTCAGTACTTATTTCCCTAATAGTTACAATTTGTCTACTTCTAAACCCAACTGGCTCTTAATTTTATAGGAGGGTGGGTTTTAAAAGAAACCTCTCGTAGATGCATCTCACTGAACAAACTTGAAATAAACATACTTGCAAATGAGGAAATAACAATTCAGTCCAAAACAAAGATTTTTCTTGTTCTTCTTTTGCATTTGTGAGAGATTTCTGTGAGAGCCTATGATTTGTTTTTTTTCTGTGTTTACAGAGTGCATGTGGGCTGAAATGGTGGGTTGGAACAATTGGCATGTCAAATAATAATCTGTGTTTTCTGTCTATTTTCAGTGCACTGAAAGCTTTTTGAATAACTGTTATACTCCTCTCACATTGTCACAAATGCACATAAATTGCAGCTTTTCAGCTCTGAATTCCAACCATATGTCAGCAAGCTGCCTTTTCAGTGACTCACATGAAACGTCCTTTAAATATACTTCATTCTTCTATTTTTTAACCACGAACCTTGAGTGCATGCTTTGACCAATGCTGCCCTTGCCTTATATAGCAAACAAGAACTACAACACATGCTGTTTCTGTGCTAACCTCAGGTTTTCTGAGCTGAACTCTGATTCCAGGAACTTAAGGAAGAGGTCCTGTCCTGCTGGGTCCTTCAGGGCCTCCTCCAGAGAGAAACCCCACTTCTTCACTCGCTGCTGACTGGGCTCCTTACTGTGAGAGACGGGAAAGAGAGGGAGGCAGCATGAGCATCAATCTGAAGCATCTACAGGGAGGTCAGGAATCAGGGGATTTAGTAGAGATTAAAATTCGAAGATATGATGGAGGAATGATCAGCGTGGGCAGAGATGACACATGAATACAGATGGAGGGATAAAACATTGAAACTCAGATTTGAATCAGTCTCTGAAATGTCTCAAAAGGCTGATTTTAATGTGATCTTGATGTCAGCATCAACCTAAAATCTAATCCTTTTCAAGCCCACTGGGAATTTATTCTCCTGAATCCTGCAATCGATCAAATCAGCTGAACCATAAAACCACATCGGGCGCAATCATTAAATGTCCACTGTAATTATTTCCTCGATGATTCAGAGCACAGAGCAGTTTGTTGAGGACTGACCGCTCACATTAGAAGGTGACACTTAGATAAATTACCTTCCTCTTGATAACATTTAATGGACAATCTGAAATGTTAGACTGTCAAATATTTGATGGTATATACAAACGGTAGTGGATGATTTGATTTGGATTGATCGTGTGAGCTGAGTGACCTCTGGATTTCCTTCAACGCTTTAGAAAATAGCCCGTCGCTCAAAGTTATTGCCTGCAGTGTTGGAATGTACTGCTTTTGAATCACTACTGATGCCACATAAGTGAACTGAACTGTGAAGACACTATGCACAAAAATAGACAACTAATTAGATCATGAACAATAAGAAAACAGCTGAATTAGCTAAAAAAAAAAAAAAAAAAAAAAAAAAAAAGAACTGAGTCTACTGTCTCTGAGTGATGGTTTCAGATTGCATGTTGCATCATTAAATCATATAATACATTTACAAATCATGGTAGTAGAGTACATTTCTTTGCATTAAATTGTTTCACATTGTTTTCAAACCTCATTAAGATTAAAAATCTCATTTGCAAGAGTGTCCAGGCCAAGACAGGCAGCAGCACATTTACAAAGTTACAGACGTAAACAATTACATAAATATCAACCAATTAAGTCAGAGTCACAGAGCAGAAAATCATCAATCAAAGCATCTATAGCCTGCTTCATCCTCCTCCAGTGCCTTTAATCTGCACTTAAAAAGATTTAAAGAAACCAGCTCTCCAAGACAAAGTTTTTCTTGTAGCAGATTCCAGTCTGCAGGAGCCGCATATCTGAAGCTCCTTTCACCCATTTCAAGACGAACTTTGGGGAAAGAAAGTAAAATGGATTTTGTTATTCAGTCACAGAATGAAGACTGTAGCTTCCAGATCTTTTCACATGAACAGAGTTACTCAGGTATGATGGAGGCGGGCCAATGTAAATCAGGATGTGTCAATGGTTCAGTCTACGGATGGTCAAAGAGAACCAACCAACTTGCTCATACAGAGTACAACGATGAGTAGGAGCCTTAAGATTTGATGAACCTTAGAGCTCCATGATAAACAGTATCCAATGATTAAAGCCATTGAGAAGATGCATGCAGATATAAAGCAATCAGAGGCAAGAAAGTAGCAGCAACAAGATATTTTTTGCAGCAAAAAACAAAACTTATTTCTAAAGTAAAAGCCCAAACGCAGCCTTAGCTTCTTTACAAGTTGCTCAATATGAAGCTGAAAAGACAGAGAATCATCTATAACAAACCCAAAGTATTTATAAGAGGATACAGACTCAATCACATGACCCTGAGCTGTAACAACAGAAGGCAGGTTCTGTGACCTCTTTTCAGTTCATGAACATCACCAGATTTGTTTTTCAGAATTCAAAACCAACTTCAGCTCCCTCAGATTTTCAAATGGTACCAAAGGTAAGAATGGCTTTCCTTGAGAACTTGGACCTAAAATTTATGTTTTGAAAAGCAAAACAATGGAGTTATAGAGATCTAGCAGAAACAGAGTCAGTCAATATTAACAAACGTAATCTAGCAATAAACCATTATTTTCGTAATTGTCTCACATAATCATTTCTAACACATGACATAGAAGTGTCCTGAAAACACCCCAAAATTTAACATTTTGTCACTTGACCTGATCTGATTGTCTGTAACATGTATGCTATGGAATAACAGATGCTGCATTGATTGTACAGGGTCGCTGGTTATGTACCTGGTCTCCAGATCCCAGTAGGACAGGTCATCACTGGTCCACGGGTTAGATGGCTCTAGTGCCGTCATGAATGGGTCATACTCCATGTACTGTTCTGTGTAGGTTATCAGACTGAGACACAAAGACAAACAAAGACAAAGACAGAGAACAGAAGAGGTTGAGGATAAAGTCACATTTTAAACACTAGTCTGAAAGGTTCAGTGTGGTGATCACTGTGGCACCAAAGTTCTAGTGAGTATTTTTTTAAAAGAAGCCGTTTTGCAGGAACATCTGTTCTAATCAAATCACCAACTCCTCTTTGATAGTCTGACACAAACAAGAAGTGAAAGGTGCAGTGAAGCAAAAATCACATCAACGTCACCGCCCTGCTACTCACAGATTTCACATTACCTCGGGAATTTATTAGAAAATGTTCGCTTTACCCGACGTGAGTCACTGTGGGGAACTTCAACAACATTTAGAGCACATACAGGACAGTATCCACACTACATCGTGTACAAAATATTATGAGTCATGTTACGTTTGCCATTGTAAGGCTGACATGAAAGTTATCTTCAGAACAGAGAAATACAATCCTGCTCAAAATTTCCTCAGAGACTGAGATCAATACGAACCTTACAGTGCATGAGGAAAGCACAGGGCAAAGCTGGAGTCTAAAGCCATGTTTTATATTTTTTCAACAGCAGTAGTAGTTTTTTTCAACCATGAATGAAATCTGAAGTACAAGCAAATCAACAACAAAAACAATACTGCATAAAACAGTCTAGAGGTATAACATTTAAGAAAAGTTTCGAAACATTTCAGCCAATTATTTCTCCCCTTTAATATTAGCAGTTGCTTTTGTATTTAATATCCTTGGAAAGCCTAATCACTAAACTATCTCAGCCTCTTTAAAGAAAATGCCCCCTTTTATTGTTTTAGAGCAAAACAGAACAGAACTTAAAGTTTCACTCCAGCTTCAAAAGAAAATTCCCATTCCTAAACATCCAACGCATATACACATCAATATGCACATATATATTGACACGCACACACACACACTTAATTTCATATTTACACATACACATCTATCATAGTGGCAGTAGTAATAAACACGGTGATTAATAATAATAATTTCTATAATAATAACCTAAGATTATTACTCAAAAGCAAACAAACTCAAAAACAGACATAATGGTGATGTAACAATAATAAAATTGGTTAAGTAAAGATAGTAGTGAAGTGTTAATTTTGTTGACTAATTATTTTTGTCATAGTTTTTGTCATCAACCTTTTTTCCCTTGATGAAAATGAGATGGTAACTCATAAAAACAAGTGCACATGGACAAAAACTAAAACAAAATTAACTGGAAGTTTCATCAAATAAAAACTAGATGAAAATGTTTGACAGAGACTTCATCCAATCAGACCTAATTTCATCATGTAAAAAGTAGGGACAAGTTAGGAACATATCCAATCACAGCTAATTTGGTTGTGTGGAAAGGTTGGATGAGTTAAGAGGGACATCCAATCACAACTGCCTTAGCTTCATGGTGGCGGGATAAGTTGGGGAGCGATCCAATCAGAGCTCCTCTCTTTATGAATTGATATATTCATGTAGAGCAGGTTCACTGTTTGTTGTCAGTTCTGGTATTGTAACTGAGATACTCTGCCAGGTAGCCTAAATAAAGGTGATTACATTTCACACAAAAGTTAAAGTTGTTTCTGTTAATTTATGCATTCAAACTTTACTAGCAATTTAATAAAGGGTTATTAGATGTTTTATTTTATTCAAGTGTAAAACATGACTTCAGAAATTCAAGGAAACAAAAAATGCCTTACACTTTACACGCCATATTTTAGTTGACTAAATTTACAGTAGATTTCATTGACTAAAATGTTGTGAAATTTCAACTAAAACTAGACTTAAATTAAAAACAATTTAGATTACTAAATTATGACTAAAACTAAAAGATATTGTAGGCAAAAGCCTAAACTAAATTAAAAAGTGCTGCAAAAATTAACACTGATGTAGTGAACTGCTCAAAAGTTCTCCAGTGCATGTTGCTGAAAAGTGATCTCAGAAGCATCTCCTCTTTTTTGTTGTTATACTTTGTTTTTTTCAGCTCTGAGGGATATTGGCCCTTCAGCAGGATGTTTTTAAGACTGTGTGTAGGTGCCTTTAATCCACTTTAGCAAAATACATTTGCAAGCACCATCCAACCACAATTAAATGTTTTGTGCACCAGAGCTTCCTGCCAACCTTCTTCTTGTATTGATTATCGAGGATATCCTCCCATTTTCTTGACAATGTCATCATGTCATATTTTTCATGTGAATGAAGTACTGAGTAAAAGGAGGATATTACATGACTCAGATCCTCCTGCTCCAGGACTGCAGGCTTTGTGAGTGAACTAATAAAATGTCTCAATTGTAGATAACCATAAAAATATTCTTTAGGGATATTACCTTTTTCTTGAAGCTACAATAAGGGTATCAAAATGCCTCACTCAAAAATGTCCCCTATCAAATGGATCCCCTTGTTATGCAATATATATCAAATATAGAGAGCTTCACTGCAGGTGAGAGTTCCAGATTACTGCATATGGGTGATAATGTGGACTTTACATCGTTTCTATCCATAAATTTAGAGATCATATGCCACATCCTAATAGAGCTGATTATCAGGGGATTGTTCTTGATGTTTGCTTTAATATTTTTCAGCTCACATGTCACCAAACTCCAAAGAGACTCCGGGGAACAAACCCAAGAGTTTGCACATGGTTGACGATCAAGATATGACTGCAGCATAGTCCAGAGAGTACAAATGTGGCAGACACAGTGATAGAAATACATGTTAGGTACAGCCAGGCCTCCATCATCTTTGGGAAATTACAAGGTGCTTAGCCTTTGTCCTGGTTGGCTACCATGCCATATGCAATTTGAACAGGCTTTTTCGTTGTCTCTGTTTTTGTTGAAGTGCACAGGGGAAGCATTTGTAAAGGGTAAAGAAGACAAGAGAAAACACTTATCTTTATGCGGCCAATGAATGTCAGACAGAATTTTTTTAATTTTTTATTCAACTCAAACTAAATTGTTGCTTAACAGACACCCAAGACATGATTTAAATGGTCAAACGCACCAGAATATGGGACCTTATCTTAAGAAAACATATTTATTCTGTATACCCAAGTTGCATATACAAAAATAGAAATAGGTTTAACTTATCCCAAAATGTGGGCAAGAAGATTAAACCATTACAATGCAGTTTAAATTATTAGAAAATAATGTATTGAATAAAGCATTAATAAGAGAAGAGCAGAGTTTTAAAAACTGACCTTGCAGCAAATTCTCCATTAACTTAATAAAATGGAGTAAATAAACTGTCTATATGCATGCCTTGTTGAGGGATTTTCACAGAATTGTTCAGGATTTTTATAGTTCAAACTTTAACAATAATAAGAGCAATTCGGGCACTTGAGAAGAGGGAAAACACAACAACAAATCACCTCAAACTTAACTTTTGAATGTAGATGTCTACCTTAAGTGGCTCCACTCAATCATTTTTATCTATTCTGTTTGTCTCTTTCAGGAAAAGTTTAGTCTTACTTTAACAGCAAACATTCAGCCCATGAGACCGTCTGCCTACTGACCTGAAAAGTGATTATAATTGACAAATTATTCCTAATGAGGCTTGATAAAAGAGGAGAAATAAATCACTCTAAGTGTTATCCTCCAGCAGGATTGATGCTGTCTGTCAGGTTGTTTTCTTCGAGTGTTGGGCTAAACCAAGCTCTCCGCTCTGTGGCGCATCAATTAAGCTCAGCTGTGTGTGTGAAGTGAGGAGGTTAAAGGGTCGGTAATGGGGGGCCGAGCGGAGCAGCAGACTGCAGTAATCACACTTTCTGCTCTGCTGGGGAGTAATGGCTGTCCTTCGCAGAGGATACCACCACCATGCTGCCTCATAGAGGGAATTAGACTCAAGAACACCTTCACATGAATACTTTTTATGGCTCTTGCAGCATAAGCAAAATAACTCAAATTCATGCACAACTTAAGGGAATATAAGGTCATAACCCCACAATGAATCTTATTTTATGAAGCTTTTAGGTGGTGTTTTTAAATCCCACACAGAAGCTTCTTTTCATATTTTTGTTCTGACTGTGACTTAAGCTTTGACCTTAACCATTATCACTAAAAGTCCTGACCCCAACAAACATTAAGTGCAAGCACATCATTTATTCTCTGTTTTAACATTATTTAGTATTTCTGCATGGTTATGAAACAGGCTGAATAATTTCTGAGCTACAAAACTGATCAAAGTGATAAAAAGCAGATGATAGATTCTGTAAAGTATTTGCTATTACTTCAATCTGATCAAGCAGGGCACTGTGAGACTGATACCTGTGCAAATATCATTCCCTCATCATTTCATTATTACACTGTTCTTCTTAGGGCTCAGTTTTACTTTCTGTTCAGACAAACACGATGCCGGGGCCAAAAACTGCTGTGGCATCATGACGCGGAAACATTCATGTTGCCGCAAACAGATATTTTCCCAAACTGTAGGGGGCAGTGTCCTAAAAGAGTCTTATCTACTACATGGTTTACAGGAAGTCATCAAAGAAGAAAGTTTGTTGTTACCTGTTATGCCAAAAAAGAAGATGAGGAAGAAGAAGAAAGTTTGTAGTCAAAATGGAGGATCACACACAGGAGTTGCTGTGTTTACTCATGTTAAAGTCGTCTTTCATTGAAGACTCATACAGATGTTTATATTTCCTAATTTCTGTCAATGGTAGGTACTTAAAGTTCACCATATCCTCTTCTTCTTCTTCTATTGGCTGTTAACAAATAACAAACCAGTGCATTTTCAGTCTTGTTGTCGCAGTGTCTGTTAAATTCTGGGGTTGTGCAGCCAGTCCAAAATCAGCCGTGCAGTCCTTCACAGCAGTGTCTAAACATGTGAGGTCATGCTTGCCGTGCAGACGCTTATAAACTTGCCGATGCACCAAGCACAAAACAGGATTTAGCCACCAGTTCTTCAGGATTTTCCTACAGTGTCTTTACAAAAACTATTTGAAATAAAAGGCGGCATGAAAGCATCCATGGATGCAGCCACCTCAATTTTCCCCTCCCAGCCAAATGCCAGCCGAGTTCCATCCAGTTACCAGCCAACTTCCAGCCACTGGGAGTCTAAACAGGGACTATTCTTTGGGTTTGTTTTTGTTCTTAATTTCTCTACATGATTTCATTTTCCATGCTGAGCAGAACTGAAGTCACCTCAGTGATAATACTGCCCTCCATCAAAGTTTCATACAGAGGACCTGCTAGTTGTTTTTTAGTTTTAAAGTATACTTTTTGGGTGTTTTGTGCCTTTATTGGCAGGACAGAGACAGTGGAAGGCCTGTAAAGAGGGGGTGGGAGAGAGGAGGGTAGTAGGGAGGGACTCAAACCGGGCCGGCAGAAGCATACATGGGACATACCTGGTTGCTTACCAATCTGCCAAAACAGCACCACATAGTACACAGTTTTAAAAACAAAATTGTGTCAGACGGCAGCAGCCAGAAGTTTAACCAAGCTATGTTAAAAACCTAATGACAGCTCCTGCAGTAAAGACATTTTGCACAGGCAATACAGTGAAAACAACACGGTGAAGCACTTCCTTTAACACATGAATGTGAAGAAAGGCACAGAGTTCAGTGTGCTACGATATCCTGTCTACTTCAGCCATTTCATCCTCAGCCACAGGCAGCAGCTTTAGCAATGGGTAAAAACTAAGCTGAGCTTATGTTCATACGTCCGTTAAGATTAACAAATCCTGTGAATAAATATTTCAAATGTATTTCAAAGACATAAATCCACAGCACCCTATAAACCCCTAATTACTGTGAAGAGATGCCATAGAGCTCCCTGTAGTGATGAAGGAATTAATATGGAGGAACAAGGGAAGGCTATGGTGAGTGATCAGATTTATGAAGTTTAAGCCTTTTTGACACTGTCAGTAGAGTTAATGTATGCGAAACACATGATTTATTTAATATAAAATATTGACAACAGAGATAACTAGAAAGCACTCGGAGAGCGCAAACCTCCGCAAAGGTAGCTCACATATTGCTGTTACATCTAAAAGCAATAGTTCCATGATAAAGTTACCATCATAATATGATTTCTTGACCCTGAAAACACACACCTGGCACTCAGAATCATGTTGATATCATTACTAGTTAGACAGTCATTGAGCAAAAATGATGGTTCACTAATGGCGGTTATCTGGATCACCGCGTCTTTCCTCATTGAAAAGGGAAATATTTTTTTGTATTGACAGAAAGGAGAAGACAATTGTGTGTCCCTGCTCACAGCTCACTAACCATGATCTTGATCAGGCGAACAACAGGTGGATTTAAATTCTCAAATATTTATTATAATTATAATTTACTCTCAGGGTGACATGAAATCAAAGTTGGGAAATGTAAGAACCAATATGCAGAACAGGAATCTGAACTTGAATCGATAAAATATAACCAGGACCCAACCCTTAGCATGAAAGAATATTTCGTTTATTTTAACATCTGATCTATTTGGCAGCTGTTTGTAGATACACAGCTGCAGCAGTCTGTATTTTCTCGAACAGAGGAGGCTGTGAGATTGTCGTTCAGGTTGATTGACACGTACAGGACTCCTATTAGCCCCAGATCCCTGATCTCAATTTCAGAACAGATGGGGTAAAGAGGGTAGAAAAATCTAACCTGGTGATCTTTACCACAAATGCTGTGGAATCCAATTTGCTTTTCATATATGCACTTTATCCTGGTGTCTCTGTGAATCCACCCCAGGTTCAGATTAGACGTTAAAACCAAATTGCCTCTCCCATCTGCCTCTGCTCTGCCGCAAAAATAGTGAAAGGGAAGTCAAAGGGAGCGATTTGTCTGATTTTAGACAGCCAGAGATAGAGCAGCAGATGGGAGCGCAGACAGAGGGAGCCGGAGCATTTTCTTCACAATCAACACTGTCCAGACCGAAGTGGTTAAGGAATGTGGTTTTATAGAAGCAGAGTTTTGAGTTAACCTTACCTATCAGCAACTTTGGACATCTTCATACAGTGACGATCTAGCTGCGTGTTCAGGAATAAAATCTGTAAGAGAAAATCACAAGAGTAAGTTCAATTATAAATGTCATACAAATGATAAAAAAAAATACAGATGTATTATTGCTGTAAGCAGGTACACAAGTTAGGGGCGCTGCCAGAAATTTTGAGCCCCAAGGAATAATATCACATAGGGCCCTATACAACATCAGCCCTGCACAGTTCCTCAAACCACACATCTGCCAAACAAATAAAGATATAGATATGCAGTCATATTTAAGGTTTGATAAGTCATGATCAGTTTTGGATCTTTTAACCCTAACAAAGATATAGATGTTTTTAGGTAATACACTTGACATTTTGTTAGTTTCAAGACCCAAGTATTTATATGTGTTGAAGACTAAGTTGAGCTCGGCAGGGCACATCCCTAGGATGGAAAATCGTCTGCCCAAGACACAGTTCTCCCCAGCAGACACATCACATGAAAGACCACAAATGCATCTTTATATTAAAATCTCCCTCCTCATTATTATTTTTTGTCATTTAAGTTTTTATTCAATTTCTTGTTTGTCACACATCGCACAAAGATTTCAAAATTCCATATTTACAAATCAGCTGTACTATATTCAACAAAAATACATAACAGAAATCAAAAAATGCATATGCATATAGATATACATTCATAAACATAAACATAAACAGAGCAGCACATCTTCCCGCACTAAACACTGTGTCCACACAAAGAATATATGATAATAATTACATATATGAGTTGTCCTTCCCTCACATGTCAGAAGCACCTATTCCCCTCTTATATGATTCAGAAACTGACCCCAGACCTGGTAAAATTTCCCTTTGTTGTCATTCAGTCTTGCTATCATCAATTCATACGATGCATTATCCGTCATCAACTTAACCCATTCAGTAAATTCTGGTCGAATCTGACTCTTCCAGTGTCGAAGTATGATCCTAGCTGCAGTGATGAAGCCTGTCAGTGCTAACCCAAATTCTGCTCTTGATATTCCTGGTGTTAACCTTGACCTGTCTCCCAACAGGCAAAGTTGGGGGGATTCTGGTCCCTCCTCATTATTATTGAGAAAGCTGATATCAGGAGTCTCGCCTGTTATTGATTTTGACTGGTCAGTGAGGGAGAGATGACACTGACGAGCGGGGTGGTTCATGAAAACAACAAAGTTTGTGTTGAAAAAAGGGGCTGCCAATGCTTAAATGGTATCCATGGACAAAGGCCCTGCATGTTTTTGGTAATCATCTCTGTGGCACTAGAATGAATTCCAAATATTACCCACTCAGACAAACAGTTTAGCACTGGACGGATGTTTACCTCTTTCTCTACGTCCTCCTTAGTTCCTTTCCTGCAGTGGTGTGAAGGAGTATGTATGGGACTCTGAGACTGTGTTCCCTCCTCTGTTACACCGTACACTGACTGAAGAGTGAGAATATGATAAGAGAGACAACTTCATGCATTGAACTGATGAAAAAGTAAGTTAAAATGCGGTGAAATAAAGTTATGACAGATAAAACTGATTATTCAATCTGTCTTGAAAGTTCACTTCCTTTAAAAGCTCAGACACATGACCTTTTGGGTCAAGGGGGAGAAAAACCTTTGATAAGTATGATAATAGATGTATTCCTCTGACAAGTTGTTTACATTTGTCATTTTACATTTGTACCTTTGCTAATGATGTATCAATAAGTGCAGAAATTATAAAACAATCGAACACTTAATTCAAATTCTATTTAAGACCTTAATATCTGTGGACCTTATCAAACATCACATTAATAGACCAAGCAGAAGACCTTTCAAATCTGAGCTTGTACCTTTTTAACTCTGTGGGGATTCTTCATACGCCTACATTTTCTGATATCCATCTCTGTTGTGTTTACACATCCAGGCTGAAAACATGGAAGAAGGATCAACTGCAGTCATCACCAGCAATTCAAATACTTACATAGTACATCTTTCTTTACAAAAAATGACAGGCAGCTATCTAAAGACAGAAACTAGGGATCAAAGACGAGGTTGGAGGCTACGCTTACCACGGGTCTGTGGACATCCCAGAAGGCTCTCTCCTGACTGTCGAGGATCTTCCTCTCAGTTTTATCCTTCTTCCTGTCGATCCTGCAGATCAGATGAGTCAATGTGAGAAATACTGCACACAGCTTTCCAGGAATCAATGAGGACACTCGAAATCTCATAAAAGCATGTACGAAAAACCTACAAATAGAAATAAAGCAAACTTCTTTCCTTTACTTACAAGTGAAAGATCAAATGTCTGTTTATGATCATACAGCAAAAGAGGTGGGAGATCAGTATTTCTCCAAATTGATATCCGCTCACCAGGAAAATCCGAAAGTTCTATTTACAACCATAAATCATCTTGTTAAACCAGCCACAACCAGCCCCCTGCCTCATCCTCTGCAGACAGTGGGAAATTTCTTTCTTTCTTCAAACATTTTACTGCCAACTACCCCAGTGAATCCTCCTAGTCCATGTCTTAATCTGCTAGATACTTTCTGACCAGTAGACACAAAAACTCTCCTTGGCACCGCTGCCCACATGAAAATCTCATCTTGTCACCTCGATGTCATCCCAACTAGATCGTTTAAAAAGTGAAATAGGACTTAGACTTTCTTTAGTTTAAATCTTGAATAGCTCTCTCAGGACTAGAAGTGTCCCTGACTATTGTAGAATAGTACGTATTCAACCACTAAACTTGACGCCAAGACAGCCCTTTGGATCAGCTGCATTAGGCCTGCTGACAGTTCCTGAGTCAAGGCTGCAGTCAAGAGGTGGCAGAGCTTTTGCTGTAATGGCACCTCAGCTCTGAACAGTCTTCCACTTCATATTAGGTCAGCAGATACTGTTTCTGCTTTCAAATCCAGTCTCAATACTCATTTTTGTAGACTTGCCTTTCCAACAGACATTTATTTTCATATCATTAGCGCTTTGGTAAAATTATTTTAACATTATTTTATGGACTTTTACCTATATTTTCTTTAATTTGTTTAGAGTGTATGTGTGTATCTCACTGCTGTGTTTTGTATTTATGATTGTCTTTTGTTGTTTTTGTAAAGCACTTTGTGCCTTGTCTTCAGAAGTGCTATATAAATAAAGTATTTTTATTATGATAATGTGCTCTGCTTTGACTGGCTGCCCAAATGATGTCAGATGGGAGTTGGGAGGAGGGGTCACAGGCCATGGAGAGGACTTTCAATACAATCATGGAGTCTGCCTGTAACAAGCAGAAAACACACATGTAGGTGGAGGCTGTATAGCTATTACATAGTAAACCTCAGGTGGTAGAAAACTAAAAGTTTTATGGGGGGTTTCTTTAAAGAGGTATAAAGCATTTCTCGGTGAACCGAGTTTATTAAAGGGTTTCATGTTCTTTTGCCCCCAAGCCCCCTCTTGTGTCATTAAAAGCAGAGAAAATCGATTTTGCAGGACAAAAGACATTTAAACATCTTTACCCTTGATTCATTTTCATGTAAAAAACAAAAAAAGGGATTGGAAAAAACAGACACTCATTTTTTCCTTGTCCATCTTCATTTTCTTGTTTTTATTCATTCACAGCACTCAGCCTGTCATTGCTAGTATAAAAATGATTGATTACATCATCTGGCTCTTAAAACAAACAGCAGAGGACCTTTAAGGCCTGACGGGTGATGTAGTAAGAAATCCCATTACAGTGGGGGTTAATGGAGCCTGTCAGAAACACTCAGGGCTCATAATGCGAGGAGGGGGGTCACACTGAGATTACACTACGTTGTTTATCTTGTACCTCAGGTGTCAACAACAGCCCCGCATGAGTTGTGGTTTCACGTGTTACCTTGGTAACCTAGCATGCACTTACTTGACCTGGGCCTCAGCCTGCATGTAGATAAACTCCCACTTCCTGGCAAAGGCTCTCTGCAACCTGGCAAGGTTCTCCTGTAAGAAAGGGAAAATGGTTAAGGCTGAGACATGTTATTGTTACAGAAGGAAATGATGAATTAAAAGATAAGAAAAGCTTGACCCTATTCAAGCCATACCTCAAAACAAGTGAGTTTTTAGCATGAATTTGTATTTTTTGAAAGAACAGGCAGAGGAGGACATTTAGTAAATACATAGTTTATCTTGCATTGAGAATTATGTTTTTTGTTCTGACTACATTTTACTGTTGGTGAGATCAATCTTGAATAAATAGATTTAAAAACAAAATACATAGCAGGTTCTAATGCTTCGTAAAATTGTTGTTCATACAAAAAACCACAACAGCGATATACTTATTGACCAAAAGATAATCTATTTGACATGCAGCTAATGGGGATCCTAATAAACTACACTAAATCATGCTTGAGCTTTGTGGAATATTATCATGTTATCTTCCATATTTCATTTAATTTTTAATTAGTTTATTTGTTAGGGAGACATACAACAGTGATCCAGTGAATGTATCATAGTGTAGTGATATTAGTTTGCAAAACACGTCCTTTAGATGGGTTTTTGTGAGAATAAAACAATAAAATCTTCAAATTCAAGGAGCATTAAATGATAAGTTGAAATCAAATCATTTTAATACTTACTTGCTACTACAAAGCAACAAACAAAGAGGTCCTAAGAATCCAGTATTAAGGAGTTTATGGTTTAAAATTTAGAAAAAACTGCAGGGAAACCCTAACCTGACACACCAGATGGACCGCTCAATATATTTCATTAATCCATTTTGAAGCTTATAAATCTTATATTATGACAACCATTGCTTACTTACTTACAGCCAAAATGTTGAGATATGTACTCTTTAAGGTCTTTGAGCTGAAAAGTATTTAGATGCAAGTTTTGGTCAATATCACCAAGCGAATCTCACACTCTCACAGACAAATTTAACCTTTGAGGAGTTGTGTTTTTCCACCCTTCACCTTGATGCACAGATCAATGCTAAGAGGTGTAGTACAGCAAGAGTCCAGAACTCACCGCCTCATAATCTGCCAGCTCCAGCCTGGTCTTATTCTGCATGGTCCTCTTGCACAGGTAGATGGCTGAAAGAGAGAGCACGAGGGGGAGGATTTATCAGCACACACAGTCTGCTTCCTCCTCTGTTCATCCATTCATCCGTGCATCTCTCATCCCCCTGTGTACCTGCCTCAAACCTCCTCGGCTCCCCTAGCATGAGAGTAAAATCAGTTTGAAGAGCAACCTCTCCTCCTCTCCGATGCTTTTTGATTATGAGGTGAAGTGTGAAGAGGTTTGAAAGTTGTGCCTCAGTGACAGGATGAAGGGCAGGGAGTGGAACGGTGACTGAATAATCCTGTCGATAGGTCCTCTCCACAGAGCAGGGAACATGTAGAGCTCCAGTTCACAGCTCACAGGCTGATATATGTGAGTTTTTATTCAGGTACGTCCTGAAATACAGCGTGTCTCGACTGCAAGGTCAGGTTAACGATAGAAGGAGATTTTAATGGCATTTCTATGTAAGCCCTGAGTGAGCGCGCATCCATACATATTAAATACTCCACTATCAAGTGACAGGAAGTTCTTTCAGGTAGCCTTCTCTGTGTTTCATCAGAACTTCTGAGGCTACATTCAAGACTTCTTATGATCTATTTAATCCTTTCAGTAATACAGTATAAAGCTGGTTTGTTTAAATGAGAGCTGCACCATACAGAAGCACAAGTATTCTTACCATAGTCTGTGTTCTCAGGCTCCCAGCAGTTTGATGGCCAGAAATATGGAGCCTGGCAAAAAAACAAAGTAAGAAAAGTGAGAACTGAACTGAAGCAACTTTTGAAAAAAAAAACCTAATTAAAAACACAGTTTAATCGAGCATGTCCTCTAAAATCGTTCTGAATAAAGTTAAGTGATGATGAGGCCCTTTAACCAAATGGTTGTCCCCCTCTGAGGGATACTGCTGCAAATGATTGCCTCACACCACCAATCAAAATGCTTCCATTATCAGAACTAAACAGATTCAGAACAACTGACTTCTCAAGCATTTTTTTAATCCAGCAGCAAGAGACATCCCTGGATGCTGTGGAGGCGTGGGAGTGCTGCAGCAACACAATAAACAAGAAGCAATGAAAGCTGCGAAAAACAAACAACAGGGAGGCAGAACGAAAGAGCCAGCGGGCAGAAAGCAGACACTGACAGGAGAATTATGTCATCTAACTTTAAGGGTTTTGAAAGATGGCTTATAGACTTAAAAAAGGAGTCATTCTTGTTTTCAGTTATTGGATTTAGCTTGAAAAAGTGACACCTTGTCGGCTCTCTGACTGGTCCAATGACCAAGCAATAAGAGAGCCCCCTCTCTGAGAAATCATTTGGACTACTTTCAGTTAGACAAACTTTCATCAGGGCCAAGTTTTAGCAGTGTGTCAGGAAGAAATTGTGACCTCAATTTCATCTGGTTGGGTGTAAGCTGTAGAGCAGCTGTAGATATCCACACTGTGATCCTGAGGTCTGTTTCATTCAAAGGCAAAAAATTAGTCAGGGACCACATTTGATTGAACCAAAACCATGAACATAGAATACTCTTGTTTTTATCATTACGAAACACTCCACTAGACTTAAGTACAGAGCTGTTTGTTTTTCAGTTTTGGTGCCCAAAGTTCTGTCTTTTTACTGGTTTTGCTCTGTTCCTGCTCCAGTTCAGGGGTGGAGCAGGAACAGCTGACACCTGACTTCCAATTTAATAAAAAATATTTTTATAGGGCAGTAAAAATGACCAGTTGGACAACATTGAATCTGTTTTCATGATCAAACAGGATAGAAAATTCTGGCATAATGGGAGACTAACACCAAAAGAGGTTTTTAGAAAAACACTGGTATCTGTACCGGTATTGGCTGTACCATACCATCTGTACCATATTAGCAGCGAACAAATCACTCTTAATTCATGGCTTATTTCAACATGGCGAGGTATGTATTTTTGTTTTTGCTGCTGTCGCTTGAGAATTGAAGTTTCTGTGACCAATAGACAGGCTGCAGCAATTTTAGCTCCACCTTATAGGGTCGATTTGGTCCACTCAGCACCCCTCCAATGGTTATATGGCTACCTGTTCTCCTTATCCAACAGTGGAAACACCTGCAATTGCGTGCAGTACTGAGCCAAACTGAACCAGACTGCTTGGTGGAGATGCAGTGCTGATCTTTGTCCCTGTGGCAAATGTTCATGTACCTCATTCAACAGCGCTTCAAAAATCCTGAACTATTCCTTTAAGGCCAGATTCATAAAAGAGTCACATTAATTGAATGTGAATGAATCTTAATCTTTTCGGGGTATTTTCAGATGTTCCAAGTAGGAAGGAGTACAACAACGTGAGATTTTGTCTAACCTAATAACAGAAACCGAAAGGGGGCGGAGCTTGACAAAAGGTCAATTATGATTATCTTTTTAAAGCTTTTTTCCTTTCCGCTAGCCTCCCTCCTCTTGTATTCTCCCTCCACTTCACTCAGAAGGAGGAGGACCAAGGTCAGATCACAGTAATGTGCGTGGCCGTCTGTTTTAATTAAACTGCTCCTTCAGCTCCGGCAGAGACTCTGACAAGCCTCAGCGAAGAGGAAAGATGCTACACAAAGATCATCCTAATCCAACTCCCCACAGAGGAGACTGAAAACATTGTTTCCTCTTTTTAATTACTACATTCAGGATAAAACAGCTCGGCATAATTAATGTGAGACTCTAATGCTGCTGTCTTATCGGTGAACAGAGAATGAAGAGTAAAATGTCAGCATGATTTTTCCCTCCTTTTCTCTCCTTTGATAAGTCCACAACAGCATGTCTGTCTTCTGGTTGCCGCCCACTCAAACTGGAACCTTCTCTTGCTCACTTGATGAATATTTTAACGCCTTACCATACATTTTTAATAGGGTCAAAGGATCCAGGCGTAGTACTGAAGAAACTGCTGGTAGTGGACAGGCCCCCTTTGTCACCAAGATCAAGATTGGTGTGTTGTAATTCCATAACAGAGTGTGTAATCTTCAGCTGCTGATTGGGGTCCTTATGGGGGTATGAACGCCTACACAATCAGATTAACCTCGTTGGACTTTTCAGTATCTCGAGCACTAATGCTGGATGAAGGCGAGATAAGTTTGAGCCTACGTCTGCTTCAAAAGGCACAGGGCAAGATAAATAAAAATTCTGTAATCCATTTCTACTCTAGCAACATTATCATGGGCAAACAGCTCAAAAATCTAGTATGTTCTCTTATTTTCAAGAACAGCACTTAAGCTTAGATCACTTACCTGTATGATTTTGTTGTTTTAGTTGGAGTTTGATGTGAGCTGTGTCTCATTCATGTAAATTGCGTGCTGGCGAACAAGACTGGTGTTTGCTACTCTCCCATGTAAAGTTTGTGATCTATTGAACCTAACAGTAAAAGATGTGCACAGGAACTCTGATCCAAGTGGACATTTTGAAGGCAATTCACTTGAGTTCTTTAAAACTAGAAAAGCACTCAGAAAGCACAGACCTCCACCAAGCAGCTCAGTTTCAGCAGTGACTCTCCCACTCCACATGGACAGCCAAGACTCCGCTCATGTCAGTCCATGTGGAGAATGCTGCGTTTACAGCATTATAGTTACAAAGTCTGAAAAAACATGGCGATCTACCAGGCTATTGTTAGCCGTTGTGTTAGCAGAACTCCCAGAATTGCAAGTGAAGCTGGAAATGTAGTAACATAGGCTTGTAAAACGTTGACGTCAATTTGCAAATAAACTACAGTTCCCATAATGCCGTAAATGAAAGGCATTTGCCATTACAAAGTTCAATGATGTTTCTCACGTAAATCCATCCAGTAGTTTTTGCGTAATCTTGCTAACAAACAAACAGACAGACCCTGGCGAAAACATAACCTCCTTGGCGGAGGTAAAAAAATAGGCACTTGTGGAATAATGAAAGGATAAGTGCCCAAGGAAGCAACTCATACCCTCACTTGTAACCACATACCCCTTCATTGGCACAGCAGTGTCCCCTTCAACAGACCCAGGCCCCCAATATGCAAGCAGTTGTAACCACGTTAAAGCTACCTATCCTACCACAAGGCCTCTCATAGCCCCCCCAATGTGATGCCAGTGAGGATCAGCTACAAAATTATTGCAAATTATATGGAATCGAATGTGAATGTCCTGAACATCAGCAAGCGACGCAGCACAACATTTTTGCCTTAACGCTCCACCTCCATTTTCCTCTCCGTTGTTCATGTCTATGCAGACAAGGAACAAGGAAAGAGGAAGATTGGAGAGTGATTTACTTGTCTCTTTTTTCCTTTGTTACTTTTCTCTCTCTCTCGCTTGTTGATGTGTTTAACATAGCTGAGATAGTGGAGCACTCATGAGTAAAAACATAAAATTTCAATTTCATTAGTGATGGTAAAACTTTAATTAGCCCACAGAGAGCTGTGAATTGACAAGCCTTTGAGTCAACCACTCTCTTGATTTTACAATAAAAAGCTCCAACTGCTCTTTTAGACCAAAGTTGTTCAATGTTTTTTCATTGAGGGCCACATACAAAAAAAGAAAGAAAAATGAATGAGCCACACTGATAAAACTAGCTTCAGTGTGTTTGAGTTCGTAAAACTAACCCAACAGGTCAAGATGCTCAATTATTAAAAATACTTAAAGAAAAAACAGCTTAAATCACAGCTTGCCGTCAATGGCTCTACAGGGCAAACAATCTCTCACTTTAAAATATTTTGGGGTGACCAGTATGATTTCAGGGGAGCCCTGGTTGGCCAAGGCTACCACTGGATGGGACCCTTGTCAAGACGAGAATGACCCTTTGAACAGCAGGGGCGAGATGCTGATGGCTCATCTTCAATTTCAGACTCAAAACAAGAGCAAACTGCACAAAGCTGACAACCTTAACTGGAGCTTGGTAGGTGCCGGACGCTAACTGGCGTATCGTCAGACCTTAAGATGAAGAAGATGAAGCAAGTGACGGCTATTTATGCTGCTCCTGAATCAGTCTGTCTTTTTTCATCAGTCAAGCACAAACTTCAAGTTCAAATGTGTTCAAATTTCTATTTCTATTACTTTTAAACTTTCTGTGGACCACGGGCCAGAGTTTAGGCACCTTTGTTTTAGGTCCTGTTAACAGGACAACATTGTCACCATAAATATAAAGGTTTTTCTTTGCTTTTTCAAAAGCACTCCGCGTTCACACGGAGACAGTGTGATCATTCACACGGATATGCATGAATGACTGAAAATGCGGTAGCATGCATGCCAGGCCAGTAGTTGGTGATTTGTGTTTGTAGTGTCCTTGGCAAATACAACAAATGCTGGTCAGAGTATTGACTAAGCAAATCCACATTTTGTCGAATTAGTGATAACAAACCAATCACAGTAAGCAGCACAGATGTTGCTCTGAAGCCAGCCAAAGCTGTTGTTGCTGTTGTTGTTCCTGGATGCGTTTGCTAATTTTATCTGAAAGAGTACTGCGTATGTGTCGCATATCCCCTTTTCCCCAGACAGCAGCGATTCCTGATTACAAGGAGACGACAATGAAAACGTTATCAAAACTTTTCACTCTGGACCCCGGTTTCACTCTCTGCACCTTGTGTAAACAGAAGGCGCAAATGCGTCAGAAACGCTCAGTTTTCATCCGTTTTCTTTTGTTGTGTAAACGGGCCCTTAGACCAGCCCCTCTGGTTATTACTTCTAAATGGATTGAGCAATTTCTGCTTTGTTGCACTTTAAAAAGAGAACTACCAAATGACTCCTCAATAAATGTCAATAAAAAGTCACACCTGGTACTTCCTGAAGAATTAAGACTATAACTCTGGACATCAGACACAGTATAGTACCATTAACCAATACAGCCCAAAACACAGACCCCAATACTTCTCAGCCCTCTCAGCATTGACCTCATGTGTTAAAATGGGATTTTAATTAAATCCAAAACAACGTGTTGGCTCAAAACATGTTCAGTCACTTACTTGAAGATCATTAATCCAATCACCCAAAATTCAAATCACCAAACACTGCCAATGGCCTCACTTTCATTTCCAGACCATTACCTCCATTATCTGCTTCTGTAGCCACTTCTCCTGCTGCCTCCTCTTTACTTAATTCATCCCCTTTTATACCCCGACTCACCTGAAAGCGGTAGAAGGTGCCGTCATCCTTGAGGGAGAGGACGTGATCTGAGATGGGGAAGAAGTACCCCTGAGCTGCGATTAGACTCCCGATGTGCATGGCCTCAGCTGTGAAAGAAAGAGAACGAGGGGTACAGATCACAGTGGGTTCCTCTGCACTCCACAATTATTGTCAGTGATGCATTATCTGTGGATGGGAGTAACAAAGGAAGTAATATCCAGATAATGTTCCAACAGCAGACACTTATGAAAAGACTTTAGAACAAGATGTTAAGGTCGCACAATGAAACTGCTGCCTGGTACATAAACTTCATTACATGTGTCTGTTATTTTGTGGTACACAGTAGCCACATTTACATGTTTTATTATATATTTATGAAAATTTATTAGATATACACGTTTCTTCTGGGTGCTGGATCAAAACCACAAACATGGTAAAAAGTGAAAGGTCCGCACACTGAAAAGCATTTGATTAGTGAGGCTTGAGACACTGGGGACTGCACCCTTTCACTACACTAGTCTCTACATATGCCCTTGAGAAAGACAATTAAAGGGACATGCCAACTTTTTTTTTCTTTTCATGTCTTGCCTCACTTCCAAGTCCAGACAAGCAGATAGACACCATTCTTTGGACTGTGCATGAAGTAACAAGAAAGAGACAGGAAAAGCGCACCCACCGCTAATTAGCTTAGCTCAGACCCTGGGAGTCAGTGGGAAGTGTTAGCCTGTCTCTGCTTACAGTCGTCAGATAAACTCTTCAGTAACTCTAAATGGTCCTGTGTGCTTGTTGTGACTCGTTTTTTACCTCTTTATGTTACATTATCTTCCACTATCATCATATTACCTTCTTCCACTTGTAAACAGAGGCTTTGTTTTGTTGACCTACTTTCGCGGTGGTTTGCGCTAGAGATGGGATGTTTGCTATTGAGTCAAATCTGTTGAACAACTCTTTTAAGTGAACGATGAGAACCGATTTGAATGAGCCGCTCATTTATGAGCCATTCTTAAATGAAACTTGCCTGCAAATGTATCCCTTTAACCCCTGGTTTCTCCTACTGTTGCATCAGTGGCGTGTAAATGGTATCAATCACTCAATCAAACTTTATTACAAAGTTGTGCTCCAGATAAAGCAAAGAAAACACACATGAACAAACAAACAAAACACACGAAAGAGCATGTATGTTTTGGCTTAAACTGTTGAAAAACTTACATAGAAGCTCAAAACCATCAGTGAGTGAATGTGAGAGTGAATGGATGTGACCTGGGTGTAAAGGATGCAATATAAGCTTAAGTCTATTTACAAAGTTAATTTACCATTATTCTAACAGCCCTAGTGTCTGTTGTTTCTGTTTAAAAACTTGTGTCTTTCAATGTTTGTACTTTTAGCTCTGCCCAGTGCACTGAAATTGATATTTTGTCAAACCTGATGAATTGTGATCTACTGGCTTTTTTCTGCGTGTGTGAAACATTTTGTGACTCATGTTTTGGAAAGAGCTGTGTAAACAGAAGCCATGGGGTTCTATTTATTTCCGTAGCTTGTTATATTGGCAGTATGATTAAGCCATGTCAGAGTTTGAAATGTTGTACCATGGATGTCGGAGGATGAGTCAGTTTGCCGACTCCGTGTCCAGGATGTGGGCTTATGGACCAACAATCAACATGACTCTCCTACCATCATGCTTCAGGTCAGGTCAGCTCAGTAACAGATCCAGAGAGGAATGTTGTACCAAGTCTAGTTTTCTTATAACTTATAATTAGATGTTTATACCTTTCATTTGCTAATATAACCTTAGAAAGCTGCACATTTCTGATAATAGATCATACTTAGCATATACTGCTTTTTATATTTGTGATTACTGCTTCATTTGTATTTGTATTCCAGTGTTCCTCTGCAGACTGTATTGTATTTTAGTAGACATCATCAGTTGTTCGCATATACCTTCATGCTTATATCATTAAAGATAAAATGTAAGCATACAAGGTATGGCTAATAAATAATGAGACTGCACTTATGAGGATAAACCTACAGGGTTCACAATCACACTGAGTTTACATATTAAAGGTTGTGTATTTCTGCACAACTGCTGTAAGTTCACAATAAGAGGCATCTTAAGTTCAACACTACCTTCTGATTGAAGTGCACATGTTTTTGCCAAGGTGTTGGAAAATTATAAGAAATAGTGTGTGCTAGAATCGTCCCAAAACATCTGACTGTTGATCTGGGTGGGATTGTAATTGGTGGGATTATCAAGTAACTGTGTTGTGTTGTTCTACTGATGATTCTCTGATTTAGATGGAAAATGTAGTTTTAAAAACAGATGTCGGCTCGATGTTTTCTAGTTCTTTTGGCTTACCTGGATCCTCAATGGAAAGGTTCTTCATCAGCCACTGAACAATATCTGAACCTGGATCAGACACAGATAGACATTGTTATCGGAAAATGAAATGAAGAAACTTTTTGCAAGGAGCTACCATCGATAAAGAGCTCATATTTTGCCTTAAATCAGGTTCACATATTCATTTTTCATAACTGCTTGGGTATGTTCACAATACCGTTCATGAGACCTTCAAAAAACCTTCCAGTTTTATAAACAGAGTCCACCTGGTAGTGATTTCTCTGTCTGAGATGCTCTGTTAGAGATCCTGCCCCTTTGATGCCCCTTTCCCACGTGAGACAGGTCAACTCTTTGGTGATTGGTCTGTTCAGCGCTTCTAAGCACCTATTGTCAGCAATTCTATATTCAGTTTAACGTCTCTGCTCTGCACTGAGCTTACAACGCCAGCCAATGGGCTTTAACTAATAACAAAAAATAACCATGACATCACACTGGTAGGTCTGCTAGGGAAGAGCAGGGGAACAAGCCATTTTGGGCAGCTATGGGCTTCGTAAAGACAGGGTGAGGGAAAAGTCCTGATGCTGCAGGCTTTTTGCACAAATGTAAAACAATCCCTCATTCCTGGCTCACAGGAGAGCAATATTTAGAGAGCAGATATTGTTTTGTGTGATTCGTATGATAAACTCACTAAAAAGATAATTTTTCTTTGCAGTGGAGATCGAGTATCATCTCCTCTGAGACTCCAGGGTGGCGGCGCTTAATCCTTCATCATTCATTAGTTTCCTGGCCCTCGGCGCTCAGCGGCAAACATCTGAGCTGCTGTTCCACACATCCACCAGACGCTGTAGTAATTGTGTTTATTGACACGCTCTGCTTATTGCATATTGGGGTAATGCATTTTCCATAAGCGCAGGGGGTGAGGAAGGACAGGAGAATGTTAATGGGGCGTCTTTGTTTCCATCGTTTGTTTGGGGCGTGTTGCAGCCTCCTGCTGTGGCACCAGCCCGTTAGAGTGATTTAGATTATCAATCCTGAGGAACTACAGCCAGCAGACAGGTTGGTTGACCTCCATCCCAACCTGTCAGATAGAATACCGTTTTTATTTTTCCTTTTTAACTGCTGCTGATTGAACTTTGACCGAGTATGTTTTCCCATTGTTATACATCTACATCCTACAGAGGCAGCTCTAACGCAGCAGTCGGGGGCTGATTGCTTTGCTTGAGGGCATCTTGACAGTAGGAGGAGAGCAGCATTACTCATTCTGTTTCCACACTTACAATTTCTTTTTCAAACACTTAATAAGATGTTGTCCTCCTATTTCCCCTCCAGCTAAAGAGAAATTCTCCAGAGATGAACTGCTGGAGAAACAGAGAAGCAGCCACAACAGAAACAGAAAAACAAAAAACGCAGTGACAACATGTGTTGTGTTTTTTTGAGGGTGTGGCGTAGGGCTGGACAATATGGACAAAAAATCAAATCTCAATCATATTAAGCCAACTAGCAATGTCTGGAAGAAACTCAAGGAACATGTGTCATATTGAGACGATAAGCACTCAGCGAGGCCTCTGGACTGACTGTTCACAAACAGGCAGACAGGGAACACAAGAGACCAGATGCAGAGCCATTGACAACACGGTGCCATGCAGGGCTGAACTGACCAATTACTACAGAGTGGACTGGTCGACCAATTAGAGCCGACTCGGCCCATATAGGGAAGGGAACCTTTAAAGTACACAGGCTCTAACAGAGTGTCTCAGATAGAGAGAGAATACAGCTGGATCAGGGAATGAGAAAACTAGGTTTCTTGAACCTTAGTGATTGTGAATGTATTGTAGTAGTCATTGGATTAAAAATACAAGCCTGATTTAAGGCAATTTTGGATTCTTCAAAATGTAAATATATAAAATGACCATTGAGATTTTTAAATATTCAACATATATCTAGGACAAAGACATTATCCCTTTGGTTGGCTGGCGACAGACAAGGGTGTACCCCACCCAGTGTCATTTAGGATATGCTCTAGCTCTCCCTGACCCCATGAGGAATAAGCTATAAAGTTAATGGATGGATGGGCCAGGATATTATATTAAATGTTAAATGTGATGCCTTTATCCTGTTCCAAAAAAGCAAGAGACACTATGAACATTATGAGTAATACTGCTCGTAGTGTCTCTCAAAGGCTCTCCAATTTGTGACAGACTGTGTGGGCAAATACTCCAGCAGTGTATAAAGACAATACTTCAACATGCAAGTGCAAGGAATTAGCAGATTTTATCATCAACAGTCCAGCAAATTATCAAAAGTTTGTGAAAACCAGGGGAAATCTCTGCCAGTGAAGGACATTGCCAAAAACAACAATGGATGCCTATTAACGCTGTTTTGTAAAGAAAAAGAAAAGATTATAACTTAAGTATGATTCTAGCGAAAACTAAAGTAAATCAATTTCTGTCTGATGCAATAGCAGAAGAAGTAAAAGGCTCCAACATACTAATGAGAATACAGACATATTTCTGGGCAATTTTGTGTTTAATATTATGAAAAAATTTGACTTTCCAGGTTTTAAAAGAACGAAAACTTAATCTTGATCTTCAGTCAGATTTTTAAGCAAAAGAAAGTGAGCAACAGCTAAGTAGCACAAATAAGGAGGCTACATTTGGCGTGTGTGGGTGAAACTGATGCTTTAAATACCAATAATTTGTAAGTTAAACTATCTTTCCAGATGTACTGTGATTAACAGAATTCTTCATGATCATGTTTAAAAGTGGTATTCATTTGTACTTAAATTTCTTACCTGTAACAACACTGGGGATTTTGGTCATGAAGCTTTTGACAGTCCTGATAGGAACACCCTCGGTCTCATCCTGGATGCGAGTCACAATGTCTTCGATCTGCAGCAGAAGAAATGGGAAGAGATGTAGAGTATTGTGAGCTGAAACTGACTGAAATGAGGTTATTCATTACAGGCACTTGATTTTGATAAACCTGTCAAAATAAAGCATATTAGCAACAAATCACAATATTAGTCATTTATTCCAGGTCTCTACGCTGCATATTAGTCCTGCATATTTTCTAATTAATATGCAAACTTTTTAGACATTGGTGAATTATCTCTAGCCCTTTTCTTTCAACTTTAATAACCATAAGGTCTAAACAAATTAGGATTCAGTATGGTGCAAGCAGCACCTTGTTGTTTTAGAGAGTGAAGCTATATCCTCCAATAAAAAGACTG
The DNA here is from genome assembly GCA_037902135.1 of Cetoscarus ocellatus. Lineage (NCBI taxonomy): Eukaryota > Metazoa > Chordata > Actinopteri > Labriformes > Labridae > Cetoscarus > Cetoscarus ocellatus. Next base: position 1,335,094 of record JBAMNC010000543.1, read on the forward strand.
CAGTTGATCAAGAATCCACTATTGGCCATCACCCCCCAAAATATGGATTTCTCTTAGAGTTAATAATAATCTGCCAAAGGGGTGTGTTTGAACCCTGGTACAAGCCTGGAGCAATTCATGTGTGTCTGTACCATTCTTGTGAAATATATGTTACTGTGCAGCTTTGAGCGGTCTTCTTCAAACTTTGCACACATGTCCACCCAAAATCAAGAGTAAACTGATTGTTTTTTAGCTGTCGCAGGTAAAAGGTCAAGATGATGAGTCACGTGGATACAATATTTTAGGATTGTTATAAATTACTTTGAATTTTTGTCAAACTTTGCATTAAAGACAGAGCTGACTCAACTGACGGAGATTGTGAGGGTCAAAGGTCATTCATTTATTTTATTTATTTATTTATTTATTTAAATACAGGACAGTGCACATTAACGAACATTGACATGTAAACGTGCCAGATTTTAGCCACAGGGTAATTTCCATCGGTAGTCCTAAAACAAATATAGTACATAAAACAACAGTACCAGGCAGCAGAAGATAACAAATACACAAAACGACATGAACTCAACTTTAATTTGCAGGGCACACATACAACAATACAGAAGGTATGCTAAAGACAAACTAACAAAATACACTTAGAGTTAAAGTGCGTCGGCTAATTAATGTGCAAAATGCAGTGTTAAAGTGTTAATGTGTTAAAGTGCTGATATAAAAGTGAAAGTGCTAACTGATGATTGCACACCTGCTCACACTGCACAGGTTGTAAATAAAAAGATATGTTTATGCACAGTATTGAACATGGTTAGTATACATGCATGTAATTATGTATGCAAAATTGCACTTGGGTTACATACTTATATATATATTTATGTAGGCACATTAAAGATAGATTGAGTCATGTTATCCCTTGCATGCAAATACAAAATCTTAAAGCCTCTCTGCTTTCACTGTCTTGTAATAAAAACCATGTGGAGCCACATAACTGCAAATTCATAGCTCCACTTTAATATGTTAAAATAAAACAGGATTTTGGTGACACAGCGGTTTGGCTGATATCTGTTTGATCCGTGATGTTTACAAATTCAGATAGCACAGCTTCCCTTACAGGTAAAAAATGCTCCTACAAGATAAATGTTGAGAAAATCTTTGTACTCAGAGGAATTGACTTGATTTAAGTGTTAAATAAGGTTCAACAGTTATCACAAGTGTAACAGTGTTAAATAAAACACATCGCCCACTTAACTCTTATTACTGGTGGTAACAAGATTAGAGATTGACTTGCTGTTGTGATTGTTGATGTTAACACCCCCTCACTGCACAGATGCTTTTTTGTTTGCGTCAGAGAGTGGGATGTGAGAAGTTGGTCGCTTTGGAGACAGATGAAGATAAACCACCACATAGCCCAGCAGCTAAATATAAACCCAGAGACTAATCCTGAACCAAGAGAGGAGGCTGCATATGTTTTATTTTTACACCTGCACTATTAAAGCTCTCACATAAAAAGAAATTATTTAAAAGAATAACAGCATTACTTTGCACTTACTCCTCAGACAGACAAAACACTTTTGACTTCATGTTCCAGTCCGCGCTGTGAGAGCTCAGGCAGTAGTTCATCATGCTGTGTGAACTTTTTCTGACCCTTTTAGCTTCATGGGTGTATTTTTAATATGTGAGCTAGCTTTTATCAAAGTGTGATTCCAGCTGGTGCCCACTCTGGGTCAAAGACTGCAATGACTACTGCAACTACAGACTCATGCAGACTTTAATGCACTGTGTTTTAAATAGACAGAACATCCTATACGTCTTCATGCAGCACAAATCCTCTGGGAGCTTTTTAAGACTTGGAAAAATCAAACATGGAGAATACTGCAATGCTTTGGCTTTTCTGGTGTAATATTTGTTTAAGTAACTGATGCAACATACTGTGTGTAATCTCATCTGCCAGAAAACTTAATAATCCCCCAAAACCCAGTCACAAGGAGATGTTAGGAGGTAGGGCTGGGCAGTATATTGATTAAAACAATTAATTTCAATATTTTTTTGCAAAAGATTTAAAAATAACAAATCAAGACTTCTCAATTGATGCCACATTGCGGCCATATTTGAAAATATAAATACTAAAAGTTTACTCTGTTTCATAACGGTAGGCCCTGACATTTCTTGCACCAGCACAACTTTAGGCCTGTGTTTGCTTCTTTTAAAAAAATAATAATACAAGAGTTCTGTGTTAATATTTTGTCAAAGAAGAGCAGCTTTCAGTTCATGAAGACAAGCCTGCCTATGTACAAAATACATAATAAACATTTGAAGACAAAAATACAGCATCAAATTTAATTATAACAGACACATTTTGGGATATATTTCAATAAAATTAATGCAGAACATGTTTAGTTATTTCTATGTCATGTGGTGTTTTGTTTCTTTGAAATGGAAAAAAATACATTCAATCATAAGTCAAATTATGTAAAAATAATAATAATAATAATAATAATAATAATAATAATAATAATAATAATAATAAAAAATTAGGGGATTTTATTTCAGGTCATATTGTCCAGCTCTAATAGAAAGAAAGTTAGAGCATGCAACATGATTTCAGTGTTGGGGCCTACAGAGGATTTTTTTTTAAATAAAACTTTTTGTTTGAAGACACTGAGTCACAATGCTCCTAAGACAAGTTTGGGATGAAATCTTAAAACAGCTTAAAGATTGTAAAGAAAAAACAAAAAATAAAATAAAATAAAATAAAATAAACAAAATGAAGCGTAGACCGAGTCTGTTAAAGATTCTAGCCTTCTTCTTACTTCTGCTAGAATTTAATAAAGCAAATATTAATTTTCCTTCTAACATGTAAAGAATTCTTAAAAGCAACAACCTTTATTTCTAATTTGTAATCTTGATACAAAAAAGATTTTCAACAGGGAGAAAGGTTGGCTATGAGCCTTGAAAAAAGAGATAATTGAAGTTAATGGGCTAAGCTGAAGTTAATGCTCTCTAGCTTCCAACTTCAACAAGTATGAGTCATATGATGGAAAAACAAACAGCACTCCAAACCAACATATTTTCTAAACAGTTCACATTCACAATTATACAGCAGCAGCACAAGCACTTAGCCTCTTGTGTCTTTATTAGCTGAGTGCATTGCCCAAGGACGCAGTACCAGCTACCAGGTACCAGCCAGTAAAGCGTACAACCCTCACCACCCAGTAAATTATGTTCTCAGTCAGTCTGAGGATCCAAACTGACAAGCCTCTGGCGTTTCTTTCCTTACCATCAGACTCCTGCCACTCTGTCACCCTCTCTCACTGAAAGAAGCAGATCTGGGCTGTCTGCCACAAGGCCGGGCAGAGTTAGCCACAAAATCAATATAATAATACGAGTCTAACAAGAAGTTGATGGTGTGTGGAGACAGGTGGTCAAATGACTTTAATAGCTTAGTCATGAGAAATTCACTCCTGCCCCACAAATCAAAATGGGTTTTACAGTTCGTTCAACAAGCCCAGAACTCAAATGTCGGATGCATTTATATTCTCTGTGTGATGGAAAATAAATAACATAATTATTTAAATCAGATAAAGGTAGGAATAATCATAATGTCTGGAGTCATATAGTGCATTACTGAGTTAGATAAACAGGTACATTAAAGTTTATGCTGGATTATGAGTCACCTACAAACTTTTACAATTGAATCTCACTTCAGTTGAAGCATGAAAAACCCCCAAAAAAGTGAGAGAAAGGGGTAAATGCTGTAATATCTGCAACTGTCCTGTAAGAGCAAGGCTCCATCTGCCTCGTTCTTTTGCATGTCATGCTGTGCAGAGCGTCAATGGAGGGTGGCTCCAGACCGGAGATTCTGCAGCAGGCACTGCAGCACAGTCATCAACTTGTACAAGGGCCAGTTCTTTTGCTTGAGAGATTTTAAGAACAATAAATACTGTATATATAATTTTATATTTTGATATAACCAACATATTATTATTTTTTTTCCCAACATGTTATAGATTTCTTAGCTTTTAAAGGGAAGATCAGACCCTGTCACCCATACCGCTGCAACAGGACATGGAGCAATTAAGATGTTTAGGCCTCTTCTTTCAGAGCCTGTTATGTTTCTTGTCACTGGATTTGACTCTCATTATACTCATTCCTCTTATTAAATACTGACTAAAAATGGCAGAAACATGAAGTCCTATTTGATAATTGTTTTGGGGTTGTGTTTATTGTGATAGGGATGTAATGACAAAAAGATACCCTTGAAAGTCTGACAGTTTTTTCTCCCTCACATTTCCTGAGACTAATGATATTCTGGGGGCCATATTGGAAGCTGTGGAGGGCCTGATGTGGCCTCCAGGCCAACTGTTGATGATCACTGCACTACAGCACCATATTAGGAGCTTTAGGCAGTGATGTCTGGATGCCTTTATGTCTCTTAATCTGTTCTTGCATTTTATTTTATTTTATTTTCTTTCTGTTCTGTTGGTCTACAGTGGCTGTTTTTAAAGTACTTTACAAATAATTGGATTGGAATTGGATGCTGTGCTTAACTCAATTTAGAGAGCACAGTACTGTTTTTGTAATATTAATGATGTTTAGGGAGGCTTGGGAATCAGAATTTGACAACTTCTGTTTGCTGTAGAGCAAGCAGTCTACCAAACATGTAAACATTCATTAAAAACAGAAAGGGGTATGTCATGGACAATAAATAAAGAGCTCGCACATTGACAAAGATGCTCACTGGGACTGGCACCCTTGTGTGCCCCTTAGGTATGAAAATTTACAAAAACCTGACTAATATGAAAACTTTGGGAAGTAAGGACCATGTGTAAAAACTTGAAAGAACTGATCCAGGACCAATCTATGGGACCTTTCAGGGGTCCAGCCGTGTCTGTGGGCAGCCCTGATAAGAAGTACTTGAACAAAGCAGTTTTTCATGCAAACAAATTGAAAGTTTGGGGTCAGGCTGTTGGACTACAATTTCCAAATAAAGCTGTAAAAGTCTGTAAACATGATGCTGCATGGTTAAAGTAATCCATCCTTCCATCCATTATCTATACCAGAGAGACAAACAACCATTTACACACTTACCCACACCTAAGAGCAATTTAAAGACAGCAATCAACCTAAAAGAGGCCCTGACTGACACAGGGAGTTGAACCAGCCACTGTCGTTGTATTTTATGTTTTATAATAATTCCACGTGAGACAAGACCTTTCATTGTCTGTATCATTTTGCACCAAATATGCCTTCAACATAAATTCCTGTTTTCCTAAATTACCTCTTGAAAACATTCACAAAATATCACATTACTTCTAAAAGCATGACAAGAGTATGAATAAAAGATAAAAATGGAATAATTCATGGGGCTATGAAAGACAGCAGACTGTAGGATAAAGGCATGTAATGAAATGCAAAGAGCAGAGATATCTATGGTATGCCCCCTGGCAGTGAAATCTTTACACTGAGCCTGATGGTGATCTTTGTGTTATTCTACAGGTCTGCAGAGGGATTCAGGCTCTGCAGGGGAGGAGAGGTCTTGTGCTGAAAGGGAAGCCTGGTCTCGCAGAGAACTGTTACCTCAGATGGCCCAGCCTCTATATGTAGAGACACAGCACTCCCACACCACTGATGCCCGCAAGGTAATTAGCCTTAGATCTGTGACAATATGATACTGCAGCAAAGCTCGATATTAGTTGTTAAAATAGTTAAAGGTAGTTGGACTTGAGATTTTCAGAGCCTTTCCATTTCTTTAATTGTGAAAAATGCTTTTAGTCACAGACACTCAAACCCATTCATATCCATTCACTCCATATTCACACACTGATGGTGAAGGTGGCTTTGAAAATTCTTTTAAATTTTTCTTTGATTTATACACAAAATACATACTTACATGCTACATTCACAACAGAGGGGGGGTTTGAGCTGGATAATTATGAGCTAGAGCAAGAATATTAGGTAAACTAGGTATGCTGAGCTTATGGGAGCTTATGGGAGCTTATAACGTCCAAGAGAAAATGTTAAAACTAGACCTGGCATCTGGTGGTTATATGCCTTCTTAAGTCGTACAACTACAACACAGTGTAAGTACAGTGATGAGTCAAGAGGAAGGACTGGGGTAGGTTTGTGTGATGATAAAATCTTATGACTTTAAGTTCAGGCCCACGTTTTCTAAGAAGATAAAGTCACAGTGACCTTGACCTTGTGCCTTCTTAATCTAATAAGCTAATGCTTGAGTCAGAGTTGATAGCACTGCAAAGTTTGAAATAAGTCCCTGAAAGTATTGCTTAATCCTCATTCACACACTGACATTTTGGCCAGCTTTTGCTGACGTAAAGGGAAACACCAAGCCGCATCAAGCTAAGTCATGTCGAACAAAACTTAGTTAATGTCTGTTGGGCAACGCTAATGTTCGCTAGGTACATTGAAAAGTCGTATGCATGACAAAAAAGGCAAAAATAAAATGTTCAATGTTCCCAAAAGGGATAAGCAGTATAGATAATTTATGGATGGATGGATATTTTTGCAACAACTGGTGGAAATAAGAAAATAAGAAAGTGACTTTGTGACAGAAAAACATCCAATAGTCCCAGTATCCTTCCCAAAAATTAATAAAGAACCCATCCATAGTGTCCAACATAGGCTCAGTGACTAAAAATATCTCCTACTTCCAATACAATCCTAAGACAAAACAGCTGTCAGTGCACTGGTAAACACCATCATCTCCAAGGATGGAGAAAGCAAAGTCCAAACTCAAGGTCGTGTTGATCATTTTCTTTTACATTAAGGTTGTGATTTTGGAAGAGTGGGTTTCAGAAGGATAAACGGTGGATCAACAAGATTACAAACATTTAAGTAAAAGGAAAAGACACCAAGGCACTCTCTTTATTTTATTAAAATGCCTTTATTTTAACTAAAAAACAAACTTTGACGCATTACGGCGTCAAGCCTTCATCAGGAAGTCATGCAAACAGATGCTAGGCAGCGGGAGGCCCTTTTAATCTTATTTTTTTTAACCTTTTGTGCTATTACAAACATGTTCAAGAAAAACTGCGTACAAAAGTCGAAAGACAGAGACCACAACTGTAGACATATGGTTTCATTCTTCATCAAGTCGATGTGCCAGCTCACACTGCGCTCTCTGTAAATTAATTTGAGGCCCAAAAAAAAGTCACAATACTCGATCACTCTCCCTGTTCACTTGATCTAACATGGTGTGATTCCCCTTTTCCCACTGAACAAATCTGTGTCAGAAGTTAAGAGAAGGGGGGAAGAGGACCTGCTGCACTGCTCTGATCAGTGAAGACCTGAATGCAGCAGTGTGTTGATGCAGAAGGAGGGGAGACTGAAGGAAAAGACACTGACAAATGTTTATATTCACTAAAACTGTATTACAGCATTGGTCTCATTTTTATAGCCATGCCTCATATTCTCTGATCTGACTAAACCCTGTATACCTCAAGCTCATTCTTTTGAAAATGACATTTCAATCAAATTGTCCAGGTCCTTTTAGTCAACTATCAGCAGAGCCTTTCACTCAAACTCCTCTCTTTTTCCTTTTGTTATCACTTGACTTTTGGTCAGAGTGTTTCTTGTCAGCGTGGAGAGCCTCTTACAGCTCAGGGAGGAACATGCTGCAATCAGTGTGATTATCAAGGATCTGCTGAAGGTAACATGCAGATGTACTGAAGCATCTCCAAAAGGAGCCAAATCAGTGAATGCTCTCTGATGACAGGTCTGATCACACTTTACCTCCCCAGAAATCTGAATTCATCAGTCCACTGAGGAGACTCTTACACTCTTTTGTGGCATTTTTAAGCCAACCCTCCAAGGGTTATAAAATAAGCCCAACATGTTCTTTTGCCTGTATGACAGAATTGACTGGATCTAAATGGCATCAAAAGGAATAAGAAACTACAGTTGAGTTTCATTACTAATGCTATAAAGCTGCAAACACCTCATTTGAGAAGATAAATCACTGCCTGCTGCAAAAAGTACATGGCATGACAAACAAACTGTGCACCATTTTCCCAGTTAATGTAATATTTAACTGATCTAGAAAAAAAATACATTATAAGGAAAAGTTTTAGATTGTTGCTTTTAGAAAAACAATAACATCATTATACTTTTAATCGAGCTTGTATTGGTTTTGCAGGAAACAGAAAAAATGGGCAGAACATTTTGTTCGCAATCAATTATTTCGATCTTCCTCGTGTCATGTCTTGTCATTCCCTTTTTTTATGAAAGTCTCACCCTTGTCTCTCATTTCAGGTTTTGTTTCCTGCCCTCCCCTCTCTGTGTCTCCCTGATGGTTGATTCCCTTTACCTGTGTACTCTCCTGCATCACCTGTGTCTGATTACCTATTGTGTGTATTTAAACCCCGCTTCCCTTCGTGTCATCGCCTTCCAGCATTCTTCCTCATGTTTCCCTCCGAGTTTCTGATCTCACTTAAGTATATTTTTTAACCTCTCTTTTTGCATGCTGATTCTGATACTGCTGCCTGTTTTGGATTGATATTTTTGTGTACCAAATCCCTGAATGACTAAAGGCTTTTGAGATCTTGAACTTGTCAAGTTGTGCTTTTGGGTCCTTTCCGGTTCAGCTTTGTGACAGGTTATGTCCATATGTAGGCAAGTATTTTTGAAAACTGAGGTTTTCCTCCTCTGTTTTAAAAAAAATATCCCCATCCACACGAGTGCATTAAAAAAAATCCTTTTTAAAAACTGTTCATTACCATGTTACTATGTCGATGATATGCTACTTTTCAATGCAAGAGCTGTTTTATTTTCATATCTGTTCTTATCACCACGTTTGACTGGTGTTACAGTTTTACTTGTGGCTACGGTAGGCAAATTGAGTTAATATTTATTTGTGTATATTTCAATTTGAGACTTATCAAATAATGTTTCGTGGGGACTTCTGTTGATTTCAACAATTGTTATAAACAACACAAAGCAAGCAGCCATGGGTCACCAGTCAACACAGTCACTTATGAAACAATAACATCGGGTCTCATCCGAAACACTGGCATTGGCAACGTTTGCATCAACTGTTTTTAATCCAGCATCATAGTGAGGGAGTGGCAGAAATTTTCACTGCAACACAGAATGTTGCATAGAGTGACGTCACCCTAACAAGAGGTCGGCACAGAGTATGACGTTTTGGACTGAGAATGCCATATACCCGTCCACAGTGAGACACCCGAAACAGAGATTTAAAAAATCTAAATATGCATTTTTATTGACCTAAAATGTTGTTTCCATGCGTCCAGAAGGCTAAAACATACAGAAATACCTCAGTTTTTAAGAATACCTGCCTACATGTGGACATTGTCTAAATGTCCTGACATTCAGTGGAACCAGGAGAGTTAATCCTAAGATTGATCATGTTGTGGAGTGGTTTAGCGATGGAGGAAGAAAACTGGATCAGAGGGTTATCAGTGTTCTTACACAAGAGACCATACTACAGCCCTTAAAGTGAGACTCTATCTTATAACCTATCTACAGCCTCCTGTTCCATGCTCTCTCATCCTGAGTCAAAGACATGTCCCATTTAAGAGGATATATAGAATTGAATGCAATACAAGACTTTCACACGTTTGGAAGGCTGAGGTCCCCCTTATCCCCGTCTACACAGAGGTTATTTCAGCTGCCCTAGGAGTCTTATTATTTCATATGAAGTCTAATCCTTGATAAGACATTCATTTTTATTTTATTTTTTTTTACTCCAAATGGTTAGACAGAGATATCCATTGCTGGATGTCACCTTTGACATTGCTTGGGATTTTTCAAATGAAATGGGACGATATCATTTATATTCGACTTCAGAGTTATACTAATATAATGCATTCTAACAGATGACCATCTGAAGGGCAGATTAGTGATATGAGGTTTATGGTGGTGAACATTTAATAGATAAGCCTTTGTCCCAATTGATCTTACACCGTGAAACAGCTCAGAACACCTTCACAGTCTCAAGAGTATGTTTAGGGGATGTTGGAGGGTCTGACCGTGTAAACAAAATATCTTCAGCAAAAAGACTTATTTCCAACTCTGTTACTGGAGCTGCAATTCCTTTAATATCATGGTTTTCCTCAATTAGATTGGCCAAAGGTTCTAGTGATAAGACAAAAAAGGATAGGACTCAGGGCAACCTTAAGGCATCCCACACTAATGTTCAAATGGTTCAGTGACCGTGCTGTCTGTGATTATTCCAGCTTTTGGAGTGGAATATATTGCTAAGATATAATTGATGAAATCTGAAAACATTCAAAAACTTCACAGTAATTGGTTCCATGGTTGAACTGGTTCCATTATGTGTATTAAGTTTCTCATGTTATCTGCTATTTGTCTTGATCTTACAAACTAATTTTGTAAATGTGAATGACTTTAGGTAAAATATTATTCAATCTTCTTGCACAAATGTTTCCAGGTATATTCCTTTCTTAATTAGGAACTGAAATGAGGTGATATCCTTCAAAAGTAAGGGATTTTTATTAGGTTAAAGTAGGACTGTGATCAGGGAGAAGTTTGTTGAATCAGGTATGTGACCTACATTAACATGAATATCTATCTATAACCCAAACACTCTCCTGGCCTTAAGAATGACCTGCATCGATCTGCAGTTTGTTAAACTGTCACAGCAGAAAAAGCTGGGGGCTGCATGGTTTTGTTCTTTTCTCTGAAAATGAGTAACCAGGTATTTCAGAGCAGACAGTCCCTCCCCTCAAGGCCATGGTCGACATTTTCTCTCTCCGCAGGACGTCTACCTGCTTCATCAGAGCCTCAGTGATGGCCCTGTCGCTCTCCTCTCCAACAGATCTCTCTTTGTGCACACAAAGTGTGATTGCAGCTGTTTCAGGGGCAGAAATCCTGCTGCTTTTGTGCACTTGTTTGGGTTTGCATGCAAGGCAGTGGGTCCAGCTGAGAGTTATTGTGGCCTCTCCCCATTGGGCAGCGTGACTGACTTTGGCTGCTCTGGTTCTCTTCGAATATGAATAAGTCTTGTGCATTTTTTTGTTTTCTGACAGGATGAGAATGACAACAGCATATTTGAAGATAAACAAAAGGGGGACCTTTTGACTTTGTTATCCTCTATCCTGTCCAAATTGGAAGCCCCGTACTGCGTATTCCCATGACAACAACACATATTTTACCCCTTGCTGTGCCAACACAATGGTCCTGATAAAGAAGATAATTAGGGATCATTCTTTATAGGTTGGTTGATTAGTTGGTAGGTGAGCTATCATCCTACTGAAATCTTACAGGTTGAAATATGGCATGATCTTAGGGTTAGTTTCATATGAAATATCTATTACATGCAGAGTGAGGGGTTATCTAAAGTGTTTATTTTCGAGTTAAGTTGTGTTAGGAAAGAGTCTTACTAATAGAGGGGTGCTGGAATGACATATTTTTGTGGGCCAACCTAGAAGTTAGCATTGCTGGTTTCCTCAAAAAAAGCCTAAAGGTTTTTTCATTGATTGTTTAAAATAAGCTCTGTGGTGATAAAATGTCAAATGTAAGTGTTTCATTTATTATAACAATCTTTACAAATTACAGGGCTCTCATAATTTCTGAGGTGTAAACTTCAAGCTAGCATGGAACTACAACATAGTGAACTGATTTTAACCCTGCTACTCTCGGGCATAAAACTTTTATTCACACTTTGCTCTCCTTTAAGAATCCATCTTCACAGTGTGGCATGCCACAGTTAGTGCTTATGGCTGGGTAAATTGTGCACCTAACATTATTTATTACAGATAAACAAATAACATTAAATTTAATATTCCTAACAAATTTTGTAGTCCAGTTTAGCAACTTGTTCGCAACTGCCTATATAGGTGCCAAAATTACCCTGTGGGGTCAATGCCAGGTGTATTTGAAAAGTTTTCAGGACCTTATTTCAAGGATTTTTCCTAAAATTTATTTAAAAATATAATGAAATGAGGATACTGGACATGCTAAAGTGCTAACTAACTTATATGCTTTAGGACTCACTACTGTACTGTACTGCCTCTGCTGTTTAAGCACAACATGACGGATGAGGCACAATGTGTACTCACAACCATGTAAAGCAAGGAAAAACAAGAAAAAGCGTAGTATCTTTCCAGTAGGCTGATATGGCTCAGCACTGGGACACGCAAATAACCAAAATGTGCGCCTCTGTCTCACAACCAGTGCACATCAGTCTCTGAAACACACATAGCTACCTCTGACACCACTGAACAAGTCAAAAACCTAGCACCAGTTTCTCCATTCAGAGCCCACTTTCTGATGAAAATTTATGTAATGACATGCAAGTTCTAAAAAAAATTGCAAAGGTTAGCATCTCAGCTCTTAGTGCAGTCTTAGAAAGTTGGCATAGCAGGCAGCACAGTGATGCAGCAGGTAGTGCTCATGCCTCACAGCAAGAAAATTGCTGGATGGCTAACCAAATCATTCAAGGCCTTTCAGTGTAGGGTTTGCATGTTCTCCCTGTGCATGCATGTGTTTTCTCAGCGTGCTTCAGTTTCCTCCCACTGACCAAAACATGCTCATTAGGTTAATCAGTGACTCTAAATCACTCTGAGGTACGACTGTGAGCCTGAATGGTTGACTGTTTCTACATGTAACTAATACATGCAGCTAACACATTTGATATGTGTGGGTAAACATACAGTGACAGCAAACTGTGTTGTGTATCTGTTTGTATGTGTTTGTGCTCTATGAGTCTATATGTTTGTGTTTTTGCTTTGAGTGCAGTTCAGTGGGGGCAGATTTTATCAGTCTTATTGCGAGCCTCTGTATTTAACCCCCTGTGGGGCAGTGGGCAGCTTGATTACAGTGTTATCACCACATGTTAGCCTGGAGACGCTCAGGGACCAGCGGGCAGCTGGGCACGCAGGTGAGCGCTGTGGTGACACAAGCTTTGCAGCTGATTGTGATTTAATGACCCCCGGGGAAACAGGATGGCTGTCCAGTTACACAGAAGCTTTATGAAAGCCAGAGTCTGTGTCCCTGTGTAATCTATTTGCTGTGTGAGAGGGTCCAAGACTCACTGCAGACACATGGAGCTGAGAGAAACATCTGATGGAAAGTAGTATTTTGGTAATGGTTTAACTATTTTAAGGCCATTTACAATACATTAAGCACTGCAGCAATCTTCGCAGGCAGTCTTCAAAATGACAGTATTTTCTCTTTTCCACTTAAGTGGTCATGTATCTTGGATCTAATTACTCCCAATGAGCATTTTGCTCATTTATTGTAGTGAATAAATCTTTTTTCAGTTCTCAGTTACACAAAAAGGCTGTAATATGCCGACCTTTTGCAGAGAAGTATGCAGCTCTAAGCTCCTGGTAATATATCTCCCCCGTGATGGAAATTGTTTAATAAAGTCTGGGCACGTACTGTTCATGAACATGCACTTCCATAAGATTCCCTCAATAAAACACAACAGAAATCCCATATTCACTTTTCTATCTCCTGCAGGATATTAGCATTTTCCTCATTCAAATAGAGGATTACGATGCCATGCGGGCCAAAGGTCAAATTAGTTTCATGGGAATGATTAAATGTAGTTACTGTGACTCATATGTATGTGTGTCAATTTTATATTAACAAGTTTTTCGTACATGTCAGATGAATATCTTTTCACACTGAGTGGTTGTAATGACCTGCAGACAGGATAAGGTCCTTTGACTGAAGAGTGTTTGGGTTTAAGTCTGAAGGTCACATCTGAAGGCCGTGTGGCAGCGGTGATGAGTCTCAGCCGTCTCAGTCCAGTGCGTCTGACAGCAGGGCCATGTGACCGTTAATGGAAGTGTAATGACAACAGGATGGCTGTGACACAGCCGACTGCTGGTGCTTCTCTGCCTGATAGCCGATACTATCCCTGAGCAATTTATGAGACCAGCCAGGATTCGGCTCTATAAAATGAAAAAATCATTTTTTATGTGTTTTAGAGACAAGTTATGTTGTGTCAATGATAACACGATGTATCAAAGATATGAGAGGTCACAAGAGGTCAAATCCAGCTGCAGATGATGATCAACACAAAGGGCTAGAAGAAAACACTCTTTTAGATAGATAAATCAAATGGGAATACTTATGTTTAACAGTTTAGTATGACTTTGAACTTGATCTGCAGCACTGCGTTTTATCTACATGTGCACAATACTGCAGAACATGCCTATAAACCCCTTTGTTTCAACCCTGTTCAGAACAGGCTGTTTTAGAGTAAATCCTGAGCTGTTGCTGATAACTCCCCTTTCAAGAAGTGGATGTGGCTGAGCACCAATATTTAAAGCACTGTGCAGTTATGCCCCTGCAGTGGGCTGAACAAACACCTGGTAAAGGTCCTGTCTCCAATCAGTGGGAGGTGGTATATCCCCCAGTGATATCATTAAGGGAAAATTCAAACAGCTTTTTAGTGCACATTTTCTGAAAGGTGGAGCAGGCAATAGATGGTGACAGAATTTTCTAATTTGGGGAGGGGGTGTAAACAGCCCATGAATACATATTTTTTTTGCATAAAAACCAGTGTTAATTTTGTTGACCAATTATTTTCGTCAAAGTTTTCATGATAACTTTTTTCCCCTGACGAAAACTAGACAGTTACTAAACAAAACAAGTGCACATGGACAAAAACTAAAACTAAATTAACTGACATTTTTGTCAACAAATAAAAACTAGACTAAAATGTCTGACAGAGACTAAATCCAATGAGATCTAATTTCATCATGCAGAAAGTAGGGACAAGTTAGGAATATAATCAATCACAGCTACTTTGGTTGCGTGGAAAGGTTGGATGAGTTAGTCCAATCACAACTGCCTTAGCTTTGTGGTGGCAGGATAAGTTGGGGAGTGATCCAATCAGAGCGACTCTCTTTATGAATTTATATATTCATGTAGAGCAGGTTCACTGTTTGTTGTCTGGCATTGTAACTGAGATGCTCTGCCAGGTAGCCTAAATAAAGGTGACTGCATTTCACACAAAAGTTAAATTTGTTTCTGTTAATTAACACATTCAAACTTTACTAGCATTCAATAAAGGGTTATTAGATGTTTCATTTTATCCAAGTGTAAAACATGACTTGAGAAATCCAAGGTAACATAAAAAATGCCTTAAACTTTACACTTCATATTTTAGTCGACTAAATTTACAGTAGATTTCATCGACTACAATGTTGTGCAATTTCATCGACTAAAACTAGACTAAAACTAAAACAATTTAGATGACTAAAATTAGGACTAAAACGAAAAGATAATTTCGCAAAATATTATAACTAAAACTACATTAAAAAGTGCTGTCAAAATTAACACTGATAAAAACACCATTATTTTTTTTATTTTGCATGCTATGAGACCTTTAACACCTTTATAAAATGTGATGCCAATATAATTCACAGCATCAGCAAACAAAAACAACAAAACATTTAACCACAGAGCAAGGCGAGGTAAAGACAGGAAGAGACAAGCTGCTTTAAAGAGGCCATATCAGGCTTTTCAAGCATGTCTCAAGCATGTCACGTCTCCACTGAGCATTTCTATGGACAACAGAAAAAGTCGGCAGCATGCAGACCTCTCCTTCTCCCCCTCTTTAAGGCACAAGCAGCTATCCAAAACATCAACTTCTCCAGCCCCCCAAACAGACCTACCAGTGTGACATCATACCATTGTATCATCATCAGTTTAAGCCCATTGGCTTGGGGTTAGCAAGCCCATTACAGAGCAGAGACAGTAGAATGAATGCAGAGTCATTGACAACATGAAGTTAAGCAGTGCTACACTGACCAATGATCACAGAGTGCATGGGTCAACCATTTATAGTTTATCTTGAGACGCTTAGCTCGTCAAAGATGCCTCCAAATTCAGAGTGAGCTAAGGAAATAGCTAAATCCATCGCTTACTTTAAGTGCAAAGACTCAAGGCCTCACCATATTGTGGAGAAGAAAGTCTTTTGTTACATGCCGGCTGGAGCCCTTCAACTCAGCATTATTTCAGCAACAAAGCAGCACTGAAGCTCTTCAGAGCAGTGAAGCTAAGAGTTGAAGAGAGGCTGAGCACAGCAGAGCAGGTTGCATTAACTGGCTTCATGTGGACATCAGTCCGTGAGCTTTACACTTGTTTTAAATAAAACTGAAGTGACATGATGATGAATGAACTGATTTTCTTTCTTAATTGGTTAGAATTCTTTTTATTTCCTTTATGGACATAAGTGTAGCCAAGAAAAGAAAAAAACAATATATATAGCAATGTTACGTATCACAATACAATATATCATAACATATTAAGAATTGCAAGACAATCAAATATTGTGATAATATTGTATCATGGGGCCACTGGGTATTCCCACCCCTAGTATCTACAATATTGCAATGGGTGACATCACTGAGGCTGCGTCCATTTGTCCCCCTGGTAACAAGGTTTTGTCTTGCTGCCATTTGTTCATTGTCCGTCTGTGTTTGTGTGAGCAAGATCACTCAAAAAGTTCTAATCATCAGGGAATATTTGTCATGGCACAAGGACAAAGTGAATAGATTTTGGTGTTGACCCCAACCTAGATACGGATTGAGGAATGTTTTTAGGAGTCAACATTGCAAGATAAGGAGTTTTGCACATTGTTGCAAATGACTTGACTAAGAAACAATGCATTGGACCATTTTCTTCACTTTCAACATACCAGAATGATATCCATAAAGTGTTAATGTTGGTATGCTTGTATCTCTCAATTGTCCTGGTTCGAAAGACACAACTGTACCTGCAAATTTTTGTGGGTATCTTTTTTCTCTCTAAAAAAACAGATATATCACTCTACTTTTTGACTTTGACAAGGTGAAACAACCACAACTCTTTAGCACAAGTCCAACAGAGTGAGAAAGCTGCAGACAGAAATTGTTTATCTGCCATATCTAATGCAAAACCAATGTTTTTGAAGTTTACCCAAGATCAAAGATTATCCTTTAAATCAGCTTACAACAACAACCTTGACAACCCTCCCTTGTGATTACAAACAGCAAAGCAGGAGTATTTTTCCATGATGTGAGGGCTGCATATATGAATAGGTAAGCAGTGAGCTGTGGCAGTGAAATGTGCTGGGGGAAAACAAACAATTTCATATATATATCAGTAAACATGAAGCATTGCCAAGACAGTAGAAAATAATTGGGCTATAAAAATGATGGCATGCTATAACTCTGGCAGAATGAGGAGCTCAGGATTATAGCCACAGCCTCCCACAGTAGCGCAGACACCTCTGGGATGTGACACCTGCAGTGAGGACAAGGTGTCCTGTGTGCAACAGGCCGTCCACCTGTCTGAAAACTGGACACAAAAGATTATCCGGATTTATGTATGTGAGGACATATTTTTTTAATGCAGGTTTCCAACTGTTCTGCCTCTGCAAAAAATATCAAAAGGGTACAGGACAGCCGGAAAAATGATAAGAAGGAGATGTTGTTTGACAAAGTTTTTAAATTTTCAAGAGAGAGGGAAAAATCCTCCATATATGTTTTATTCACCATGTTCCGACACATCTCTTATTTAGAGAGAAGTGACAGTGCACAACAGCATTTTTTCATTTCTTAACATCATAAAATATCCCATATATTTATACAGTTAACAGATAAACACCAGCATGTTACATTTTCTGCCCTGCTTTCTAGATGCAGCAAGCAAGGACTTTCTGTCTTGTTGAGTCCAGTTAGACAGTACGTAAGTACTCTGTACAGTTGGACAGAGCTGTCTCACTTGTTAACCTTGCATCAGCAAAATGGAAAATATGTTTTCAGATACCGTAATTCCTCATTTATAACACACATAAATAAGGTCTAATTTTCAGGTGCGTGTTATACACAAGCACAAGCAAACTATGTAAAACATTTCGTCTCGCCAACATCGCGATTACAACACATCTGATACAAAAAGCCGAAATATTTTCTCTCTCTGCAAAACTTTACTGCCAAACTTGCATAATTCTTATAAAAGTGACTGTATAACTGTTCTAATCCAATATTATGGGTCACCTTTGTGTAATGATCGAGTAATTCTCAAGTGTCACGGTACTGTTCACATGCAAACACAGGGCACTGCCATCTTGTGAGCAACGGGACCAAAATAGCTGCGCTGTGATTGGTCAGTACACCACGACTGAGCATGCCCGGGCAAAAATGAAGTAATTGTGCATGCGTGAAGCAAAAGATGTTTCCGCATCCAGTTGAGAGAGAAAATCCTGTACGGTATTTGTTGTGAAAATACTGAAATTTCATTGATTAAAACTTTGAATCAAGGTAATTTTTGAGTTGTTTAAGAGAGTAAGACTTGGGCAAAATGTGGGTGCATGTTATATTTGAATACAGCATTTTTCCAGGAAAAAAGCATGAAAAAATGGGTGCTTGTCATAAACGAGGGCGTGTTGTATTCGAGAAATTACGGTACAAGTCCCAAGAGAACCCCTTCATCCTTAGTAACTGTGAAGAGACCCTGAGGAGCAGAGACTTTATCAACTTTAGTAATGTACAAATAAGGAATATATCCAAAGGTTGCTTTGAGACAATGTCCTGAAACTTTTTACGATGACCAAACAATCGACAAAATTAGCACCAGAGGGCCTCATGCTGATCCCCTGATAGTTACTACAATGTCTCAAAAATACACAGAGGGATTTCTTTTGAATTTTCTGAGAAAACAGCTCAATCTGTTACTAACTTCATGTGCAAAGGCTGGCAGCCTCACCGTGGTGTGGGAAACAAGGGCTTTTGTGACATGCTGGCTGTCATTTCTTAAGTATTCCTTCAGCCACAGCAGCACTAAAGCTCTTCAGAGCAGAGAAGATAAAAACTGAAGAGAGGCTGAGCACAGCAGAGCAGATGGAAATCAGTCTATCAGTGTTACTTCTGTTTTTAATAATATTGGAGTTACATGAATAATATGCCTAAAATGGTTCTTATTCAATTTGATTATTTGATGATTTGTAAATGCAGACAAATGTGTTCAAAGTCACAATAAATTTCACTGTTGATTATCGCAATACTTAGCATATCATAAAATATTAAGAATCACAATGAAAATGAACCGAAACTCAACTATTGTAATAATACCGCATCCTGGGGTCTCTGGTGATTTCCACCCGTATTATTTAAAGAATAAGACTCCAATCAGCTGAAGAAAATTTGCTCAAAACAAATGAGAAGTTCTGAAAATTCTGCTCGACCACATTTACAAGCTTGTTTATCCACATACCTTGGGTAAATTGTTCCTTTTTCACTGTACATTTGTACACTGTACATTGCCTTCCTCAATCTTAAGTCGATAGAAATAAAAAAAACTGAGATTGGAATTCCTGAGGCAGAGATGTTTTGAGTCCGAAGTTCTCATAAAAACTTGTTGATTGAGTTTTCTGTCTGGCAGAGAGCCAAGCGTCCACAGACAGCAGAGTGCGAACTGAGGCCAAACACTCCCCGGGCAATAATCAATCCAGACGAGTTTTCATTGCTCCCGGCAAGGGACACCAACAGAGCTGACCTCGCATCTCAGAGCCAGACACATCCATACCTGGCAGAGAGGGAGAGTAATCAGCACAGGGGGAGGCTGATTATTTTCTGTCCTCCCTGTTCGCCCATGGGAGTCCAGTCCACCTACAGGAGGATTTGTCACTGCTGCGATATCAAACAACTCAAGCAACTTAGACCTCGATTACACCTGGTGTTGACTCTGGGCTTGGAATGTGTTGTTTGGGATCTCTTGTGTTTTGTAGGATTACAGATTTATGTACAATATATCATAAAAACTGAGACATTAGCAGAAATCAATGATAAAAAATGGAAAACATTACAACACGATTAATGCAGAATATGAATTAACTTAAGTTTTATCTTATATTAGTGCAAACTTCTTTTTAGAAGTTCTGTTGTTTTCTCTCTCATGTTGACCAAATAATGTTTTCTTGTTAAAGAGCAAGAAGTGCATACAAAGAGTCACTTTAGTTAAAACAAAATTCATTCAAATTGAAGCAGTGAAGGGAAAAAGCACTTGGCATTTCCATTTACAGATCAGACTGAGCCTATTTCAACCTCATTCCTAGCTTGTCAGAAAAATCCATTTGCCCACAATCTACTGCTCTTTCTCTGCACTGTCAGAGTGAATGGGGACGTCGACGTGGGCGTCTATGAGCCTGCACTCATTATCAGCTTTTCACTCTACCAAACACTTGAAGGATTCAGCATGAAAAAGGTCTGACAGGAGAATGTCAGGACTCTTTTTGTGGCTATTAGGATCTCATTAAAGCTTTCAAGTCTGTCAGAGTTACATTATCTTCTGGAAATGCAAACATTTAGAAAGGTAACTGTCGAGAAGGGAGAAGTTTTAACTCTCTATTTTTTTACTCTCCTGTTGTCTTCATGGAAACAAAAGAATCTTAAACTTTAGTTTAACTGGTCTCTTCATCTGACTTATAGAAATCCCAGTACTGGTCGATCCCAAGTACATTATTGAGCCACAAATGTAACCTTAATGGATGAAAAACAGTCTTTCATATTGATATATATAACTTTTTTTGGAGACAAATTTCTGATTTGATTTACAAGGACTCGAGCAAACAGCTTGCGTAAATCCAGTGTGAGACATTTTTTTCCTACCATCTGCTAAAAGCTATTCTCATTGAACTCTGGACTCAGTGAAGTGCTCTCTGAGGAGTTCAGCCTCATCTTTTACATTATGTTTCAACGGATCTTAAGAAAAAAAATCTTTTCAAAGACACTTTGAGAGCCTTTGGTCTTCTGTGTACAGACTTTGATTTCTTTGAGTGCCAATTTTCAGCTCTGCACCGCGCTAATGAACTGGTGCTGGGAGCCGATTAGGGACCAGGGAGGAAATTCTGTCTGAGAGCTTTAATTTTTTAATGCACATAAAGCCAAAAGCCTTCAAGATTGCTCGGTAATTGATTTATGTCTCTAATTTAATCATGCTGCTGAATCACTCTAAACTTCTTGGGGTTATCTTTTCATGGCTTTTATTTTTTAGTTGTGAAGTTTTAGTGTCATAAAGTAAATCTTTATCAGCTGGTGTTGCTTCACAGTGCATGATTAGTGCACTTTTATGCAAGACTTTGTACTGAACAGTAAATAAATACGCCAGTGCACAGATATTAATGCTATATCTTAGCAGAGTAAAGAATCCAAGATAAGAGGGCCTATTATGGGCCTTTTTGCATTGATTGATTGCATGATGGTCTAATGATGTTCTTAAAAGATTTTCTATAGTGAGGTTTGTCAAGAGCTTAAACGTATGAAGCCTACACTCAGGCAAAAGAGAAAGAGACACAGGGGTCTGAGTGGGCAGTGCTGTGGGTTTTCTGACGGATCCAAAACCAAGCATGCTGTCCACATTACATCCTCGGAGGTCCAATTACAGCAGACACTGAGCTCTCATTCACACACTCTACCTGCCCCGCTGAAAAGGAGCCATAACGCCCTCCATTGAGGATTGAATCCTCTCAAGTCCCAAATGCTTTCAAAAAGAAACCACAGAGCAAAAAAAATGACCCTTGAATCAAGTGGCTACTCTGGTGCTTGGTCTAAAAGGCTAATGATAAATCAAAATTATAGTGTGGACAGTCACTGAGAACCTATACTGTGTATACACAGTCAGAGAAGGAAGTACACATCCACTTATGTCGGCATCAGAGCTCCTCTATATGGTTCTTGTAGTGTTCAGAGACCGAACCACAGAGAGGAGGAACAAGGAAAAAAGTCTCTGGAGAGGTTCGAGTATTCAGTAAGTTCAGCTCAAATTTAACACTTTCCATCGGCTATAATGTGGACAAAGTCAGCCAGCACAGCGGCAATTAGCACAACTGCTAGCTGTTGTGTTTTTCCAGCTCACTAGCAGTGATTCAATGTTTGTTTTCACCAGAGTAAATATGCCAAACTTCACGGAAGAACTACTGGAGCACCCATGAGAGAAAGACCAGACCAGGGAAAAAGGAGGCCTGGGTCTCAGTTGGAACCGGGAAAAAATATGAGTGTTGCTGAGCAGGTTCGGCAAGCAACAGAGGGTCCATCACCGGGATATCTTGGTGAAACTTTCTGTGAGCTGCTGTGAAGGATGTTATGGATCATGACATGGATGCATCTCTATTTCAGACTTTTCTGGGACATTTAATTTTTTGTTTTCAAGAACAAGGAGAGGACAGTGATGGATAGATCATGGATCAAGAGGGCGGAAACAAGTGCTGTTGTGGCTAGGAGACAGGCCGATCCTCTTCTCTTGTGGCTTTTGGGTCTGACGGCGGAAAATTCACCTCAGCAGAAATGACCCTTTTGAACATGCCAATACATGCACAAAATGTAGTCCTGTGAAGATTCATTGCAATTAATTTATTTGTGTTTGGTGTGACACAGCATTATGATGGCTTTTAAGGAATTTCAGTAATAATTTGCAAGTAAAATTTAGCAATGTAGAAAGTCAGATGGTGTTAAGAAGTGAAACAGGCCAATTTAGAATCTCCAGGAATGGAAGAGAGTGATCCATTAAACTATTGGCTTAATCAGTTTCATCAAAATTTCTGGATTATCTGGGTATGATGCCTTCACTTCAGGGAAAAACAATTTTTCCTTCAGGGTGAACAAAATAACTCATTTTGGGTGATCAGTTTCACAAATCAGTTAGTCATGAGTTTTTCCAACTACAAGATAAGCCAAATGAAGGCACACAAGAGTTTTATTTCCAGTCAACACTGTAAGGTATTTATAGGACCTTTAAACCTGTAGGTCAGTGATAATCGACTGGGGGCCACTCAGAGCTTACAATCTGTCCCTAGAAATGCTGTCAAAATCAGAAAATTTTAGGAGGGCAAAAAATGTATTTATCTATTCATTTTTTACTTTTTGGGGGAGTGATCTTTATTTTGTTACATTCCTACAACTATTAAAGCATTCCCAAAACAGCTGAGGTCGAAACAGTTTAGACAGTGATGAGTTGATTACTGATATGTTTCGTAAATAAATTAACTTGTCAACCATTAATGGCAGATATTCAAAAAGGGTAAATGGGGTACAGTATACAACATGAATTAGAGTAAACTTGATTTTTAATGGTCCTCTTCATTGCTATTTTAACATTGTTGTTATAGTTGAACTTGTTTGTCCCTTGTATACAAATGTATGAAGCCCCCAGAGAGACAACCCCATCAACATATCGGCATTACCTTACATTGCATTAAAGCATTTTACACAGAGAGGTTTGTGTCTCAGGATGCTTCAGTCTACTCTAACTAGATTTGACAGAAACACCAAAGAAAAGTTAGAGCAATATGCCATGGCAATTTGTCTAAAAAAGAGAGGTATGTCATAATTATTGCTGTCTGCAGGAGCTCCTGGCTCTGCACATCAGCTGCTCCATTTGTTTTAACTAAGAGGATTTGGAGCTGCCCAGTAGGTGTATTTTCTGAAACCAGACTAAACTGAGGCTATCAAGCACTTCATGTGGTGTGAAATAAGAAACGGCCTTGAAGAAATTTAAGACAAACTGCTGGTTGATTTTGCACAGCGTGTAGTTTCAAATTGAGAAATGAGAAAGCAATGTATTAATCTACAATAATTAATATCATCTATAATTAATGGGTGATCTGCTGCTGTGGCATGCACAGTGGACCCATGTCCTTTTGACCAAACAACAAAAGGCGGCTCTCACATCTGCCATGGGTGAGAGAGAGAGCAGGCAACAAATGATCCAAGACTATCCATTTGTTGGTGTTGGTATTCAAGATGCAACAACAACAGCAGCAAAGGTTTCCTCCAGCCCTGAAGAGAGACCCCCATTTTTCAGCCTTGCAATGAGGAGCACCATCGATTGCTGTGATGGCCCCCCTGGAGATGCTGGCCTGATAGATAAAGCAGCCAGACACTGCTCCTACAGCCCTCTGGATCCTCCTGGGGTCCAGAACAGAGCTATTCATCCTGACCCCATCGCAGAGCTTCATCCTTTTTTACTGTCAGAGGCAGGAGATGAATGTGACCACTGGTTTTGTCACCGTAGTATTTGTAAAGTCCCCAAACTGGCACTGCTTTTGAGGCAGAGGAGCGACCAAGTGCATCCTTTGTGAATAAATGAAGAACAAATTGATCAAATACTGTTATAGTCTTACACTGCTCTGTCTTGGTTTTAAGTTGCGCTCGGGACACAGAAAATAATGTTTATATCGCTGCTTCAAGTAAAGTGACTCGATGAAAAATTATTTGTTGTTCGTACAATCAGAGCTAGAAATAATCAAATAAAATACACAAGCTTGCCAAAATTCATGACATATGCTTGACAGCCTAAATTATGAAAAACAAAGAAAGAAGAGCATGTAAAATGTGTCACCGAGGGTTACATAAGCTATTAACCCCAACTATGACCAGGAATTAGCTCAGGTGAGCACTCAACTACTCTCTGCTTTCATTAGCATCCACCTTAAATATAGGCCTATTACCATCAGTCTTAGACATAGGCCTATGCACCTCTAATGTCAAACAACAGTATCCAAAGGTAGCATTAGCATTTAATGACTATATAACTAGTAATAGCTAGGAAGCCTGGAGCTAACATAACCTTCTAAAAGTAGACGATAGGAGAGGACAACCATATTTTACAAAAGACGATGGGCCTGATAGGGTGGTGAAGGGATGACATATTTTTATAGGCCAACACAGAAGTTAGCATCGTGCTGGTTGCCTTAACTGGAAGCCCTCTGAAAGCCTACAAGTTTTTCACAGTGTGTTGAATCATTGCTAATAATAAGCTAAACAATAATGACAAAACTTTCATGTTCTGCTCTTTGTGATAATCTTTACAACCAAACCTACTTTTCATGATTTTTTTAAGCTCGAACATAATCGTAAAGTAAAAAGCTATTAGTAAGATACTTTTGAACTAAAACATGGCTGTTCAACTTAGAAGCAGTTACAATATTTTCAATGTATAACGTCTTGTTGTGACCTCTTGTTTCAGAATTTCCTCTTCAATGAATGACCTGATCAAGTTGGTCCTCATGGCTGTGGCAGTACTGTATTAATTACTGACAACTAAAAACTATTAAAAATGCTTACTGTTGGGTCCCCAACCATTTCTGTAGTACTTTCAGCAGTTCATTTGCAACCGTTACTTTAAGCACACAACAACCGTTTCATATTAAAAGCTGCTTATTATTTCCCATTAAACATTAAAATCTTTTGTTTGTGTGTTCATTCCCAGCCTTATTTCAGGCATTTACCTGAAACCTGCATTCTAAATCCCATGCACTTTCAGGCTTAGGAACCAGGAAGTGCTAAATGCTAACTCACTTCTGCATTTTTAGACTCATTCCTGCACCAATCTATACCCTGATAAAATCCACACTAAGCATAAGTTAGGAATTCAGACAATTCTTTGCTATCAATACCATCAGCATTTTTTGTCTGCAACGAAACTATAAAAAAAGGAAGATTTAGCACTCAGCAACTTTTTTGGCTGAGTTGCATAAGGCCAGAAGTGCCTGAATGTTAACAAAACCCTTGAAAAGGGCTGTATGATTTGACCAGCGTTAGCTACTATGTTAAAATATCACACATGACAACTCATCAACAACAATCACAAATGAGACTATGCAATCATTTGACCACTTTCCTGAAATCATTGCCATTTTGAATTTATGTCTTTTCAGAATCAAAAGGAAAAACTAGCATTAAGTCACATTGTAGTTAAAGGTATGCTAACAATGTTACTAGCTGATCAATGTGATTCAGGTTGAAATATAGCTGATCGTCCACTCAGATTTTTACATCAGCTGGTTGATACAGAAAGAGAATAGAATCATAACTAAATATGCCAAAGACAACACAAAGACAAAGCTAAAATAAATAAATAAATAAACAAGGACAATGTTTGACTTTCGAACTTAAGTTGTTAGAGGGCAATGGATGCTTTAATAGGCTGGGAGACCACCATTCACTCTGTAGACATGAGGGACTTTGGGGTCCTAATCATACCCGGAGAGCACATTCAGGAGTGTAAAAGCTCATTATGATAGTTCATATTGACTCAAAAAGTACCAAATGAAAGAACTTTGGCATTTTGTACAAAGTCCAGACTGTAGTATCACTTGAACAGAGCTTCCATGAGGACCAATCAAGCCCCTGGCCACTCATGAAGTAGTTATACTGAAATTGACTATGCTGATGTGAAAATGTAGTACAGTAATTATGCTGTACTCGACCTGCAGTGGAAACCGCCCCCAACCCACTATTCAATTTTAACAAGTCTTCATGAAAAAGAGCCAGGAAGTTTAAAGAGGACGTAGAAAAGGGCTGGGGATAAAATTCACTGATTTGCATGTTTACAGATCGAAGTTGTCTCGTGAAATCAGCATTTATACCACCTTTCGCTTTTTATGATGCTCTGCACCGTGCATGTCCCGTCTCAGTAGCTGTAGACCATCAAATAAACGCCGTAAAAGTCACTTTTAATGAAAACAGAGATTGCTTTGAATGTCAAGTGTGCAAGATGGGGCTCCATTCATTGCCGCTGAATCAGGCATGAGCAGTCAAGGAAAGCCATAACGCTGGAAAGTCATTTCTTTTCAGCGCAGCGAAGAGGGAGATAGCAGCATGCCATTACCAGGCAAAAGGGAACACTCTGGACAGCTATTCCTCTGGGCAGCCGTGGTGGAGATAACATACACACACTTTGAATCATCGTCTCTCTCCTTCATTGTACATTTGCTACCGTTTTGAGCACATCAGAATACAGTGGAGGGATGACTGAGATTACCATTGATTTAAATTTAAATGGATGATGGGAGGCGAGGTTTGGTGTTGAGGTAAAGCGAGGCGGAAAGAAAATGAAATTGTTAAAAATGTACCCAGGCTGGGAGGTCTCAAAAGACTACATATATAAAACACATTGTATTGACAGAAAAAAATAAAGCAAACAGCTAAAAGATAATGCAAAGGGCCCAACACAAACACAAAGCAAACAGGCATAACAGAAACAGAGGAACAAACACCACAAAGGGAAACAGCTGGAACACAAACGAAAGTAGTTGTAGCATGACCGCTTGTAGTTGTAGTGAAAGTTTGACTGGCACTTATTCAGGGTAAAGCTGTAAAAGTGAAAAAAAAAACAGTATCTGTATCATCACTGGTAATTTTTCTGCCACAAAATGTATTTTTGCAACACTCCCATCTAGGGATGTAACAGTTAACGGTAAAATGACGAACCGTGGGAAATTTTCCGATGGTTAGTATTACCGTTTCCTGTTTTAATTCCGCGTTTGATTACCACACTGTGGTAATGCTGCTCATTGCCTGGAAAAGCCGGAATTTGGGTCTGCTTCTTGGAAAAGCAGCCACAGTCCCCCACAGACAGAGGCGCGCATGCACAGTTTGTATTGCTTGGCCTCTGAAAGTGAAAGTTTGGCCACGGCGGTTAGTGCCGCACAGACACTCTAGGGGAGATTTTTTCCCCTCTAAACAGACAAAATCTGAAGTCTGGTTGAATTTTGGATTTTTCAAGGATGCAGAGGGGAAACTGATAAAAGACGCTCACTCTGTCTAAAACACGAAGCTGTTGCTGGCAAAAGAAAAAGTCGTGCGTGATTAAACTACCGTAACTCCTCGAGTAGGTGAGCTGACTGAGCCGCAGAGAGTGGGAGTAAGAAGATTCAGTGAGCCATAGCTGAGTGCTTTATAGGTGGTTTATCAGTATTTTCTGTGTAAATAATGTATAAATGTTGTAAATTATAGCATTAGTATCATTCTGGAGTGTGTTATTGCCGTTCTTTTGCCATTTATTTGCCATATTTCGTAATTCGATGTCTTTTTCCATCATAGTTGGTGTTTTATGGATTTCATCAATCGTAATTTGGAGATATTGGAGGAGGAAATGTCGAGGAGATCTGCCAGGGAGAGGGGAGACACGAGGAGAGTCATGAAGGAGGCTAACTGGACAGGAATTGCCTCAGGGACTATTGTCAGTAAAAAACGCCTGGACATGGTCTAATATAACGAGCTGTAACATGGACACTAATGCTGTAGGCAGACAAAAATGTGTGAGTGTATGTAAATCAAGTTAAGTTTATTTATGGTCATCTCAAAACTTGAACATGTTCATTTAAAATTGTTTATGAAGAGAATCCTGTTTCAAGTTCAAATCTGTTTTTTTTCTTTTCTTGTAATTACACACTGTTTAAGCATTTATAACATAATAATGACAAATACTTGCCAGAATTGTTTACTTTTATTTCTCATGAAAAAAAGGGTAAAAAATTTACTCAAAGGACATTTCCTGACACATTTATTGACAAAAAAGACAAAAATATCTGTTATAATTATAATATTAATGGGATTAAATTATTTATAAGTGCATGTTAAAGTACTTTTTGAACATTTTTTTGCAATAATACCGCAATAATAATGATAACCGTGATAATTTTGGTCACAATAACCGTGATATGAAATGTTCATACCATTACATCCCTACCCCCATCACTGGTGCAAACAAACTAAAAGCTATCCAGCAAGCCATGTTAATTAGTGAGCAAAAGTGGCATAAAGGAGTTATTGTGCCAGATGAACTCCTGCTCTCTGATGCTTCAAAGCAGAGCCAGGAGGACACACTCACACAGACACACCCACTAAAACCCCATTCACACTTTCAAAAAAAAAAGAAATCCTGACGTCATCCAGACTTTATCTGGGTGAGATGTATGTGTAAACACAACAGCAGAGTTTTTCAACTGGACATCTGAGAGAGTTGTCTCTACATCACATCATCAAAGTTCTGTAGAACATCTGCTCTAAAATAATCACAACTGGGTCTCTCCTGCATATATAGAGCTGTCTTGTGCTGCTGTTGGATACAGAGCTATAATGCTGCCACTTTCATTCTCCAGTGTGACCTTTGTGCACATAGTGATGCTGCTTCATATTCACTTCTGCTTGCTACTTCCCCACCGTCAAGTCTTTCGTCAGTGCTGTTGTTACGCTTCCTAACGTGAATAACTGAAGTGAGGATATTAATTGTGATCATAGCGTAAAGCTTTGTCTCTATTGTGTATTTTAATGGCATGTCGTGCCTACCAGCAACCCCACCTTGCTCCCGTCCAGCAGGCAATACCCCCTGCTGAGAGGATTAAGCGTGAACAACCATGTCAGGAAATTACATGGGTGGACGATTCTGACATTATCCTGATAATAGCACAGTTGCATGTGTGAAAGGGGCTATACCTCACAGCACCGCCTCTTTAAGTAGAGAACTTTATTTGGTTACAGTGAATGTAAATTAATGCACAGCAGTCTGGGAAATATGTTCCAGGGATTATACATCTCTTCAAAAGTCCAGTTCAAGCTCTGTGAAGCACTTGAGTATTTCCAAGCTAATCCAGCACCTCACAGCTGTTGTTCATTGTGGACGTACACAAATGATCATGTATTGAAAGTAATCAATTTCTTGTTTTTCATATCAAAAAGATATATCATGCTTTAAACATCAATTTATCATCATCATCAGAAGAATGATACAAGAAAAATAAGTTTAGTATTAAAAGTTTCACCTGTGAGAGTGCACTCAAGTGAGCCAAGACCCTCTGCTTTCAGACGGACCAAACTTGATTTTAGCTGACAAAAATAGGCAAATCTCCCCTTTTAAATATAAAAGATAACGATTTTATTCTCTAACCTGTTTACAGCTTGCGGCTTGTATTCATGACGCAGTTGTTGAATTTGTGCTGCAGCACTTTGCATGTATTTTCTGTTCATGCAGTGTATCTGACAAGCATTCATCTGAGACCTCCCTGTCACTGTAAAATGAAAATTTATAGCAGGCTGCGAAAAAGAAAATCATCTCATTTCAGTTCCCAAGATCAGGGATTAGACGCAGTATTGAACAGAGCAAAGCTAATGGAGTGGAGAGGATGCACTCATCCCTTGTAACTATCAATAATTTACTCTTGCATGTCAAGACTTGCACGCAAGTGGAGAAGTCATACATTTATGCACACGCCCTTTTTCTTCTCTGCTGCACAGTCATGTGGATGCCATTTCATAAAGATTTCCTGGGTGTATGAGCAAAGTCTTCACATATTTCAGCTAAATTCCACTTTTCTCCTCCATCCTCTCTGATGAAGGTGCATCACACAATCCTTTGACCATCAGGCAGGGGGCCCATTAGTGCATGGTGATATTTAAAGGTGTCAAAGTGATCAAGGAGAGCGATGGGAGATCTCGAGCCAGTCACTCTAAGGGGCATTAAAGGCCTTTTGTGATTCGGCTAATGTCAGAAAAGCGAAACCTTTGGCCCCGCTAAGTAGGCCATAAACCACACGCAGTGCAGTGACATGGACATGAAACCACACTCTGTTCACTCAGCTGTCGTCTTATTGCATGAGAGCACTACTGGCACAGCTTGTTTTCATGCAAAGTGATGTGTCGGAGCACAGCTATGGATCAAAAAGTAAGAATCTGAGGGGCATTCAATTTCTGCTGCCAGCCATCCAGAAAGCCAAAACAGCTCTCCTGCATGATGTAGTCAAATGCTACAGAGGCTGAGAATTTAAATATGTCTCACATGGGGAGTTTGTTTAAATCTGTCACATAAACCAAAGCCATATTTGCCTGTTTATTCCCATGGTTCCACTACATGTCTACACAGTCAGAGGATGTGAGCAGGGTGCAGAGCATTGGTTTGAAAACAGACTCAAAGCAACCAATAGATTTGCTGTCAAAGCAATGGCTGTGCTGAATTGTGAGGAGTCAATATTTGCCTTTTGTTAAATTACCGTTCAATCCTTACTGAAAGTGCTGTCTCGTCCTAAATATAACAGCAACAAACTCAATCTTTTGCACAATATAACTTTTCAGTTCATCTTACAATAGAGTAGCTCAGAGGCTGTTAACAGGTCCTGCTTTTGGATCATCCACTACCTCATTGATGAGAAGTCGTGACTTAAATTTGCAAATCCAACATCTGAATTTGTTTGTTTTATGAAGATTTTGAGAAAATACCTTATCATAGTGGAAGAACTAACTTTGTTATCTTAAAAAAGAAGATAAAGTAACTTGAATTGTCAATAAAACAACTATAGTTAGACAGATGGATGTAAGCAAGCATTGGACTCATGTATATCATAGACTTTTCTCCTCTTTATGCCATTCGCCACCTGTAAAAAAACAGCACCACAACCCACTTTTTAGTCTCAACCAACCAGTTGCCACTGCACTAAGTTTTCATTTGTCTCTGATGTTAAGCTAATCCCCAGTTATCATCTACCTGCTTAACGTTCTGTACATGCCACACACTTGCAACGAATCGCCCCCAGTCTAACCACTAAAGTTTCCACAGCCTGCTCTTCCATCCATCTCTGGTGCGTGCCAGCAGGGCACCTCCATGCCAGTTCACTGGAAATATGTGGTGAGTCTCTTCTTAGCAGGACTCGCTTCAACCTCAGACCAATTTCCACCAAGCAGATCAACCCAAAACAGGAAAACAAGAGTTTCTGAAATTTTAAAATACAGCTGATATAGTGGAAACAATATCAATGATGACAGCAAATCAACATCAGGCAGGCAACATAAAATGTAGTTTACATGTTAGTCACTCAGTTATCTTATGATCTCACGATTACCTCATGAAGTTGTAGATCTCTCTAGCCTGACACACCTGACAAAGAGTGGCTCCTAAAAGTGTTTGGGAATGAGCAGAACCTTTCAAAGGTGATTGAACATTTGTTCTGTCAATCACTTTCATTCAGGGCCAATCACGTGAAGTCATAGGCGGGCGCTACTGCCGTGGTGTAAAGTACAAAACGTGAGCCACTTCGTAGAACAAACTTGCCAAAATATGTAAGAAGTGGAGCAAAAGTATCCATACTATCAAGAAATGCTTTCAGTTTTGTTTTCTGCATTTCATTTAATAAAGAAATGTGGTCAAGGTCTAATACAACTGCTACTTAAGCTGTTAGCACCTATGCTTATCTCGTAGCTCCAATCTCTTCCTGCTTTGGTGGACGTTAATTGGGCAATCTGAATTTGGGCCGAGCACAGTCTGTTTTGATTGGAGCTTGGCTAAATAGATCTGACTGATTACAGACATTGAATCAGGTATATTCAGCTGCGCTGCAAGCTTATGGTCTCCCCTCTGTTTTTTTAAGCTAATCATGGCTGTGCTCCACTGTACAGGGCTTTATATGCTTGCAGTGGGTGAGAATATGCAATGGGAGATGTTATGCAGATGAAACAATGGGCATCACACTGATAGATCTATACAAGGGGGCTGGGGGAAAGAGCTGTATCAAGCAGCTACTGGCACTGTACAGAGGGGGAGGGGGAGGAGTCCAGATGATACAGCCTTTTTGCCTTATGCATGTAAGTGCTCTATCAAAAAAGTCACAAGTTGCAGAATTACTTCAACTGCAGAGCTTGTGTGTTACTGTTCTTATTTCAACACAATGTGATCCGAGCAGACTGACAGAGCACTTGTTACCCAACAATGGCCTCAAAACATGAACTTGATAATAGAAGCAGCCGTTGCATAAATAAAGAGAGACAAAGCCACAAATTCTCTTTTTAAAAATCATCTACTGAGTGGAATTTTATGCATTCAAGATTCTGATTTTCCTCAACTTCCAGATTTTTGAGAGATCAGAGAGAGTCAAACAACACACAAGGTCATGAGGAAGTTTTTCATTAAGGACTTTTACCCTTTTTGCACCACTGCTACAAGATGTGTCTTACATCAGGGCGATAAATGATGATTAAACTTGGCAGTATGCTCAAAACTTTTTTTGCCAAAACCGCTTATTAGTAAGCAAATGTTACAGCCAGCGTGGTTAGATGTGAATCCAAATAGATGCAAAGGCCTTAAAGTCTGAAGATGTTGTTTGCTCCTGTGGGTTAATTAGACTGCTGTAACCCCGGCAATGAAGCGGCCCCTTTGAAAAACGGCTCCGTCTCTGCTGATTAGCAGTCACACTCGGTTACATGGACACACACAAACAGCCACATTTAGAATGAAAACCACCACGCAGTGACACACACTCATGTCAAATCAATTTGATCTATCAGCCCAAAATCACAAATATATTCCAAGGGGGTTAAAGATCTGTATAATCTATCCTTAGATCCTCGATTTGAGAGGCAATTACTCAGGAAGCAATTAAACAAGGTGCTGGTGGCCATGAGGAGATCGATGCATCATTAAAGGGCGCAGAGAGGAATTACGGATAACATACCATGATACCACGCATAAACCGATGGCAGAGAGATAATTACGTTTGCATATTAAAACCCTGTATATATTTAATCAGGGCACTGGGGTGTAATTTGATCTGAAACTGTGTCAGATAGTATTTCAAAGACTTACTGTGGGGGAGGAGAAGGCTATGTTAAGGATCTTTCACTTTCTTACATGTTGAAGAGAAAGTTTCAGAGCTGTTTAAGTGAGATTCTAGTCTGATTTACTGTTCAAACCAGATTTTTATTGCAGAGGAAATACACATGTTCAAGGCCATGTTAAATTATATATCAACACTTATGTACTTTATTTCCTTTTAATCTTACATCTTTGGTTTGTGTGTTACAAAGCTCTACATCTCAGTTAACAGCTTATCTGAAAACATGGTTCCACACACTTAACTCAGTTTGTAAAATTCTCTTTTAAGCATCCAGTCAATTAACCTTGCAGCTGATTCATTGTCTGTAATCAGTCAGATCACTCTTGCAAAGCTCCAAGTCAAAACAATTGAGCTCAGTCTGCAATCAGAGTCCTTAAAAGCTGGAAAAAGTGGAAGTCATACCCACCATGGGCACCAGGCTTTTCTTGGCAAATTTTGTGCCTTTATTGATAGGAGAGAGAGAAAGTGGGTAGGCTTGTGAAGGGGAGTGAGAGAGCAGGGGAGGACACCCTGCAAACTGGCCACAGGTTGGATTCAAACCCAGACTGGCAGAAGCATGTATATGGGTCGTGCCTGTTTACCACATCAAACCAGCACCCCATGTAAAACGTTCAACAAATAAAAGCCGAATATACTTAAAAATATGAACTGATGAACATCATATAACTGATGTAATTGTTTCATAATCTCCAAAATAAAAATTTCACCGCCACTCAACATTATTTATTCAAGGTTCAGCAAAAATCTAAATATTCAACTCTGTAAAATACATATAAACACATCAGCTTCATCAAATACACATTTTACTGAGCCAACACGAACACATCACAATGTTTCCGATTGGACCCCAAATGCATCACTAAACACCATGTGCATTTGTTTTGGATCAAGGTGTTGCTAGTTTAGCTTTGCTGATTAGCTTGAGGACATAAGTTTAGGAGTAGTCCCTTCTCCAGCAGGACATGCTCCCTGCTGAGAGGAGCAAGTGTAAACAGCCATGTCAGTGAATTATTCAGGAAGGCTGCCCAGATATTATCCTGATAATATCAGGGTGCATGTGTGAAAAGGGCTCTTGAGTGCAGATGAAAACTTCTCATAAGCAATCCAAACTTTCTTGAGAGCACAAAATTTTGTCCTTTGCATCACTTTTCACACTTTTCATCACGTTTTGTGTACCGAGGAGTTTTTCTGTTTGTCAGAGGCAATTTCTATTTTGATTTTTTTCAATCCTTTTAGGCATTGCACTTTCCTGAAACGTTCAATCCAATTACACAAAATAATACTTTGTTATGTTTGATATTTCATGCAACAAAAACTTTGCTATGAACAGTGACCTATTTCTCGTTCTTTTTTTTTTGTCCTCCAGTAAGCCTGGATAATTGCATGTGCTGACTAAAATTAAACGGTGTTTACAGGATCACTTTCAAACCTCTTTCAGCAGTACACCCAACTGAGTGTTGACAGAAGACGCTGAATTTTCACCTTTTATTATTAGGATTTTTTTCTTGTCAAAATCTTGCCCTGCCAATTACTGCTGGCACTTTGGTGAAGAAAGGAAAATAAACAAGAACAGGACCACTTCATTTCCATCACAACAGGCAGCCACTAAACTGAGATAAAACACCCCAAAAAGAAAATTCTATTCAAAATCAGAGCAGTTTTTTTTTTTCAGAGCTAGGGGCTGTGATTGCTGAGCTGCTCAAATGGCCTGTCACAGGCCTTTTTGTCAGAGTGTTGGCCCTTGATAATATTTCAAGGCGAGAGAAAAGCTGAAAAACAAGCTCTGTTGTTGAATAATTCAACACAAATAAAAACTTCCTGCTCAGGTCTTATGCTTCAACAGAGGAACATTCTCAAGGGATATGTGAACTTTATTTAAACTTACAGTGTGATCAAGTCATAATAAAAAATAATATTGCTTTAGTGGGGAAGCAGGTAGAGCACATGCCTCAGAGCCAAAAGGTTGATGGTTTCAGGCTCTCTCTGTGTGGAGTTTGCATTTTCTCCCTGTGCATGCAAGGGTTCTCTCTGGGCACACTGGCTTCCTCCCACAGACCAAAAACATGCTCATTTGGTTACTTAGTGACTCCAAATTGCCCTTGAACATGAGTGTAAATGGTTGTCTGTAGGGCTCAACGATTTTAGGAAAAGATCTAATTGTGATTTTTTTGGCACATATTGCGATTTCAATTTGATACAGGATTTTCTTCAAATCAAGCTTC
The DNA here is from genome assembly GCA_037902135.1 of Cetoscarus ocellatus. Lineage (NCBI taxonomy): Eukaryota > Metazoa > Chordata > Actinopteri > Labriformes > Labridae > Cetoscarus > Cetoscarus ocellatus. Next base: position 1,370,686 of record JBAMNC010000543.1, read on the forward strand.
AGTGCAATATTCACTATGTTTACAGTAACATTTACAAACATGACAGAAAATTACATCATACCATCAAACATTAAAAGCTATTACTCCAAGGCAAGGATGAAAACTAAAGGTAAGAACTGCTTCCCAATGTATTTATTAACAAGAAACATTCATGTAAACTCTTTAAAGTCCTTGACCAAAGGCAGTTACTACAAATGAAGAACTAAAAGAGCCATTTTTGACTATTTTAACTTTTTTTTTAAAATTGTAGCGCAAAAAATACTTATTTGTGTTAAGTTAAAAAAGTCAAATAAAATGAAAAAAAAAAAGTTAAATAAGTATTAATAAGAAAAACAAAAATCAACAATTCCAATAAAGGAAAAAAGCCAGCCATTACAAACCAGCATGTCAACCTTTGATGGTTCTAGACATGAGCGCTGACATGTGACAACACTGCCACTCGTAAAAAGTTGACACAGAAAATCCTGGGTCAGTCAGGAGCACTGCAAATAATTGCAGCTTCAGCGCTCACTTGGTCACGTTGTCTAAAATCGCAATTTCGATCAGAAAACGATAAATCGTTCAGCCTGTATCTCTATGTGGCCCTGCGATCATATTTGCTAGCTAACCTTACTTCTTGCTGATTGTCATCATCATTTGCTACAGTTTCACAGATAACTTGATCCTACTCTTGGCTGATGTGTATTGTCTTTATAAAGTTATTTCTAAGTCTGTCCAAGAATGTAAAAATGTGTGAAAGCTTATGTGGCACACTGAAAAACCAAAAATATCACTTTTGTCTTTTCATCATCCAGCTCTGAGAGATCTGTTACAGACAAACATCAAAACTAACTAAAGAGTGAATCATACTGAGAGACTCTCAGTTATATGTAGACAGTTATAATAGAGAGGCCTGTAGTATCACCCTGATTAAAAGGCCTATCAAATTGTGAGCTTGTTATTTGCTCTTGTATAACTGAAACCTGATCTCTGATGTTATGAAGTGTTCACGCCAGGACTTTTTTTGTCAGTTTTATTGATCAACAACTCTTTCAACACCCTGCTGCTAAATGGTGGTCACTGTGGAGCAATAAAAACCTTATTTATTTTCATTTTAATGAAGCCCAGCATTACAGTGCCATCTGTTTGATCCGCCACTGATCTGTCCTGCTTCTAACTGCATGAACCACAGCCAGAGGTCTTCATTGTCTGATGGATTTTCAATAACTTTTAACAGGGTATTTTGGCACATCCACTGTTTGATGCAATCGCTTTGCTCAAAAAGCATTGACGGTCATGAACGCCATCTGTGGAGCCTCTATAAAATGAATGGTAAATCTCCAAAACATAAACAGAAGATATTGACTGCTCACAAAAAGCAACCTGCTTTTTGAATAACCTGTCAGCCTCAATGATTGTAAATTAGCTTAGCACAGGAACCTTGCCAACCTGTGGGCCTTTGCTGCAGTGGCTTGATAAATCATGCCACAAAGAATGCAATGAAATGCTTCATTTGAGGTAATCAAGGACAAAGTGTGCCTGTCTAACGCCATTTTTCTTTTGAAAAATTACAACAAAAAGAACAGAATTCATTTGCACTATTTAAAGGGTGAGAATAGAGAGCTCACAATAGTCAAGACTGAAACACTCATCACTCTGTCTGCTTTCTGCTTTGGTTCAGCGAGGCCATAAGTTTTCAAAAAGACATTTCAGTTGTTGGTAAGTGGCCTCTGCTGTGTTCAGTGCGACAGCTATGATGGTGAAAGATCGCCCTGGAGTATCATCACTGTAGTCTGCATTAACGGCTAAGTCATTTGGATGGTTGAAATACTCAGTGATGGCTTTTAGGTGACAGCAGGAGCTCAGAAAAGAGTTCAGCGTGATGTAATGCTAATAAGTCCTCCAAACAAGTCGACACGGAGTAGCAAGGCAGCACTTAAAACCTTGATTGGAAAAGAAGGTTAAAATTCATTTTAAAGACCCCATCTACTAAACCATGGTCAGATCAGCAGGTATGTGCCACTCCTCAATAAATACAGCACATACAACACTATGAGGGCTGTGGGGATGTAATGATTCACACAACTCACAACACAGAATGATAGGGATGCTCAAATCACATTTTTGCAATCAATTCTAGCCACATACCTACATCAGCCTACATCAGCGAGTTGCACAATGTAGCAGTGCGTAGTGCCAAGGTTTCCTGTGAGACTCCCTAGTTGGACTGGGCTTCTTGGGGATTGTGTTTGTTCTCCCTGTGCATGCATGGGTTTTCTCCCCCCCACACACCAAAAGCAAGCTCAGTAACTGGTGACTATACACCGATCAGGTAAAATATTAAAACCACCTTCCACCCTGACAAGTCTGCGGCTATACAGGCCCATACACAGCAGACTGTGACGCTCTGTGTACTCTGACGCCTTTCTATCAGGACTAACATTAACCTCTCCAGCAGTTGATGAGCAACAGTTGCTCATCTGCTGGATCAGGCCACACGCGTCAGTCTTCATTCCCCACATGCATCAGTGAGCCTTAGCCAACCACAAACCCCATCGCCATCCACCACTGTTCATTCCTTGGACCACTTTAGATAGATGCTGACCGCTGCAGACCAGAACACCGCACAAGAGCTGCAGTTTTGGAGATGCTTTTACTCAGTCAATTTGGCCCTTGTCAAACTCTCAGATCCTTAGCTTGCCCATTTTTCCTGCTTCAAACATCATTTTTGAGGACTAAAATATTCACTCACTGTCTAATATATTCCACCCACTAACAGGTGCCATGATGAAGAGATAATCAGTGTTATTCACTTCACCTGTCAGTGGTCATAATGTTACGCCTGATCAGTGTAAATTCCCCTTATGTGTGAGAGCATGTGAATGGCTGTCTATAACCCTATGTCAGCCCTGTGATTGGCTGAGGGCCAGGCAAGGGTGTACCCTGTCTCCTGCCCATTGTCAGCATGGATAGGCTCCAGCCTCCCACAGCCCTAACAGGGGTGTGTCAAAGACAATGGATGGATGTATGACTATAGATCAATGTTTGTAATAGTTATTCTACTGACATGCATCGCCTAACACACACTTTAAAGTGGACATTCAATGCATCCTACTGTAATGTTACTCATCTCTTATAGTTATCTTGCTAGCTTTCATCCTTCAGACTTCAAAGCAGATTTCAATATGAATTTCAACACAATTATAATTTCTAACTACCAGAAATGAAAACAAAGTTTGATCAAGTTTATTATCACTGTTTGAAGTGGATGACTGATATGCAGAAGCAGCAGGTACATTCGAAAAGATGACAGAGCTGTTTTGAAGCTAACAGTTGGATGTGCTGTATTTTATTAATTTGTCTTCAACAGCAGAGTAAAAGCCACCAGTGATTGGATCATTGATCTTAGGCCTTAATTCTGTTCTACCAGTCAATTAAGAATGATAATAGTGTGATCATATGATAGTGAACGACAGATATATGCTTCCAACCGATGAATCAGGGTATGTTTTGTCAGGTTTCAAACTACCAGCCATGTGCTTGATATTAAGTTTTTTAGGGCATTAATATACTCATGTGGTTCTAGCCACACATTGCACCCTGCAATACCGATCAATTAACAATGAACTACAAGAAACGGATGTGTGGATTTCATAGCAGCTTTTACAAAGATCAGCAGCTATAACCTGCATTCTTGTTGTATTGTTTTTTACTATCCCTTTACTATATTTTGTCCTTAACGGACTGTGATGTACTGTGAATAATCTTCTAATTGAACTCTCAGCCACAGAAAGAGTATTTAGATCACCCTGAAATAAAATATTCCAACACAGGTCCAAAAGGGCAGCGGTCGATAAATCAACAGTCCATATCACTGTAATCACTGCTGGATTAATTATGTATCTCTACGGAAGAGTTGGTGAGTCAATACTAAAATATCTATATGCTAAATCCAGTTTTAACAGGCAATATGAGAATCAATGGGACAAGCACTCTGAAAATTGATGCATCTCTTTGATTTTCTGCTGTTTTTGTCTTGGTGCAAAGAGATGTATCCACACATGTGTCAATATTGTTGACTATAGCCTTGGTTTTACTCAGTGCTGCCCAGAACGTTAATCACTGGTGTAGTCAGCCACTCAGCCACCAACTAAAACTGTGAGTAGAGGACAGAGAGACCTGAGCGCTAAGACCTTTTCTTTTATTCCTCATTCCAAATAACCTCTTTCAATGAGCTGCACAATAACATTTTTAATCTCTCAATCAGTATTTGACTTCATGAAAATTAAAGCCAATCAATTAAAAAGCAATGACTGAAAATCATATTCATGCTCAGAGTCGGAATGCTGTCTGACTCACAGGTCTGAAATTGGAAAATTATTTGACAGCTGTGTTGAGGAGTATGATGAGATATCCTTGAAATAATGTTTCATCATCTGGGAAGCTAATAGCAGGATTTTGGTATGAAGTGCTGCACTGCAAGAATATTGAGTTTGTTTAATGGCAAGTCCAACTACAATTAGTGTTTTGACAAAGTAATTGAGATTTGTCACACATATGTCCCTCTGTAGCATGTGTACATTGTGCCTTAAACATGACTGCAGTTTGTTCTTAAAGGTCCGAGCACAGCTCCCTGTGATGCATTGGCCCTGAAGCTGTGTACGGTTCAGTGCTGGAGGTCGATGGTGCTTAATTGTTCTTAGCAGGGAGTCAAGGTTTAACCCCCTCCAGCAAGTAAAGATCAATAACATGTAGCTGCAGTGAACAAAAGTACCATAAGGTTGCTATTTTTGATATTTTAGAGGTACAGGACGCACCATTTTAACAAATACGTCCTGACTTGATCTACAGTATTGTTGAGTAAAGGCCCTTAACAAAAAAAGTCAAACCTCCTCTAGTTTGTTTTTCTCAGCTCTGTGTTGTTACACTGCTGGGACAGGGCTTCAATCTGTAGGTCAAACATGTTTTATACCTTTAATCTGGTAACCACCATACCTCTTACCATCAAAGTGTAGGATTGTCATGATTAATCTTTTAATCGATGCATCTTGATGCAGATGTAGATGAAGATGCATCGATGTAGAGACAGTCAATGATTGTTTAATCTTGCAGTGGCCCCTGTTACTCTGCAGTATCAGTTTTGTTTCTGGGGAGGAAAAAAACAAGTATAGGAAGACGAGACCTATGCAATTCATTTATCTTGGTTTAAAATGAAAAGACAACTTTGCTGCAGTTGGTCTCAAAAGCAATTTCTGATTAATAAATGGAAGTCTTAATTATCTGACTGCCTGTATGTTTTTATCTAAAAGGTAGCCTGGTGCAATTATATGGAAAATTAAGGTTATTACTCACTGCATTGCATTCTGATACATCGTGTTGTATTGTGATATCTAATCGAATTGGATCCTTAACTTCATAATTTTAATCTGATCGAATTCTGAGACTAGTGAAATGTACAGCTCTATCAAAGCGGTCTCACAGTGCCTTTACTCTGGGCCATATTAGATTAGATTAGATCAGATTAGATTAGATTAGATAGTACTTTATTAATCCCTTTGGAAAATTTTCCTCAGGGAAATTGGGAATATGGTTGGTTGGAAATATTTTCAATATGGAGTAACCCTGATTCACCTCTATTCTCAGTCTATCTGGGATGCTCTGTTGGAGTTCCTGTCCCCACGTTTGTTGTGCCTGTGCACAGAAAGTGACTCTGTGGGAGCCAAGATTATGCTGAAGTAGTAATTAGTTATCAACCTGGTTGCCTGGTAGCTCCATGCAACTAGAAAAGCACTCCGAGAGCGCAGACCCCCACTAAGCAGCTCAGTTACGACAGTGGCTTTTCCGCTCGGATTAGGCAGCCGAGTGTCCGCTCATGTCTGTCCATGTGGAGAATGCCATTTACATCGGAACTGGGAAGAGGGGAATGTGAATGACGTGATCTCCGAGTTATCAGGATTCCAGTTACAAAGTCGGAAAAAACGTGCCGATGGACTGGCCCCCAGCCATTCAAAGGGCCAACATAGAGAGACAGACAACCATTCGCACACACTCACACTCACACCTAAGGCCAATTTAGAGTCTCCTGTTAACCTGATTTGGGATGGGAACTGATATGATTTTATTGATCCCAGTTCCATTAACGATTCTGCTTATCGTTCCAATTGTTTACCAATTCTCTTATCAATTCCTGCTGATTTTCTGTGTGGAAAAAGGAGGCTTACATAGGGTTTTCAGTGACAACAATGTCCAAGGTTCCTAATATTCAATGCCATGGAATGAATGAATGAATGCTTCTGTAAGTTGCTGGTGTCTCCACTTAAAGAAAGCTGTGCAGTTATCATCTTCTTGCTAAAGTTTTATCCACGGTTTTGACCACTTCTGCCCCTTGTCTACCATGATTTTTAAATTCTCTTTGTCATGGCTGCCTTCGATGAGAGTGACGTACTTGATTTGCAAAGCATGCAGAGCAAAGTGGAAGGAATTGATAAGCAAAAAGACTAATGATATTGATCCCTTAAAGGAAGTTGTTATTAATTTTCAAATGGAATTAGTTTTCAATTCCTATCCCTAAACCTCATGAGCATGTTTTGGTCTATGGGAGGAAACTCCAAATTCCAAACAGAAAGGCCCCCATCCAACTGGGGAGCCAAGCTAGCAACCTTTTTGTAATAAAACATCTGATTATTATCCAAATTAGACATTGTAGCTTCCATTTTTTTCTCAAAATTCTACATGTTGTATCTTAATATTCTTATGTTTTATGCACATTTTCCAGCATTTAAAAAAAAAAAAAACTCCTCTGTTTCTCATACTTCAGGTGATGAATCAAGATAACTGAAACACATTTAATACCAAATGAGAACATTAAACATGGGAAATCCTCTTTAAACAGGGAAAACCCCACTGCATGTGATTTACAACACATCCCTGCTCCTTAATGTTATAGCCATCAGCGTCTGAGAATTGCAGCATTTATCACACCAATGCTCCATCCCTGCTGCAGAGTAAAATGTCTCGTCTCAGGCGTGCAATTTATTCACCTGCGCTGCCACCTTTTGTATTCGACGCCCCCCCCCCGCCCTTCGGTGTGTCTCCCCGCCTCCATAACAAGTATCATTTCTCCTCGACTTGAAAACGGTGTTTCTGTGAGGCTGAGCGTGGCTTTGAAATGAGGCTTTAAAAATGAGACAAGGGGGTGAGCGTGGGTCCCAAAAGGTATCAGTAACAATGGAACAGACCTTCTCATTAGAACGGCTACACAATCCTTCACTGGCGCTGACCCGTGGGGGGTTTGAAGCACGCATGTAGGGCAAAATCCTGGTGGGTACGAGGGGGAACTGACAGTCTCATTACAGCAAAGCATTCAGGCTGTGCTTAAAAGGAAATGACAGGTCTATTTACCATCAGTGCAACAGGGGAAAGGTGTTGAAACAAACACACACACACAGTAACACACCATCTTCATGTGTGAATCTATTGAGGCACAACCTTGAAGGAGATGAAACAATGTAATTGGATTACTTCATTTGTCCAGAGCAAGTGTCAGCCGCAGTGAGAAGCTGTATGGATTCACCCTTTATTCACCATTGATTGTTTCCAAACTAATTCCCAAGATGCATGGTGGTGGCGGTAAGCCTTCCACGAATCCTGCCAAGGCTCTGAGTGCTTGAAAGAGTGACCATACTGGAGTGTTTTCTCTTTAAGTTAATTGTTCGAGGTACAGGTGAACGATGGATTCATCTCAGGAGGGAAGATGATGAGGTTAGATGTAATGAGGGCGACCCTTCATATGGATGATGGGGTGGTGGAAGATAAGAATGAGCGGTCGGTGTTTGTGGTTGTTTACAGTGAGGACGGTGAAGGTTCTTGGGAAATGTTAATTAAGAGTAAAGTAGATCAGGGTTTTCTTAGAATAACCACTCCAGCGCTAACAACCCCTTAATGGCTTTGAAATACAAACCATGCAATGTGCCAAAACAATGGAAGAGGATAGCCCTGCTTGTAAATTCACAGTGTAGATGATGGTATTTACAAATGTGTCAAGGGTTGCCTATGCATCCATGCAGTGATTAATATTTAATTTTAAGAACTGGCTGTAGATCTTTGACATTTTTGCACCCCTAAGCCAACTTGTTCACATTAGTTATTTTACACATGCTGTATATTTCTGGTTTAACTTATTCCTTAAACTCTCAGCAGCCACTTTATTATGTACAACTGTTCAACAGCTTGTTAATGCAAATAGCTTATCACAGTGCAGCAACTCAATGCATTGAGCCAAGTAGTCATGGTCAAGATGACACTGAAGTTCAACTGAGCTCCAGAATGGGTATGAAAGGTGATTGAAGACTTTGAATGTGGCATTGTTGTTGATGAACTTCTGATCACCTGGGATTTTAATGCAAAACATCTCTAGGATGTTCAAAATGCTTCAACAAAAGAGAAAATATCCAGTGAGTGGCAGTGCCCTGTTGATGCAAGAGCTATTGGAGACCATTTCTGAATGCACAGCACATCAAATCTTGAAAAAGAAGAGCTACAGCTACAGGAGACCACAAATGTCCACGGACTAACCAGACATGGACAAAAGAAGATTGGAAAAATGTTGCCTGATCTGATGATTTCTGCTGTGACCTTCAGATGGTAGGGTTCTGACTTTGGCGTGAACAATACTTGAGCATGAATCCATTCTGCCTTGTATCAGCAGTTAAAGCTTGTGGTGGTGGTGTAGGGGAAATTTTCTTCGCACACTTCGGGCCCCTCAGTTCCAGTTAACCATCATTTAAAGGCCACAGCACACGTGAGTGATGTTGCTGATTATGTCCATCTGTTCATGACCACAGTGTCACATCTTGGGAGTGATGTGATGTCTCTGGATTCTTAACAGGCGTCATCACACCCACCATTACTTCTTTTTACTGGCTACCTGCCTGTTTTAAAATTGATTTTCAGATTTTGAGGCATGTCTGGGTTCTTGCCCTAATATACAGTGCCACCTGAGTGATCAAAGGTCACAGGCATTCAATACTGGTTTTCAGCCCTGACACTTAAGTGCTGAGATTTCTCCATATTCTCTGAATCTTTTGATAATATTATGGACTGTAGATAATTAAATCACTAAATTCTTTGCAACTGTTCTTTGGGAAACATTCTGAAACTGTTTGACTATTCGTTTATGCAGTTGTTCACAAAGTGGTGAACATCACCTCATCCTCGCTTGTGAACAACCGAGAATTTCAGGGATGCTCCTCTTATATCCAATCATGACACTTAACTGTTTCCAATTAACCTGTTCACCTGTGGAATGTTCCAAACAGGTGATTTTTGAGCATTCCTCAACTTTCCCAGTCTTTTGTTGCCTCTGTCCCAGCTTTTTGGGATGTGTTGTAGGCATCAATTCAAAAATGAGGAACATAAGATTTTTTGTCTTGTAGTGCATTTAATTGAATGAAGGTCTGAAAGCTTTTGGAAAACATTGCATTTTCTTTTTTTTTACTTTTTATTCAATGTCCAAACTTCATTGGAATTGGAGTTTGTGGTTATTTTTATTGTTAAAAGCCTTCACCAGTTGACAGGTGCTGAAAAAGATGAAATATCTTGTCAGAGGCTTTAACTTCTTGCTTTACTTAGAAGAGTAAATGAAACAAGTATGTTAAATTATCACATTGGAGTGTTTTATACAATACGATCTTCTCCTGGGGCAGACTTTAAGGCAGAGAGCTTGTGTTTCACAGAGTTTTATGGATGGTGACTGAAGAAGACAAATTACCCACAGACCTAATTGACAAAGAACAGAGTCACATAACTATACAAAGCACAAAAAAGCTTCTCCCTAAAGCAGAGCAGTATGAAAAAACCATCATATGGAATCAGCAAAACAGCAAAAAACCAGAGCCCCAAAATCCGCAAACAGAAACTCTCATTAACCTTCTCAGCCCCATCGCTGCTTAATCAATTTAATGTTTCATGGAGGGGGCTGGCTCCAAGGACCTCGTAGTTATAAATAATTCATTGTTAACAGTTGGACTTGTTGCTGCTTTGTTGCAGGAAGAATTACAACTACTAGTGTAACCCTGAACACTGACAAGTGAAGCTGAGGGTAAATTAACAAACTCCCAACGACCTTGAGGCTCAGAGAGTTTGGCTGAGTCAGCCTCTCTCACACACACACACTAACACAATGAACACTAAAACAAACTAATAACCACTAACCACTGCAATATCCATAAACTGCTCTCAGCTGATTGAACATCTCTAACACGCAGCACTTCAGCTGAGGTGTCATGCCTTTCAGAGTCAGAAACAAAGACATCAAGAACCCTCATTTCTTTAAAGGTCCCATATTATAAAAATGACCCTTTATGATGTATAATGTACAAAATGTGTATCCATGGCCTGCCAACAACCCCCTCATCCCAACATAAGAAACAGTTCCTCCTCTCTCTCTCTTATGCTTTCCTGACCCTAAACTTTAAAAACATGTGGGCTAAACTATCTGTCTGAGAAATGTCCCCTACTGCTGTCATAAGGGGACATGCCACCTCCCCAAGATGGGACTCACTTCCTGAGCCAGATTGTTTGCTTTGCCCAAAAGCACTTCCAGTGGAGGAAACAGGCATGTCTAGACATGTCTGCCATAGCAAAATTCTAAAATCTAAAATTCAGCAGACTCTGGTCGGTTTGGGGTCATTTTTCTTTTCATTTTTGCTTTTACATTGCACCTATTCATATGGACCAAAGCCTGACAAATGTGGTGTAATCTAGCCTCCCATCACTAGTTGGGGCTGTAGCTGTTGCTTGTTCCTGCCATTCGGCTCATTGTTGCATTATGAGCCAGAAATACACAACTAGCTCAAAGCAGTTCGGAAGTATACAGAGCTATAAATAAAGATAAAGCTGCATTTTTACTGGAGCAATGTGTAAACATATTCAGCACAGACTTGTAGATGTTAACCTATAAAGAGAACTGAAGGTAGGCGGTGCTATCAATGCTACCATTAGCCGCATTCTGTTTGGTATTGCTACGTGAGCTTTTTTGTTGTGATATTCGGCAATATTCACACCACAACAAACCCTCTTTTGGATTGCTTGTATTGTTTTGTACCTTGTCTAGTCTGGATAGTTTTCAAACCTACCACAAACCAAACTCTGGTCCACTTGGAAGCAAACCGAGACCCCAGCCTTGTCACAGACCAGAGTTAGGTTCTCTGGTCTGCACCAGAGTTTGTGTGAGCTCTCACACCATCCCAAACGAACCAAACTTCCCAAAAATGTGAACCAGTTTGTTTGCTCCAGAAAAAGACGTGAAAGTACCCTAAAAATATGTTTAAGGGACATCTGGGGACCGTGTAAACTTGTTGAAAAAAATGCAACTTTAACCCAGGCTATGAACTTGTTTATTTTAGGAAATAAAAGCTGTCACTGGAACATGTGTCCTGCAAGTTGCCTCAAATAGTGTAACTGAGTTTTTTGCACTTTAATTTGTGCTTCATCTCTCTTTACTAGAGATTTCTGCTTAATAATTAATAATTCTTTAGGCCCTTCAAAAGGAGTCATTGTCTTGGATGCTGGGTGCAAAATTGAAAAAGGTATTAGTCGTGTGTATTTCTATTTTCCCAAACATAAGCCAATAACAGGCCAATGGTAACCATGCTCTGTGCATTATTATCAGTTAACTCTCTATCACAGAAACTTGAAAATCTTCTTGGATTAATGAAAAGCTTATATTAAGTGTGCAGAGGTTGCCAAAACTTTGTAAGACCACCTTTTTCACTGTCCTGACAAGAACTTCTCACTGACGATTATTAGCTTTGAGAAGTGGCTTCATGGTTCAACGAAGAGTCAGCTGAAAGATTGTTTTCTGACCTTTCTAACCCTGTGTTTTTTAGCTGACTCAGATACTTGAGTATTGCAATCCTATCCTCTGCTCCTGTTTTCCAACCTGCCTCGGGGTCAGGTCAGCTCATTCTCCTGGTATATCAATGAAAGATTTAGACATATCTCCTCTCTGCAGGTTCTGCTGATTGACAGCTGATCCTCCCCACTGCAGGTCTCACGTCTCTTTGTATTGTTTTACTGGCCTTCTCCCCCCAACAATCCTTATTACTGACTGTCCCTGATGGATATTGATCAACCATTCTCAGTGAGTTTTAGCTGCCCATCTAACCATCTGAATTCTTACACCACCTGCATCTTATGAAATATTAACACCAAGGAGCACAGCCAATCTCATGGATCAATGCCTCTCATGAGGGGAGCTCAGAACTTTAGAGGGGAGATCTGGGTTTTGGCAAGTTTATCCTTCAGTAAAGTCATTGCAGATAAGTACTTAGTCATGGCTGCACAATGAATGGTCCAATCATTTGCTTAGTTTTAGTTATTGAGGGTGAAAAAAAATATTTTACATGCCCACAGCCCAGGGAGTTATGTTTTTGAACTGTCAGTTCAGACATACATACCTCTTAAAGACAGTCTTGTGAATGTGATATGCTGGGAACACTTCAGGGGTTTACCTCAGACTTTACAAAGGGGCCAACTCTGAGTCAATGACAAAAGTGTAAGTCAGTAGGTTTCATGATTATACTTTGCTTCTAATTGAGTTATCCGAAGGAAACTTGTCTGAACAATTCTCTTGAGACATTGCACTTAAGGATAAGTGAGGGGCACTAGGATAACCTGACACACCAGATGGACTGCTCAATATATTTCACCAGTCAATCTGGGAAAGAGCCCATAGAAAGTGTTTGGGAATGAGCAGAGCCTGTCAAACGCATATGCAGCAGGTGACTGGATGATTGTTGGGTCAGTCACATTCATTGTGGGCCAATCAGTTAACATAGTAGGCAGATGCTACTGTTGTGGTGTTAAATACAAGACGTAAGCCACTACAAAGAACAAACTATCCTCAAAACATGTCGAAAGTGGAGTAAAAATATAATTTCTATCAAGAAATGCTTTCAGTTTTGTTGTTTGTTTTCATTTAATAAAGAAATGTGGTGCAGATCTGATAAAACTGCTACTGAAGCTGTTAGCTTCTATGCTAGCCTCTGTACAAGTAGTCACTTCCTGCTGTTGTCTTACTCTTATTTTCCATCTCTTCCTGCTCTAAAAGATGCTGATTGGGTCGTGCCGCTTTGGACCACTCACAATCGTTGTAGACTGAAGCTTGCAAGATGGATCTAAATGGTTATTGACATCGAATTAGGCTGATCCATCTGCACGGTAAGGTTACATAAGTTAAAAGTCAGGATCAATTTACCTTATGGTCATCTGTTGCATGTGTATATATCTGCAGAATGCTATGAGAGGTTTTCTTCAAACCTTTACTCTGACTGTCCACTCCGACTCAAGAATAAATATCTTATGTGTTAAAGGGAACAATTAAGTCAAGCTAAGTGTGTCTTATTCACTGACTGTAGAGAGAATTGGACAAAGCCATGTGACATTGTTTGATTATTAAAGGAGCCATTGACGCTGCTGTACCTTGTGTGTTGGCATGCAAAGCACAGGAGGTAGTTCAACTTCAATAACCTGAACCAGCTAAGAATGATGGGGAAAAGCTTAGAGGTAATAAAACAAATCAGAAATGTCCTCATCTTAAGCTCCATAAATACTTAACATGATTGTTTTACGATTCTCAGTCTCAAAACACGAACTTCTACCAACAATTGCAGGAGCAGCGTGTCCCCAGCGGCTGTAACAATGCAAAGATTAGCCGGATGTTTTTGAACTGAAGCAGCAAATTAGCAAATTCACTACAAAGACACAGCAGTTTGCCTGAAGGCTTGCAGGGAGAGATGATAAAGAAAGGATTACACAGGAGGTGAATTAAGGAAATTGTAGTCGCCTCTCTATGTGTGTGTATGATTTTCAGAGGGATACAGCGAAGATGAAAAATGGAGCTGGAAGAGGCGAAAAACAAGGAGGATGTAGATTTAAATGGAAATAGAGAGAGATACATAACAAGGAAAGCTAGGCTCTTGTAATTGAAGGAGCATGGTGCCATAATAGATCAGGCTGATGGTCTGATGGAGCAGGAAACTTCTCCACTGATGGATGGCTTCATGTCTACATCTTAATGGGTTTCATTGATAGAGGAGACAAAGAGGCAGGGATCTATAAAATCTTTACTTATCTGGATTGTGTAAACACCTACTCCATCTTCCTGTTTTAGAGTTAGGGGGAATGCCATGAGGGGAAAATAGCACAGATTTATAAGGATCCTTGTCTGATTCATCATCCTCACAAGCTGTTTTTGTTGTTGCTGAGTTCCTCTCTATAAGGCTCCCGCTACATCCATCTTATCCTAGAAAGTGATATAACACTGCTGGTGTAACCACCTCTTTATTCCACCTGCATTATAGACACATGGTCCTGTTTAAAGTTTTCTTCTGTCTTTTATTCTCTGGTAATTTTCTTCGATGTTTTCCTTTTGAATTCCTTCTTCTTTGCAACCATTTTATTTTTCTAATGTTCTTATTTAACCGCCCTTACTTCATTGGCTCACCAGCACCCCAACACAGTATCACTCACATTGTTTACTTAATCTCTAGAACCTTTGCAGTGGATATTCATGGAGACAACCATGTTTAATTCCAAATTCTTTTGTCAACCTTTGGATCAGATATACATCCCTTTCAAAAAAAGATTTTATTCGGCCATGAATTGCAGAGTTTTATTATCCAAAATGCTGTATTTGTGAACCCACAATGACAAATTCTTAATTAGTGATTTTGTAGATCACATTTTCCTGATGAAATATGTGGCAGCATTGTACCTAGACCTCTATTTTGACCCCAAGAGGAAGTGACAACTTCCTCTCAGTCAATTGGCCAATCAGATGCACCCAATTTTCTACATCACTTCTTTCTTCATGATAGCCAGGAACACCCAAGGGTCAACAAGAGACAGGATAGTTGCCTGTCAGTTCCCAAAAGAATTAAAAAGGCTGTGTGAGCAGTCTGATTTAGCGCTTTGCAACATTTGAGAAGGAACTGCATCTTAGAAGGGCACAGACAACTCTATGGAGCAAACACAATCTGAAATTAAAATACACAAGTGATTTATGTTAGGAATTTTTTTGCAAACTTCTATTTTTTTCTCTGTATTGAACCATATTTAGATGTAACAAGTCAAGTCCATAATAGATCTGTCTGTGACAGCTCTATGAGATTTGAGTTCTGTTTTGAATTAGTGGTCTATCCTTAAGGTCATGCAACTTAAATACTTTAATCAGACATCAATACAGCAAAATATTCTGACAGCCCAGGCTGCCCTGCCTTTAATTTGATTGTGCTTGAAAGGTTTGAGGTTTTAAATGCATCATTACAAAAAATCCAGACAGACTGATGCAGAAAATGGATACAAGGGTCAATCCCAAGTCAAACCCCTATCAAGCTACTCAAGATTAGGTGATTACTTCTCAAAAAAACAGTAAAAGAATCTGTAGAGTTTTCAAATAATGCTTCTCCAAGGTTTACATAGGTGGAAAGGACTGGATGGAAAATCATGATTTGTCCCTTGCTTATTCCACAAGTAAAGGGATTCCCTAAGCCTCTAAGAGTACGTCTGTGTAGATTCTCATTCATCCAGGTCATGGTCATTCTGAAGATTCAAAGGCAAGGCAACTGGACTGTGTAGAGTTTGTTGGGAAGACGTTTCACTTCTCATCCCAGAAGCTTCTTCAGTTCCAAATGGCTGGTGCTGGAAGCAGGTATTTATCTTGCTAGGGGAAAAACAACAACAAAGGAAGGGAGGAGTTGGAGAACGACCCATAGAAACTTATCCCAGGGTGATGTAACCCCTGAGAGTCGTTACCCTGAATGGGTCATTAACTCCCCCTGTCATGTGAGGTGTTATGGTCACATGTGCCCAGGTGAGAGTGTTTGGAGAGCTTTCTGGGGAGAGAGCTTAAGACTGCATTATATGTAGGTGAGAGGTTGTGTCTGAGTCCACCACCTCTGTTAAGAGAAGGCTTCTCCAGTCTGGTGAAGATGGCTTCTTTAACTCCTCTTTCAAACCATCTATCTTCTCTCGCCAACACCTGTACATTGCTGTCCTCAAAAGAGTGTCCCATGTCCTTTAAGTGGAGGTGGACTGCTGAGTCCTGACCTGAGGAGGTGGCTCTCCTGTGTTGAGCCATACGCTTGTGAAGCGGTTGTTTAGTTTCCCCAATGTACAGGTCTGAGCATTCCTCACTGCACTGGACTGCATACACCACATTGCTCTGTTTATGTCTTGGTGTTTTGTCCTTGGGATGGACCAACTTCTGCCTTAATGTGTTTCCAGGCTTGAAGTAAACAGGAATGTGGTGTTTGCCAAAAATTCTCTTGAGTTTTTCAGATAAACCTGCAACATAAGGAATCACAATGTTCTTACGTCTCTCTTCCCTTTCATGCTCCTTCTCCTTTCTTTTCTTGTTCTTCAAAAAGGCCCACTTAGGGTATCCACAGGTTTTCAGGGCTTCTCTAATGTGTTTCTGTTCCTTTTCCTTTCCTTCCTTACTTGTAGGAACACTCTCGGCCCGGTGGTTGAGGGTTCTGATGACACCCAGCTTGTGCTGAAGCGGATGGTGCGAATCAAAGAGTAAATATTGATCCGTGTGTGTGGGTTTCCGGTACACTTCAACGTTGAGACCCCCATCTGCCTCCAAGTGTACTGCACAATCCAAAAAGGCCAAAACGTTGTCCTTAACATCTTCACGCGTGAACTTAATGTTGTTGTCCACTGTGTTGATGTGGTCTGTGAAAGCCTCTACTTCATGTGTCCTACTCTAAGAGTAGGAGTATGCAACTGATCACATGACAAGCAACCACGTCTTTCAACATCCAATGAATGTAAGACTACTTAAAGGAACAGAAACAAACTGCATTTCACCACAAGAAAATTAGAGAATACTTAACAATAAGACATCTCATATTACAGTCACTCTTCTAACTCCCACCTCTTTCTCTCAAAGGATCTGTAGATCGAGCTCAGTCTTTCCAGCATGTTGGCACGTCTGCCTGATTACAGACATTGAATCAAGCAAATCCAGCTATGCCGCAAGCTAATTTAAGGTCACTTTCACATCTAAAGTTCGACTGATTCAGTTTGGCATTAGGTGGCACTTGCACATTGACTGGAGTGATGTATAAACATACTCCACATAAATTTGTGAATGTTAATCTGTTAAGAAGATTGAAAGTTGGCAGTGCTAGCATTGCTAACTTAAGCACCACTCTACTTTTAATGTCAGTGAACACTATGTTAGCTTTCTTATGGTTATGATATTCATCCTAGACTAGGCCACACTTCACTGCTTTTTGGTGCACTTGCCTTTGGATCATATGGCTTTTACACCTACCATGAACTGAACTCTGGTCCACTTGGAAGCAAACTGAGACCCCTGTTTTTCAGCGAACCAGACTTTTGTTCCCTGGTCCGCACCAAAGTTTGTTGGAGCTTTCACACCACCCCAAACAAACCGAACTTTCCACAAAAGGTATACAGAGTTTGTTTGGTCCAGATCAAAGGTGTTAGCTTTAAAAGCACACAGAAATTCAACTACTCACCCCAAAACAGGCTGTAAAAATGGATGTTTTTGATGTCAAAGTGAGCTTTTTTGTTTTTACAACTTTTTTTTTTCCAGATCAATAACATTGACATCATTAATTAAGTATTTCTTACAAAAGTTGTGAACTCATCCCCCCCTCCCATCCAGGTGGCATCCTCATAACCAAATCCAATAAACACTCACATATCTAATGGGTAAACAATACAGCAATAAGAGGAGGAAAAAAAGACATGGACAAAAAAGACTCAACCCAATCTGTGGTGATCATCATGGTCATAACACCAACATTCTGGACCTCCATCATAGAAAAATAAGTAAATAAAAAAATAAGGGAGAAATTTTCCAATAGTCAAATATGGGCATTAGGAGAGCTAGGACAGTAGTTAAAGAGAGAAAGACAAAGAGATGAAAATAAATTAAAATAGATTAATTGATAAATAAGACCAAGGAGTCAGGCAAAAGGTAGACTCTTAATATGAGCTATGAACCATGACCAGGTTCTGTCATATTTATCCTCCAACCCGTGTACCTAATAAAAACAGTACACCTAATTTTTTCCAGAGCCAATCCTAACATCATCTCTTTAATCCAATGAACATAGGAAGGGGATTCTTCCCCTTCCAGTTCATCATTATAAGACAGTGAGCATGCAATGATGCAAAGGCAAGTGCATTTTTGTCAAGGCGGGACAGTTTTACCTCATCACTTACTACACCAAAGATAGCTGTCAAAAGGCCAGGTTGCAGTGTTTTGCCAGGTATGGCTGAGAGTGACTGGACAATTGAAGACCAGAAACCATACAATGATGGACAGGACCAAAAATGTGCCCCAGGGAAACAGGGGAGTATTGACATCTAGGACAGTTTGGTGCAACATTAGGATATAATTCAGACAGTCTGTCATTAGAATAATTCAATCCGTGGACAATCTTAAATTGAATCAAGCCATGTCTGATACAGAAAGACGATGTATGAATACGCTGTATGGTATTTTTCCAGGTATCTTCAGGTATTATTTCTCCAACTTCTCCTTCCCACACAGCCTCAATTTTGTCCCATGTATGAGGGCAGCTATCCAAAATTAATGCATATATTTTTGATATTGCTATTTTGTTAAATGGATTTACATTAAGAACCAAATACAGAAGGTCTTTAGGGGGTGGACTTGGATACCCTGGGAAAAATTTAGAGGCAAAACTCTTAACCTGTAGATATCTGAAGTAATGTGACTTTGGTAAATTATGATCTTCACGTAAAAATTTAAATGTTGCAAAGCCATCATTGGTAAAGAGATCTCGAAAGTAGACCAAGCAACTTTTGTGCCAAACTGCCTATGCCTGATCTATCTGAGATGGTGCAAAAGGATGGTTAAACATTATTGGAGAGAAGCTATCTATTCTTGCAAAGTGAGCTTTTTTAACATGGAGAGTCACTGGATGTACAAGGTTTTAGGAGCAGCCCCAAGAACGGCAGTAATGCAACGTCATGGATGCCAACTGCCGTAAAACACCAGAGAAGAAGAAGAAGAAGAAGGAGCAGCCCTAAGTGGTTACATATAGAACTGCAGTTTTTTGGGCTTCAGTATCAGCTGCAAAAGGTTGCAGCTTCTTTCTCCCCTATTCATAATCACCCTCCTTTTCCTTTATTTGAAAGAACAGTGGATAGACTTGGACAGTGGGGATAGAGAATGAGGAAAAGAAGCACTGTGCTGCACTGGAATTCAACAAAGCTGCTTGATTTTATGGGGAATTATTTCAACTATCGAGCTTATTGAGCCAAACTTATAGACCATCTGCTGATCACATTCTCTCAATTAAACACACCTCTACTCCTATCATTTATATAACTGCTGCTGTCTATGTAAGTTGCTGTCAACACTCCCCAAACCACAACAAACTTTTCCTATAATGAGTCTCAGTGCGCACCATCATACAAATGTCTGGCTGTGTGAAATTGTTTTCATATTAGTCAGTGAAATCCCGCAAGACTACTGAGACTTCTGACTGAAAATATTGCTGTAAATCTTTCAACTTTTTCTTCTCTAACTACATAAGCATGTGTCTACACAGCTGCAAAGTCATTGTGAGGACATCCTGAGAAAAAGCCCACAGTATATCCCCACTGTATCACTGTTCTGCTGACTCACTTTGGTGGTCACGATGCAGAGCGAGGAGCAGGAAGCTGCTGATGTGTGGCGGCTTGGAGAGATACTGGGCCACTGACAGGAAGAGATAAAGGAGAGAGAAGAGGAGAGGAGAGGAGTGAAGTGCTCTGTTGGCATGACTGTTAATAATTTCACTGCCAGATTGTTGACGGTGCATCAACATGTCCGCTGACAATAAGCAGTGCCCAGGCAAAGACAATTAACTGGCTGCATATTGAAACACAGCAAATCCAATTTAAGTGACAGCGACAAGCAAATGGTCCCATTTCAAAGCGTGTACAGTTTTCTCAGCAGTGAGACCTTCATGTTTGAGCTGTTCTTATTCAGACACATTAGAGCATGTGCAGAGGATTACACTCACTCCTGAGCTCTTTCAAAGCCTTCATTTTATTCTCTGTTAAATTGGACAGCTGTCAAATGGCATGTCTCACGTTTGTGCTTCACTTCAGAGTCATTTCTTCTCTGTATGCTTCCTGTGAATACGCTCACAAAGTTTCAAACAGCAGCAGTTAACAAAAAACAAAACAAAACAAATAAAGCACAAAAACAATAACCTGACACATCAGAAGGACCACACAATATATTTTACTAGTCCGTCTGGTAAAGAGCCCAAAAAAAGTGTTTGGGAACGGCAGAATCTCTCAATAGCATTTAGGGCACGTGACTGGATGATCATTCTGTCAATCACCTTCACTATGGACCAGTCAGAAAACATAATAAGTGGGCACTACTGCCCACAGTGTTAAGTGCAAATCATGAGCCACTTCATAAGACAGACTCTCACCAAAACATATTGGAAGTGGAGCAAAAAAATGATAAGTGTTTGTTTTTCATTTAATAAAGAAATGTGGTCCAGATCTGATAAGACCACTACTGAGGCTGTTAGCATCTATGCTAATCTCTGTACAAGCAGTCACTTCCTGCTGTCATCTTGCTTGAAGCTCCAACCTCTTCCTGCTTTAAAGGACTCTGATTGGGCCATACCAATTTAGGCCGCCCACAACCGTTGTTGATTGGAGCTTGACAACATGGATCTACCAGATTATAGACATTAAATCAGGTGTGTCCATCTGCACTGCATGGTGGTGCAGCAGGTAGCTTGATAGCAAGAAGGTTGCTGGATCGAACTCTGTGTCAGTTACAACTTTTCTGTGTGGCTTTTGCATCTTCCCCCTATGCATCCATGTGTTTTCTACGGCTTTCTCCACAGACCAAAAACATGTTCATTAGGTTAATTGGTGACTCTAACTTGCCCTTAGCATAAATGGTTGTCTGTCTCTTTATGTGGCCCTGCGATGTGCAAGGTGTACCCAGCCTCCCGCCCAAAGTCAGCTGGGATAGACTCAACACCCCTGCAACCCTGAAATGGATACAGGGTGTAGATAATAGATGGATTAGATTAAAGGTCTTTTATCCAGTACATTAAAATACACATTTTAATGGTCTACAGTATGAAAACCTGGGTTGTTACCAGTGTGAGAACTATTCCGCAGCTTTCTGGGGACCTCACTTATACGGGTTGGGGGGAGACGTGTGTGCTTGCGAGTGCCTCAGAGCGAGGACTTAGTCAAAACGCATCCATTATTACAAGCCTGTACGTCTGCTTGCCTTATGTCACAAGCACATATCACATCCAAACTCCACACACGCATCAAATCTTAATCAAAACCAAAACATGCCAGGTTTGCATGCCAGGTGCAGCGCAAATGGTCCAGCATGGTCCTTTTTGTCTTTTCCGATGTCTGACTTAAAGTGAGGTTTAAGTGATGGTGAGGACAAGAATTGCATGCAGGCCGGCATCTTTATTAAAGTGAAACAGTGGTGAATCACTCTTGTGCACAAATCATACATTAAAAATAGCTTAATTTTACACATGATCCATGATTATGACAATACACAAAAACAAAACATAAAGGAAATGCATGAGAAAAAACAATATTTTGCCACTATTTTAGAGACCCCTCCGAAATTTCACAAATCATGTTTACAGGGGAGCTCATGTCTCATTAAAGGGGGCTGAGACCTCCCTGGCTCGCTCGTAGTTCGCACCATGGTTGTTACGGAAATGCTGTCCTTCTAAAACTTGACTTTCATTAGAAACTCTTGAGGAGACTAACAGTGTCCATCACCTAGTTGCTGGCTACCTTGAGAGATGACGGATCTGAAGCAAAAATAAAAAGTTTGATGACTCCAAACAACTGAACTCAGAAAAAAAAAAAAAGAAAACAATTTTACCATCAAAACTGTCAGCGAGATGGTTGTTTGGGTCTCTGCTTGAGTGTCGTCCAAATTACTTTTATTGCAAAGCATCCCGTCCTGAAAGAATCAATTTTCTGCGCTGTCACATCTCGGCACTAACAGAATAATAGAATTACATTTAAGTGTGGAAGCACACAGCCACACGAGACGCCTCTGATTGGAACATTGTTATTACAAGTGGTCTGTTGAGATAATCATGGACGTGGAACCAGCAGCCACCTTATCTAATAGAGCGTCTCAGACAGGAAAATAAATGAGATGTTAATGTGTATTTTGATGTGAATGCTGTCAAGTGTAAAAGATGTAGACCACAGAGGGGCGATAGTGGAAAACTTTCTAATAGATTAAGAATTTCATGCATGATTGGATGTTTTTTATCTTGATTTGTGTCCCCTGCTCTTTCATGCAGGCCTAAATGCTGTTGTCCCACCCTGTCAATCATGAAGCCCCAGGTACAACATCCAATTTTACCACAACTGGAGTTTCTGATAACAGGTCAGCACCACAATTTAGGCAAGGACACAAGGTCGAATGAAGGTTGTTTAATATACTTTAACCTTCTCCCTGGGAGGACAACAGAGAAACATACGGTTTTGTAGCAGTCAGCCTGTGGGCCCACCAACTGTGAGGATGTGCATGGAGGTGGAGTACAGTGCAGGCCAGATGAAGGTGGTGGCCTTGGTGTTCTGATCCCTGTGGGCACAGGCTGGTTCACAGCATGTGGGATGTCACCTTTCTGACAGAGAACGAGCCAGAGTTGGTGCAGGAGATATATTGCCACCAGAGATATAGTTTGGCTCATGTCCACATACTGCAGTAAACAGGTTACAAGAAGCCACAAATGGGACAAAGAGTATGTTTGTGTGGGACAGCTCAATTACATGTCCATCTAGTTCTTAAAAACAAGCATTTTGGTAACCATTGGCTAATAATCATTGATAAACTTACAATTACAAAAAGTTTGGATGATTTATTTTTACTTCTAGAAAAATAAAATACTATTTTAAGGCAGCCAAAGTTCCAGTTCTTATGGGAAAGTTTGCCCATATACATGTATTGCAGTAAACAAACTTCTGCTCAACCAACAAACTGACATGTCCACATTAACCAGGAGCACTCTAAAGGGGAGGCAGTTAGGAAGATTCTTTGGACCCATGACTGAAAAAGTCCCCTAAACTACAAGCCACAGTTTGCCATAGGTGTCTTAAGACTGTTTTTTACTCTTTACTTGCAAAAAGAATCCATGTTTTGTTCTTGTATTCATTACAAATGTACTATTGAGGTATCAACTTTATAGTTTGAATCACATAAAATGATATTTATATAAAATAGAGAACCACAAGGACATTTATTAGAGGATTTGTTTTCTTTGGTTTATGCATTATTAAGCCATATGAGTGTCTAAACTGCATATAAAAATGTGTCTTCAAAATAACAGATTATAGAGTAAGACAAGTGTCGAATCTGTAAAAGTTTTAAATCTACAACATGTTTTAAAATTTAATTGGTGCCAATACCAGGATGTTACTTATAGAATAAATACTCCTCAAAAAAAGTTCTGAAATGTTATTTCGATAAATTATTTCTCCCATGTAATAATACCAATTAGTATTGTATTTATATCACTGGGAAGCCTGATTAGTCATCTTAACAACCTAGTACAACTTGTCAGGATCGTGCATTTGTGAAATAAACAACACAGCTAAACGTGAGGGTAAAAAAAGTGTGCCAAAATCCTCTGCAACTGGAAGCTGGTGTTCCAGTATGCAGAGTGGCAGCATTATTTGGTGTCAGACCTGGAACCATCCCCAAACTTAGAACCAAGCCCTGAGAGACCGGGGAAGTCAAAGACAGACCCTGAAGACAACACCCCAAGAAGACAGTTCCTTACCCTTGCTTCACTGAGGAGCTGTCAGCTTTCCTCCAGGGGGAGGAGAGAGTTTGGAACATTTTTTGGCTACTGATGATTCTTATAAGTTGTAACTCACTGATATAAATAGAGAGACAGCCATTGACACAGACACTCAAAGGTAATGGGCATTTTAAAGTCGCAACTTCACCTAATGAGCATGTTTTTGGTCTGTAGGTGGAAAACGGAGTACCTGGAACCCATGAATGCACGGGAGAAGAAGCAATTTACTCAGTATTTTTTGTAGGTAAAAATAATGGTAGTGGTTACATTTTAATTGAACGTTAGCCAAACATTCATCCGAAGTTTGAATCTAATGTTATCATACCTCTCATCTTAACCTTTAGTTTTTTAAAACTGAGGTGTTATTCGCCCTGGTAGTTACTTGTTATTTTTTCCATCAATGTCCTGCTTTCAGTTGAGTGTGTTCAGTATAACAGTTGTGGAGGATATTTTCCATTGATGGGCTTTTGTGAAGTAAATATGCAATCAACAGTGAAAAGGGGCTTAGTATGGAGCTTTGTGGAACTGTAGGAACATACAAGTTGAACCCAATCAAGGGCAAAAATAATGAGGATAAAAAAATACTCAGAATTATTCCTTAAGTAACTTTATTAACCACACATAAGCTAAATATTCTTTCAATGTTGAAGTCAAAGCCCAAATTTACTTGCCTTCAAAATGTATCCCTGGTTCGGAGGCATTATTTACACTCGTGCCTGCTTGTTATTTTAATGGCATGCCATGATTTGTGTCACAGCAAGCCTTCATAAGTGGAAAAATGAATAATATTAAGGTTTGATGTAATTACTCCTGACAGATGTGGTACCGCAGAGGAAATTTTCATTCACAGATCTGTCCCCTCTCACCTTACATTCAGTGTCTCAGGCTGTGACTCATTCACAAAATGTCCCAGCACTCATGGGAGTCGTATGCTTTTTTTTTCTAGATCAGTTCTGCTTCAGATGAAGCCGTAGAGTTGATTTAACCCTAATAACTCTGCATGCTCTTTCAGTTTGAGTTTTTTTGGTGTTCTGGCTCAGTTCCCAGTGGAGCTGAGACACTTACCGACCTACTTCTAACTTTTCTGAAATATGACTCTGTGCCGGTACTGATACTAAATTGTACAATAAGAGGCCATGAAGAAAGACGGGGTGAAGGAGGGGAGAGAGGACAGAGGGGTGAGGCAGATAGAGGGTAAAGTGAAAAAGACAAGCTAAGACAGAGCAACCAGCTCTTCTAAAGAGGGTTCTCAGAAAAAAATCAAAGCACCATTCAGTCACCTTCTGGAAAAGTAGCTGAAGGCCTTTAAAATCTCTGAACAGGGCTGATTATCTGTGTTTTGCTTCCACACCTGCAACAGCCGAGGTCAGACGTGAGGTGTCCAGGTCATCCTAACATTCTGTCCCCATGTCCATTTGTCTGACTTTCCTTACATCTGTCCATCAGTCCAGACGGTTCTTCTAACCAGAATATTTCAAGACTGCTTCCACAGTTTTTCTCACCTGCTTGTGAGTGTCATTTCTCATGAAAACTTATCTTCTGCTGGTAATAACAGTATCACTGAACCTCTAAGGAATTTTCTCTAAAGTTTGCACACATGTACACTACAAGTCATGGTTATTTAATAATTGTATTTTGGAGGTCAAATGTCAAGGTCATTGTGCCTCATTTTTGTCTTTTGCTTGCCAATAGAAAATCTCAAGAAGATTTGAAGCTTTTTCATCAGATTTTGCACAGAAGTTCTTTCTGAGTCAGGATTAATTACCTCCACCAAGGAGGTTATGTTTTTGCCGGCGTTGGTTAGTTTGTTTGTTTGTTTGTCTGTTTGTGTTCAAGGTTTTTTGAAAAGTTATGGACGGATTTGGATGAAATTTTCAGGAAATGTGTGGAATGGGATACGGAAGAAATGATTAGATTTTGGGACTGATCTGGATCACCATCCGGATCCAGTTATTTTTTAAAGGATTCTTTAACATTGCGAGATAGGACCATCTTCACCATTCGTGCATATAACTCTACGGATACTTTGTCATTGGGAGATTGTGTTAGGGGTGGACTGAAGCTGCTTGGCGGAGGTCTGAGCTCTCTGAGTGCTTTTCTAGTTGAGTATGTTTCTAAATTAAAAATTTAGGGGCTTTAGGCTAAATGTTCAAGTCTTACATGAGAGGGCAGCATCCCAATCAGACTCTGCAAAATTTCTTCAGACCTCGCAAAAATGTCAACTCTGACTCAGGGATGAAATATCAATCATTTGGAAGGTCATAGGTCAAAGCTCCTTGCCTGTGAATGTTATTTCCTGAAATGCTAAAATTTATTTTTTTACCTTTGCAAAAAAGTCCAGAATGACTGCAGAATAATTTGATAACTTTCAGGAGCTTAAAGGTCAAGGTCAAATGGCCTTCTTGTTATCTCTTTCTTGTGGAGACAGTGTCTGAAAATTAGCAAAACAAGCTTTGATCCACCTAAATCAGAGCTATGGGTGAGGCAACAGTAGGAAGTGACTTCTGGTACAGAAATTAGCAAATATGCTAATTTCAAAGCAAATAGTCTCAGTAGTATTTTTATCAGACTTGCACCATATTTCTTTATCAAATGAAAACAAATAATAACACTGAATGCACTTCTCGATCAAACAGTTATTTTTGCTTCACTTCCAACATGATTTGGTGAGTTTGTTACACGAAGTGACCCATGTTTTGAACTCTACACCACTGCGGTAGCACCCGCCTACTACATTATCTGATAGGCCCTGTAATAAATGTGACTGACAGTACAATCGTGCAATTACCTGTCGTAAATGCTTTTGTTGTCCAGATGGACTGGTGAAAAACATTCTGTCTTGTACAGCATATAATAAACCATCTATCTGGTGTGTATGGTTAACAAATGCAAACTCTGACTAAAAAATTAACAGACAAGGTTTTGGAGGTCATAGTTGAAAGACCAAGGTATGTATTCTCCAAGGTTACCCTTTGCTTTTAAATGAGATTCCTCCAGGCTTTTATACAGGATTTTCCTTTATACTTTGCATAAATTTGACCACTCACGGGTAAGCTGAATACACTTTAGAGGTCAGAGGTCAAGATCAATGTGACCTTTAAATTTGAGGGTTAGTTTTACCTTGGCATTATCCCTTGTCTGTGAACTAAATACCTCAAGACTGCTGAAATTTACATTAAACTTTGCATAAGAGGTTTAACTTTAAAGACTGCCAGGGCATATGTCCTATCTATCATTGCCTTCCTATGAGTAATATATCTTATGGACACTTTCAGATAATTGTGTTAAACTTTGCATAGTGGATATTGGAGGTCATAGATCAAAGGTCAAGGCCATTGGTCCTTATCGTCACATTTTGCTTTAAATCAAGATATCTGAGGCCTGCTCAACTGATTTGTTTTCATAATTTGGGTAGCATTCTGCTCCAACACAGGAATTATTACATTTTGGAGGTCATAGGTCAAGATAGTTGTCATCCTTAATAGTTTTACTTCATGATCATCTTTTGTGAACGAACTCAAAATCTCAAGAATATTTTTAAACTCGAATCAACTTTGCTTCAATTAAACTTACTGAAGGATTTATTGCTAAGGCCTTGAAGGTCAAATGTCACGGCCTTTGGTCTTCATTCTTTGCTTATAAGATTTTTAAGCCTCACATTTCCCTAAAACCCCTCTTACCTAACATTCTGACACACCCCTGTACATTCATCGTCCAGCTCTTGTATTCTTCTCAGAGGCATTATATTGCCAGGCAGCAGTTCAAGCTCTCTAATAAGCCGACTGTGGGATGAAAGTACCTTAGCGGACCGCAGATACATTGCCGGGCACTCCGGCTGACAGAAAGCTGCACACAGCATGAAGCTAATGCAGAATACATCCACTTCAATACTGTTTGCTGAAGTAGATGAGATATAATGAAGCTTCACTCAGATGTCTGAAGAAACTCAGCGATGACAGGAACTTAGGCAGCAGAGGTTTGCAGCGCCAAGTGGCGGGTTATGACTAATGAATGTAAACTTTTGTCAGGCACGCTTCCCATGTAGCCCTGGGTCCATTAGAGAGCCCTGATGGACACACACACAAGAGAGAGGGAAAAGACAACCCACACTTAACTGATGGATGATACGGAAGTAGGACCACACATCGTTTTTCCATTAGCGTCTCCTCTCATTCTGCTCTGTCTCTTATTCCACCCGTCCACATCAATCTTCAGCTGCACCACTTTTTTCTCCTCTCTCGGTCTTCAGTTCTAAGCCACAGGAGTTTTTCTACGCTTCATGTCTTTGATACTCCAGCCATTTTCATTTCATTCTTATTTTGTGGTTTTCCATATCTGACAGAAACTCGTTCATTTACACAAAAGAGCTTAAGTTAAAAAAAACATAGAGAGACCATCCTCTGCTGTGTCCCTTTGTTTGAGAATGTAGGCACATAAGGCAACATGGTGTCTTCATTACTTTTGTGAGTCATTACCCCATGAAATCTTTGGAACTTTAAGTACCACAGAACACTAAAAACATGGATATAAAACCCTTTACCCTGTTTGCACTTTGAGTTTAAATGTCTATAACCCATTGGGATGACTTTTTGAAGATGCTGATCATCTTTCTGAGCTAGAGAAATGTATTCAATGATAGATTCCTGAGTAAACTGAGGAACTGTCTACATCATTTATATTGTAACAACATTATATAAAGGTAATTGTAACAAGCCGCCATTAAAGGCTAAAGAGACATTTTTATACTTCAAGCCAAGAATTAAAACGCCAGGGTAAAGGGCACAACTGGGGCAACAGTAGCTCAGTCCAATAGGACTTATGTTGGGGACCAGAGGGCTGCCAGCTCAAGTACAGACTAAACCACATTAAAAATTCGTGTACAATAACAGGACCTGTTTGTGCATGTGCATGTGTATTTAAGCCTACTTGTGTTTTACATGGATATTGGTTTGTTAGCCTGGGAGATGCAAGCTCACTTCCAAGGGTACTGCCAGCCAGTTACAGCAGTTGGTAACACAATTGAAAGGGGTTGGTGTCCCTTACCTCTGGAGCCTTGGGGTGTAGGGTTTGCAACGTTGCTGGTGGTGTAGATGAGTCGTCAGAAATGATGAATGGCAAAGCGTCGACTCGGCATTTGCTTCCAAATCTGACCTGACCTTTGTGTTATTCCAGCAAATGACAAAAGCTCCAGCACTTGCAAAGAAATCTTTGACTTAAACTGAGGTTTACAATACAGATGAGTTTCAGCCTGAGGATTCGTCAGCATATCAAACCCTTGTGGGTGTGACCTTCTTATATGATAAACACCAGTTGACCAGCCAGGTGGACAATCAAAAAAAAATAGAGGAGATGCACATCCAAAACATGGAATAATAAGGGAAAAAAAAGAAATAGAATTTAGATAAATAAATACATAAATAAATAAATAAGGCTGTCAATAAACAGAAAACCTGTTTAAAATAAAGGAATTTCTTCTATTTTGATACATCAAACATTTAACCGCTGCTGAAAAATGCAAACAAACAAAACAGATCAAATAAAATGATGGAAATTCAAGTTAATACATTTTCATTTTATCAAGTAATTGAAATTTCCTCCTGAAACAACAATTTGCCCCAATGGCTTCATCAAATATGTAAATCTTCTCTCTTTTTACAATAAGGTCAAATCTTCTGTTTCTTTGTTTATTGTTTACCTGGCCAATCACCTGGTGTTTGTTATAAAAGAAGTTCACACCCACAAGAGTTTGAAACGCTTATGAAAGCCTCAGGCTGACACTCATCTGTATTGCTGCTGCTGCATAAACTTCAGTAAAAGTCAAAGACTTCATTGCGAGTGCTGATGCAGATTTTTTGAGTCAGCACTGACACCAGGTGAGTCAATTCTTGAGTTAAGCACATGACTACCACTCAAAACCTATGTGTGTAACATGTCTCGATGACAAAATGTAAAAAAAAAATCATTTCTGCATGAAGGATTATTTAAGAGTTTTTTTCTTCTTCAGTGTTTTAGTCATCCATCCATCCAGGCAGTTCTTTCTCATGCAATTGCTCAAACAAACTTTAGGGCACTTTCTTCAAACATGGCCCAAACATACACTGCCAGTCAAGTATAAAACTGCTTGATTTTGAAGGTCAAAGGTCAAAAATTAGGTAATCAGGTCCATTAAATATAGATTGCTAGTAAGGGCAATGTATGAAAAAAAAGTTTCATTGATTTTCTTTAAATTTTGCTCTAAAGTCCACTCTGACCCAAAGATAAAGAAGTTATTATTGTCAAAGGTCAAATGTTGAGGTCAAGGACATTTTGCCCTATGTATATCTTTTACTTGTGACCACAATATGTCAAGACGTTTTAGGGGGTGAAATGAGCTGGAATGACACATTTTATGAGAATTACTGTGCCTGGTCAGCAGGATGATCTTTAAACATTTGTACATTTGGTTAATCTTTATTTGGGAAGTAGTGACATTTGTGCACGGAGCATGTTTTGACCAGTATGCCTCTGGTGGAAGGACATGTTGGTTGTGGCTTGTACCAAATTAGTGTCTATAGTGGAAAAGTAAGTTGTTGTATATGTGTTGAATATTGCCTGTAAGCACCTACACCATTTTTGTGGCTTGTTTACTTGTCAGTTAAACTCTTTTAATTAGTCAGTGGCATTATGTGTAGCAATATATAGCCCTGGCTTTGGCGTTGACTCTTTCTGTACAGACTCAGACCTTATTTCTGTCACTGTACCTAATATTATGCAATGTACCTCATATGACCTCACTTCAAATATCCTGAACTATCCATTTAAGGAAGCATATGAGTCCCAAGCAGCAGAGCAAGTCCATCTTATTGATTTATCCTTTTTTGTGTGTGTTTGTATTTACCTCACCGTATCGCAGAATTTGATGCTTTGTGAGGAAATTTAGCATTTTTATAACAAACATATGAAATAAAAGATGTAGCAGAAGAATGGGGGCATTATCTCTGTCTGAAATGATTAATTAATGTGCACATCCAGAGTGTGCATGTATTATTCAATCGACACATATTTCATATCTGGGTGCATTCAGGACCATCCCGCCCCAGCTGGAGGACGATAAAGGGCCTCGCTGTGAATGCGGCTGCTGTGCCGTCTCATTATTTCACTTCTGTTTGCATGATTGGCTGCTTCCAATGAACAAAACAGGTGTCACTTTATTATGAGAGAAGCTGATCCACACAACATTAGCACGACAATGGCTGCAGGTGTATTTATTCACTGCACGGCTCGACCTTACAAACAAATATTAACCACCTTTCTAAATATATTCACTTTGTATTACTCTGCTTTTCTCTTTTTTTATCCCTCACTCTTTTCATTGTTGTATCCAAACATAGGTAGGACGTGTGTGTAGATGCTCTAAGTTCAAATGCTCTTTGTGTCGCTGTAATCCTTTCATGATGCTGCTTTGTAATTTCTGCCAAATTCTGACAAGCAAGAGGAGGCTGACCTGGCCCTAAATACGTTATTGTTTTCCCCGACAAAAAAAAATGTTAATCTCTACTACAACATGAATATCTGTGAGATTAATAAAGGATTTGACAATTTGCTCCCAGGACAGGGGCCCTGTGTGTGTGTGTGAACAACAGAGATTTATCGAGCTACAAAACACAAACACAAACACAAACTGCTGGCTGATCCTCGCTGTTTGTCCTGCTCATTATTTTCACTGAGTCACCATCTGCATCAGAAGAAACTCACGCTCACCAACAGATGAGCCAGCAGAGGAAAAGTCTTTGACCCAGGCTTTTGGATTCAATTAGCACAAATCATTTTATTTGCCTAATCGTGAACCTTTAATTTTTGTATTCTCTGTTTAATTACCACTGCTTTTAGCTTCTGAGTCCATCTCTGCTAGTTAAACCAATCTGCCAACTAAAAATGCTACTAGCCTCTTCATTAGGTCCACCATGCTGGACCAGGTTGGACTTTTGCCTTCAGAGCTGTCTTAATTCTTTGCAGAATATGCACAAGTGCTAAAAACATTCCTCAGAGGTTTTGGTCCATATTGACATGATAGCATCAAACAGCTGCTGCAGATTTGTAAGCTACACATCCATGATGCAAATTTCCTGTTCCACCACATCCCAAATGAATCTCGATCTTATGACTAGGGTTGCAAAGGGGCTAGAAATTTACAGTAAATTTCCCCAAAAGTTTACAGGAAGTTAAAATGGGGAATTTTGGAAACATTCCAAATTTGAAACATTCCCTGAAAATGTATGGGAATTTATGGGAATTAATTGGAAATTGAGGGTACTTAAACACCAAATTTCATGCCTGCATCACCATTTGAACTATTGAAAAAATGAGCATTTGATAGAAATGGCAGCCATCTTGAAAAATGGCCGCCAACTTGAATTTTAGAGTGTCTAACGTCACTTTTCAAAAGAGTGGCCCGTAGAGAGTATTTGTGCCAAATTTCATGCTTGCGTCACCATTCGGACGACTCTCTTGAAATATGTAATTATCTGCTGCACTATTGAAAAGCCTTAAAGGTGCAGTGTGTACAATTTGGCAGCATTACGATGAACAGAAACGGTGAATATAGGATATAATGTTTCTATTTGTATGTAAAGTCCTTCAAAATAGGAGTACAATCATCCCCATAAAACATTTGTTTTATTTTTATTTAGTTAGAAAAAGCTTCAAAAATTTTACATTACCGCGGGTCGCATTCATGTAGGCCGACAAAACGATCTGCCATATTGTCTACGGGTGGATTTTAGGAACAAAAAGAACGAAACGCGAACCTGTCCGCCGGTTCTAAATCTACCTGGAATGCAGGCAAAGAAGAGGAGAGAGGACGGCAGCTAACAACTGACCTATAATCTATAAAAATAATGGTTACAAACCTTGTCACTTTAGTAAATGATGCCGTGTTCACGATCCCTTTTGGTCTTTACAAGCTTCCGTTGCTCAGCGATGTGACGTTTTGATTACGGTTGGGCTCATTCTAGAATCTGAAAGTTAGATGTCGCTCTAATGCCAAATTCTACACACTGCACCTTTAAATATGCCAGGAAAATATCCACTTCACCATCACAACACTATTGCCAGCCTGAACCATTAATACAAGGCAGGATGGATGCTCTAATGTTGTTCATGCCAAATTCTGACCCTACCATCAGCAGAAATAAAGACTCATCAGACCAGGACAAATATTTCCAATGATCTCTTGTCCAATTTTGGTGAGTTTCTGCAAATTGTAGCCTCAGTTTCTTGTTTTTGCAGCTCGGCAAAAACAAGAAACTGAAATACCCAGATCAGCCTGTCAAACAACAACAACCATGCTACATTGGAAGTCACTTAAATCACCGTTGTGCCTGTTCTGACTCTTGGTTCCAACTTTAAAGGGCTGTCTTGACCATGTCAACATGGTCAAATGCACTGAGTTGCTGCCATGGCTGATTAGATTTAGTGTTTATGAGCAGTTGAATAGGTGTACCTGATAAAATGACCACTATGTATATACTGTATGTTTAGTTGAATTCAATTTCTAAACCCACCTCTTGATAATGAATCAATGTCCCCTCTCTGGACCTACAAACCTACTTAGCTCAGTGCTGTCAGAGTAAACACAAGACCAGGAGGTAGAGCTGCGTTATGAAGCTCTATTTGTCTGGTCTATGGAGATAAAATGACAAACAGGAGCCCTCAGAAGTTTGGTTTTTACCCCCCCTAACCTTTAAGAAACAGTTGAAGAAACTGCTTATTTAGGCTACATTTTATTCTAAAATCAATATCGGGCATTTCTTGCAAGTACTGAAGAATCAATGAAGCCAAGTTGTGTTACAATATGCCAAAGATTTAAGGACACATCAGTGGTCTGAGTTATTCATTCATAAATCAGATCAAGCTCACTGAATGGCTGCAGCTATTAGAGTAAAGTGAGGAGGATTAGTCTGGATTAGATTTGGGTGATACAGGAACTCAGCAGGGATTCAGGATGTCATTATTCCTGCAGGCACAGGAGAGACTCCCTCCCTGGAAAGACTTCTGCTGGCACCAGAAAATACAAGACACGGGTCCTCAAATGATTTATTACTCTACATCAACTACTATAGCAAAGGCTCTAAGCTTAGCATGTGTATTTGCCCAATAATTGGATTAAAAGAAGGGCTGTGGCTCCTGTTGTGACCAAAATACCAGAAAAATGCTGCAAGAAGTCATTTCTAAGCTGTCACAACAATTTTCCCTCTTGGATGACCCCAAAAATAACTGCTTCTTTTTTTAGTACAATTTATATTCTGGTTTTAACAGCAGTTGCTCACTGGTCTGCTCACAGTCAGCAACAATAGTCAGGTAGGCTGTGGTGTTCAAATTGTGCTGATCCGATACGGAGTAGTCCAAGTATGCCAAGAAATTGTCCCCACACAATTACGCCTTCATCACTTGCCTGAACTGCTGATACATCCATACTTTCATGTTGTTTACTTCACAATCTGAATGTTGCAGCATAAATCAAGTCTCACACACGGCAACAATTTCCAATTTTATATTGTCCAATTAGGTTTGAGGCTGAATTTTAGTCTCTGTTTCTGTTTTTTAGCTTTTTAGGAATGGCATCCAGCGTGGTCTACTGCTGCTGTAGCTCTGCTTCAATTGGACATATTGTGTTCAGAAATGGCCCACTGCAAACCATAGTTGCAACTAAGGATTGGGAATCGATAATAAATTTGAGGTTGGGAATCAATAACAGCACCCTCAAGGAGTCAATGTCATTATTCTTTAATGCTTAACAATTCCTTCCACTTTGTTGTGCATGCATTGCAAATGGAGGATGTCACACTCTCATCAAAGGCAATCAGAAGAAACAATGACAAAGAAGCCAAATAATTATGGCAGGTATGAGGTGGAAGTGGTCAAAATGTTCTCTTAATTTTTGACAAAGAGGCACTTACTGCACAACTTTCAGCAGCAACTCACAGAAGCATGTATCTATGCAGTATGCTATTGAATATCAGGGGTGTGTTTGACATTGTTGACACAGCAAACCTCTGTAGGCCGACTTTCTCCCCACACAGAAAATCAGCAGGAATTGATAAAGGAATCATTAAAGAACCGGATTGATAAGCAGAATCGTTAATGGCATTTGTGTCAATAAAGTCTTATCAACTCACATCCCTTGATTCTAACAAGTGCTTATTAAGTTATAGTTGCTTGTCTATGCTCTCAAACCACTCTGGTCATTCCCCTTTGACCTCCAGTGTCAGCAAGACATTCTACCCAGAGAACTGCCACTCACTGGATATTTTCTCTTTGCAGGACCATTGTCTGTAAACCATGGATATGGTTGTGAAGAAAACACCAGTAGACCAGGCTGTGTGGCTCCAACAACCATGCCATGTCCAGTCACTTAATCCATTTCTGCATGCCTAAATGCATTGAGTTGCTGTCATGTGATTGACAGCAACTCACAAAGAAATGTCCAGTAAATATATCTTATTATGTTTTAGCTTGTTTTTGCCCCACTTTACCCATCACTAGTTCATCTTTCTATTTGGACCATACTTATGAAATTGAACTTATTGCCTGGGTGGCACAGTGGTGCAGCAGGTAGTGCACGTGCCTCACAACAAGAAGGTCGCCATTTGATCCACGGATCAGGCAGGGCCTTTCTGTGTGGAGTTTGCATGTTCTCCATGTGTCCTGCATGTGTGGGTTCTCTCTGGGCATTTTGGCTTCCTCCCACAGACCAAAAACACACTCATTGGGTTGACTGGTGACTCCAAATTGCCCTTAGGTATGAGTGTGAATGGTTGTCTGTCTCTCTACATGGCCCTGCGATTGGCTGGCGACTGGTTCAGGGTGTACCCCGCCTCTCACCCAGTGTCAGCTGGGGCAGGCTCCAGCCCCCGGCGACCCCGAAAGGGATAAGCAAAATAGATAATGGATGGATTGATGGAAGTCACTGCCTACAGATGCTCCAATCAGGTCTGTTGTTAACGCATAAGTATAAAAAGCATCAGTCTGCTCACTGTAGCAAAGGTCAGATTAAAAGACGTCTGAACCCAAAGCAGTCACCAAGGCCTAGAACTGTAGTCATATTTCAGGAATACATCACTCCACATTAGAGCGCGAGCAAGAAAAAAACAGCATGAGTGCGATAAGAGCGATCATCCTGTCATCTTCAAATTTCCAGTTTAAACTCCCCCAATTAGCCTCCCACCATCACCGTGATTTGATTAGCCTGCCGCTCTCTACCTGCTCTGTTGTGATGAGCCCTCCTCAGATGTCTGCAGGCGGCTGCTCCCTGATTACACGTGCTTAGTCATTCACTAAGTGGCATGAGGCACACAGGCACACGTTTACATGAAGGTATACATCACCACAGACACTTACTCATGCAGATGGGCAAAGAAAAACATTCATGTTGTGAAGGCCCAAATTAGCATTATCACCAGATATTGCTTATTTTTGGGGAAACTACTGTATGTGGCATGAAAGAAAAAGAAAATAAATGCAAACACAAATTTTAGTTTCAAGAGGTCACAATTAGGTCTGTACAATGTGAGAAAATATGTGATGTGCAATAACACTGTTTGAAACTGTGGTTATTATCTGGATAAACATATGTGTGAAGTGTTAGTTTTATCTCTTAGGTTTGGAGAACTTTCCTTCAAACTGGGCCCAAACTCTGCTCTGTCTTATTACGGGTTTTTCTGTGCCTGAAGATTTACAAAGATTTGCAATCAGGACGTTTGCAAGCAAAATTCAACACTTTGAATTAAAAACGTTCATTAAATCCATCTCATGAGCAGAGTCAAATTGTTGATTATTGTGTTTATATGCATCACAACATGGGTGAAGAATACAAATTCTGTCTCTGTGTTTTGATTTTGTAATCAAGGGGCAGAAATGGATAAGCTTTCTGCTTCACTCTGTCACTTCTCAAACTGGTTTGTTGTGTAAACTTATATGTGTATGTACATTTAGGTTTTTAAATTTCTTTGATGGACATGTATAATTGTTTGGTGTTTTGTTTTGATATGTTTTTAGAGTTTGAGATGAATAAAAAAAAATCAAATAAACACATTTTAAAAACTAGAAAGCACTCAGAATATATAATATACATAATAATATATATCATTTATATAACTTTAATTATATACATATATATAATTTATATACTATATACTATTATAGTTTCATTAATAATAATAATAATAATAATGATAAATATATAATATAATATAAAAGCAATAGTTCCATAATAAAGTTAACAACATAATATAATTCCTTAACCATGAAAACCCAGACCTAGAACTCGGTATCATGTTGATATCATTATTAGTGAGCAAAAACGATTGTTCGCTAATGGCGGTTATCTGGATCACCACCAAAATCTAATCAGTTCTAAACTGGGCCATTACCAACATCTCCTGAAAATTTCAGCAAAATCCATCCAGTAGTTTTTGCGTAATCTTGCAAACAAACAAACAGACAAACATACGCCAGCGAAACACGACCTCCTTTCACGGCAATGTTGTATTTTATTTATCTAAATAACAGTTATACTCATAAAACCCTGAGAACTAGTGTTTTTGGTTTTGTTTAATTTGTGTGTGTGTGTTTTTTTTTTGTTTTTTTTTTTTTTTTTGGAGTAATTATGGTCATCCTGCCCACCCCTACCTCTGTGCTAATCATCAGATCTGCTTCAGCACTTTTTTCTCCTCATCAAACAGCTGTCAACATGATAAATATAACTGAACGATTTAAACATGCAGCATTTACTACACATGGACCTTATCTGTGCATCACATTCAGACATATAAATGATCACCATGTTCATTTATCTAACTTCCTCGACCTGTGACCCCTCCTCCCCTCTCCTGTCAGGCATCATTTGAGCAGCCAATCAGTGCAGAGCAAGCTATCGTAGTCTCCCTGCCCCTTCATATCAGAGCGTTTCCACTGGGGAGGGAAAAAGAGCTGCATCTTATCCTCTACATTTTTCATATTTTTATAA
Organism: Cetoscarus ocellatus; assembly: GCA_037902135.1. Taxonomy (NCBI): domain Eukaryota; kingdom Metazoa; phylum Chordata; class Actinopteri; order Labriformes; family Labridae; genus Cetoscarus; species Cetoscarus ocellatus. The sequence goes on from JBAMNC010000543.1 coordinate 1,408,558, forward strand.
ATCCTTGCTTGGGAGAAACCCAAAACATGCTGTAAACCACCAAACACACCATGTGACCTTTAAAGGTTGCATTGTGCAGTAATGAAATCCTAATAAGCAGCACCTTCTTCTACACAGCTCCACATCACTTTATTTCATATACTGCACCATATAACCTCAATTTTTCTTATGGTACATCTTTCTCTTTTTAATAACACAAAAGGGAAGAAAAATGTTCACAATCTCTGCTGCATTTTCCTCCTAAGTACGAACAAAGATGCTCCCACGTGATCAAACTGTAAACCATCTCCATCCGCAGTATCTGCATGGATACTGACACCATCAGACTGAAGCACAGAGCTGTAGAAAAGATTCGACGTGCTGTGATTCACATTCCTGCTCACCAATGAATATCTTTGCCATGTGAAATTACCTAATAAATATTCACCAGATCACAGTGACAAGGCATGACTGGAATTTTATGGTTTCACCCAGGCTTCCAGGCATAAAATAAGTCATCACCTTAAGCATCCCAAGTTTCATGTATACAATAAACAACACAGTTATTAAATTTATTCCTAATAGTAACATTAAATCACAGCAGACAGGGTTTATTGTGGCACAGATCGCTTTGACAAATTTCTTCTGTATGATTACACTGCATCTGTTTTTTAACAGGAGTTTCAATAAATCATTTACACTATAAAAATGTTTTTTTTTTCTATTTGAATTTCATTTATAAGAGAAAACATTTGCCTTTCAGCCTTTAAATTCCCTCTGAAAATGTGTGTAAATTCATGCAAAACAAAATCTTTTTACCTCTGACGGTCTTCCAAGTTTCAAAGTCACCCTGGACTTAAAAGCATGAGCAGCTGAAATAAAAACAGCATACACCTTTAAGATATTGCATGAATACACATTAAATCCTGAGCTTTTTACTCAGGGCTGCTTTGAAGCTGTATGGGCATTTCTGTGAAGGCGTTTGCAACATGAAAACAGCAAAATAAAACGCACAGCACCAACATGAGAGGCGTGACTCCAGCAACAAAAATCTTTAAACATGCTCCGTCTCTTCAAAGCCCTGCATGTGAAAAATAACTTCAGAGTTTGCTTTGGCTTGAATTTTTATATGAAAACCTGAATAAAGGCCCACTGGGGCATGAAAGTTGTGGTAAATATATTCCAGTAATGTTTTAGATACAGACATTAACTTTGAACTCTGCAGAAGAAACATTTTCTGTCCCTATTCCAAAAACAATCTTGCAGTAATTTACTTTGTCTCCTCTCAAAATCTCTTATTAATTTGCTTTCATGGATTTTGAAGAAATATCTTACTGATCCAAGAGAAAAACATCTTAAGGATCAAATGAGCTCAGATCTGATGAACTGAGTCTGATGGGTTTTCTTCATGGATTTTATTGATCCAATCCATTACATTTTGTAAACAGAGCAAATGAAGACCATTAGCTGTGGGCATGTGTATAAATGATTGACATCTGATCAATGTTGCCTCCATTAAGAGATCTGGTGTCTTATTCAGGAGGGGAGAGCATGACATTAAAATTGTATTGAGAAATTTTCTGTGGGTTTTCTACGGTGGCCAATGAGGGGAAAGGACCTACAACGATTCAATGAAGTTCAATGAAAGGAAAACAGCTTAAAAAAAAAGACAGATTCACGTACCGAAACACAACCAAAGGTCAGAATGAAATACAAACACAGATATGAGCTGCAATTGAAATAAAGTGCTGCAGAAATTAAAAAAAAAAAAAAAAAAAAAAAACAAATGCAATAACCGCAACGTAACAAAGCCCAAAACAATCAAAACCCTGAAAACACTTGCAAGAGCAGAAACACAGAATAACCAAGTACAACAACAGAAGTGCTCCAGGCCTGCAGGGGGTACTGTGATATGGTGAAAAAGATGAGAGAGAGAGAGAATAGCTGGTCCATGATAGTTGGTGCTTCAATCAGCTGCAGGTGCGCCTTGGATGGCAGTTGTGAGTTAATGAAAAGTGTTTTTAAACATTTTTCAATATTTAGTCTTGGGGAATTAAAGAATTAATATACTGTACATTACTGCAGCTCCCTGCAGGCCTGGACCACTTCTGTTGTTGTACTTGGTTTTATCTGGTTCTGGACTGTTTTGGTCTTTGTTTTGTTTCTAATTTGCAGCATGTTTCGCGTTAACGCATTTGTTTTTCATTCCTGCAGCGCATTATTTAATTGGCACCGCGTTTCGGTGTTTGTAATCATTCTAACCTTTGGTTTTGTCTCTGTACCTGAATCTTTTCTGTTCTTGAAGCTGTATTTCCTCTTATTAAACTGCATCAAGTCACTGTAGGCTGTTTGCTCTTGTCGGCCTCAAAAGTTTTCTATAGTGCTAACAAGGGCAAGGAAACTTAACACGTGAAAATATCTAAAATAAATGCAAGAAGAGAAATGTTGGAACATGTCCACCATCTCATCTCCCTCGCTCAGATTTCAGGCTGGATTGGCCTCCTGATCATAGTGAGAGCAACACTTCGCCCAGAAGAGAAGGAAGACTCTGACAGCTCCTCTCCACATTCAGACACAAAACAAGAGCAAGCTGTATCAAGCTGACAAACTGAGTGTTGGTGCTTGAAGATGATTAGTACAATATTCACTGTAATCCAGACCTTGAGACGTGGCAGGTAGCAAAGAAGATAAACATCAGCTTTAAAAAACTTTAATCTGATTGTCTTTGTTCTTTAGTAAAGTTTTAAGCTTCATTTTCTAACGTGGGCCAAAGTTCCTTTACTGCAGACCCACTGAGTCATTTATCCATCAGGCCTACAGAAAATGATATCCTCATAAACTTATAGCTCATCTTTCCATTTTACCCAACACAAGGTCAAGAGTGCCAATAAAATTCAGAGTTGGGTAATCTGTAGCATAAATATCCTCAGGCTAATTCACCGTCTGCCAATAGAACTAGACTGTGACATCAATCCCTTACAGGCAGAACATATTGGGGGCAGGTGGTGAGCCCTCAAAGATAAATGGCCGTATTTCTAATGTCATTGAGGATGTTTTGGCCGCTGGCTTTTTCCCTTATCAGGTAAGATACATGGTGTAGAAAAAAAAGGCAAACTAAAGGACATCACTGATGGACTGAGAGGAAAATTCAAGAATATCTGAATTAAAACAAGACCAGCATGCTCTAGATAGAAGGTTAATGCTCTGGAGTCTCCCTTGGAGTTGTTATATTTTGATAGATCTTGTAAACCATCAACAAAAACTGAAAGAATATCAATCGATTTTCTCAAGACAAACCATTTTTAGACTTTAAGGGCCCAAAAGGATTCCCCGTGTTGTATTTTTTTAATTTCTGAACTTTACTTTAGAAGGTTCAGAACAGAATTTAGTAGCTGACCATCCTGGCTTGTTGACTTTAGAAAAAGATTCATGTATGCATGTTTATGTTATACAAATTTTGAATTAATCCCAGCCTTTCAATGTAAACCAATGTCAACTAAAAACTGAAAACTAAAAAGGGCAACACAATCAGAGTGTGCTTAAAGGTCTGCTGCAAGGTGAAGCATCCAACAACTCGCCCACTGCAGCCCTTCAACCCGTGAGTCCGCACTCAGGGCACATCCAGCAGCTCTCAGAATACAGGAGCAGGTATCTGAATAAACAGCTTGTTAAATAAACAGGCCTGCAGTTCAACAGCTGCTGCTATTGTCACACCAAAGGATGATGAAAAAAGGCAGAGTGCACACACACACAAACACACACAAACATGTCCAAAGGCTGCATTCAGACACTCCGCATTCATATTTTTCCTTTTCCCCATAATAACATGGGCACACACACACACACACACACTCTCTCACTCGAGGTGATGTTAGGGTAAATAGATTCACTGCAGCAGAGAGTGGAGGGTGTTGATTCACCTTTTCACCAGCACGAACTCAGAGCTGTCAGCCAACATCTGCTCCAAAGCAGAATGCATGTGTGTGTTGGATGATAACAAATGAGGTAAATGACTCCCTGTTTCTGCCTCTAACTGAAATAAGCTTCCCCCCAAAATTCTGAACATGACTGAACTGTTTTTCTGGAAAATTCTGATATTCAAATTTGCAAAAAAAAAAAAAAAAAAATTTGAATGATGATTTTATTCGTGGTTATATTCAAAAGGCATGTATCTTATCTGGTCATTTGATAAATCACCTGCCTGTTTGACTTGTTAGATGTCACATAACACATTTGGGACCCCCACAACCTGATAAAAGCAGCACAAGTTAACTACAGAAAGGCACAAACATTTCCAATGAGAAATGCAATGTGACAAACATCCTACCACATTTAAGCTGCAAGATATTTTAGATTTTTTTCCCTGCCTCACCTCTGACAGCTCCAGCCTGGATCAGAGGCCCTTTACACAAAATCACAACAATGGGGCTCCAACGCATTCACACCTGGAGACATTCACATTAAGCCTGTGAGGCCGTAATAGCCGTGCCGATTCAGGCTACAATACACCTTGATGGGTGCAACACTCATCACAGCATTCCTGCCTCCTGCTGAATCTGCAGGCCTATTCTCCATTTCCATGCCTCTATTACTACCTTTGGAGACGGAGCAAAGAGGATATCACCCTGTCTCTGTGAGGTTTGTCCTTTGACTTTTGTCCAAGACGAAACAGGCTTGTACTGCACCCTTGCTTTAAACCCTTAACCACATCAGGATCAACCTGTTGGCTCCAACAAAGGACTTTAAGAGGTCATATTTTGCCCTAACCTGGGTTTATACATTCCATTTCGATGACTGATGGAGTATGTTCACAATAATCACTGATGTTTGTTAAGTCTATTCAGGGGGGCCTGTTTCAGGCAGCTACTGCCGCTGTTTACAAGAGGGAGGGGGAGAAGACCAGATGCTGTGGACCTATTGTCTTGTACACAGAAGCACTCTATCATGAGAAATGTAAAACAACCAAATGGCATTTATAACTCAAAAAGAACAACATGACCTCTTTAAGATACAATTTTATTACTCCTCTTTAATAAGTGTTGAGGTCCAAGCCTTGACTCTAAACTCAAACTTTATTCCGCTGCTGCAATACATATTTTCAATACATACATACGTTATTTGTCTGTCTGAACTTAATTTATGAATTTTTTCGGCAGAGGACATGATGCACCTTCATTTATTCATTCATTTTCGATACCGCTTATCCCTTTTGGGGTCACGAGGGGGCTGAAGCCTATCCCAGATATCACTGGGTGAGAGGCAGAGTACACCCTGAACCTGTCGCCAGCCAATCACAGGGCCATATAGAGAGACAGACAACCATTCACTACCACACTCATACCTAAGGGCAATTCAGAGTCACCAATCAACCTAATGAGCATGTTTTTGGTCTGTGGGAGGAAGCCGGAGTGCCTGGAGAGAACCCATGCATGCACAGGAAGAACATGCAAACTTCACACAGGAAGACCTTGCCCAACCCAGGGATCAATCCGCTGACCTTCTTGCTGTGAGGCACGCGCACTACCTGCTGCGCCACTGTGCTGCCCGTGATGCACTTGTTTTGTCTTTTTCCCCATTTCAAGATTTTTTTTCTGTGATAATTTTTTTAACACATATTTCCTGCTATAGCTTGTTCCTTGATCTTTCAGTTTACAATGTATAGAGCACATCTTGACCTCAATCTGTCAAAATGATCACATTTATGATTTCTGCTCTAATCCAGAAACCATAAGGTATAGTCTGTCATTGCTGTAGAGCTCAAACCTCCTATCTCCATTTTTTTTATGATTTTCATTTATCTTCCATTAACTTGTGCCACTGGTCATCGCTTATGTTGGCGAGTGGCTTTTATAATTTTTTACCATGTAAAGTACAAAAAGGAAACACAATATTCATTCATTCAGTTGTAGAGCATTTTTTAAAATTTCTTGAAAAGTTGTACTTTGGAAGATAAGAGGTTGCATGAACTGACTATTTGGCATGTCAGGTTAAGATGCAGGTGCTGTCCAGTGACACAGTGGATTAACTTACGTGTCATCTGCATAACAATGAAAGACCAAACAGTGCTGTCTAAAGTTTGAACCAAAAACAAGCATGTCAGGTGGAAAATAAAGGGCTCCAATGCTGAACCAACACTGTGGGACTCCACAATCACGATTAGCATAATAAGAGGACCGGTCTCCTTTTGACAGAGTAAAAGGTGAAGAAACAATGAAACCTTTATAGGACTGAGCACCCTCAGGCCAAAATAAATGATCACTTATAATGGCATCTGTAATATGCTGGTAATAAAGGTTTTAGATTGTCTAAAAGCTCATAAGTGCTTGAAAAGAATAAGACAAAACAAATACAGTTAATGTAGACTAGATTGACGCAGGATAAAGAAAGATGTGAAACACAAATGTAGTCAAAAACTGGGTGAAAGAGAAGAAAATGAGAAAGAACAAAGAGGAAAAGTGTCATGGCCATTACTTAAAAAGATGAATGGCTCTCTGCAGACAAGAGACATCACTTCTCATCCTAATTACTCCTCGAGTGTTGACCCAGAATCAGCAATAATGTTCACCATCATTTCACCGAATAACCACCAAACCAACCCTTTGTCAGCTGAAAGTTAGTTTTAAATCAAACATCATCTTGCAGCTCCGTTAATTTTCACACAAGCTTCACACTTTAAGTCTTTGGAGAATCAAGGGCATCATTTGCATTTTCCCTCCCCCCCTTTGTACTCGAGGATGATTGATGACTCATGCAGAAAGACTAATGGGAGCTCAGTCCAGGGCATACATATTTCATAACAAAGCGACCTCTGGCAACCTCTGCTGTAAAGTAAACGATTTGTGTGAGGAGCTAAGCTCACAGGTTAGCACTTTAAAGCAGAAAAGCTGAATGAAAGCAGGAAGGATGACAAATTATTGGAAATGCATATATAGAGCAAATACCAAAACGATGAGCTGATTCAGAGGCTCTGCTCATTATATTTACATACAGTTGGTGTGAAATAGTGTGTGCAATTTTCTGAGTCTATCTGTAATTAAAATTAACTCATTGTAGAGCTAAAGGAAAACACTGAAATATCTCTATAACCATATTTTCACATTATTAAAGCCCTGCATCAAATACTGCTGATCGTAGTAATACATGTTATGTATAATGTACATTTAAATAGACATTAGAGCACAGTTGTCAGATGGTAATTAATACATGTACAGCCATCTAAGTGCATTAGTCTCAGATGAGCTTTATCTAATAGTAGTAGTCTCACCGACTGAATAAATGGTGGAAAAAAGATTAGTTTTAAGGGCATAATATGGAGATTTTTCAGTATTAATACAACAAATATCAAATATATCACTGCTATTACAATCATGAAAGCTGAATCATGAATCTGAAGTTTGCATGTTCTTCCCATGCATGCTTGGGTTCTCTCCGGGTAGTCCAGCTTCCTCCCACAGACCAAAAACATGCCTGTTAGGTTGATTGGTGACTCTAATACCCCTTTCAGTATAAACATCACACCCGGTTCAAGCTGCTAAGTTACGGATGACGTCAGCGTTACGTGCTCACGGCATAACATCGCGCCCGTCCCCTCTGTCTGTAACTTATGTGACTCTTAGCCATCTCAGCAACAAATTCCATCCACCTTTGTATCATCAGTGCCAAGTTTGTGCATTTTTAAAGAGGGACAGAAGTACAAAGTACAGAAAACCGTGTCCACGGCGTCCTTGCTCTTTTCTGTTGTTTACGTGGTCGTGTTTTGTTGCGCCGATGACGTCATCAACATGATGACATCAGCTTGATGCGCCAGAGGAAAAAAAACAGCCACGCAGCTCGTCTGCTGCTGAGTAGACCCGGGTCTGCTGGCAGTGGTAAAGGAGTCCCTCGCGGGTTAACCAGCGTTGAAAAAAACAGCGTTGGCCCGCGGATTTTAGTGTGAAAGCGGTATTAATTGCCCTTAGGTGAGTATGAGGGTGAATGGTTGTCTGTCTCTCAATGAGGCCCTGCAATTGGCTGGCGACTTATTCAGGGTGTACCCCGCCTCTTCTCCAATGTCAGATGGGATAGGCTCTAGCCCCCCACGACCCTGAAAAGGCTAAATGGTATAAATGATGGATAGATGGATAGATGCTGTTTATTTAAATAGTGCTGTGTGTGAGCTATCCAAATAAGCTAACTTTCTGACTGACCAGTACTTAAATTCCCATAAAAAAAGACTATGAATCAATTCTACTACAAGAGACAAAACAATGCAAATACGCAATGCTCCAGCATGCGTACTTCATACCATTGCACACCATTTGTAGGCACAGGTACATAAATATTAGCATTATAGCATAATGCCACTTATTAATTTGTGAGAGGATGATCATAGCAAACCACGTTATCTGAAAGTTCGGTGGAACCACTTCAGTGATGATGACAGCATGTACAGTAAAGAGCTTTTCCCAACAGAGGAAGGAAGCAAAGTTAATGTGATGAAGCATTTCCATCAACCATAATTGTGAGGAAATGCATCATATCCAGTGGGTTGTCTCTCATTCACATTAAGACACTATATCCCAAGTGGTTCTGAAATGCAGCATTCATTGGACATCTACTCTGAAAGCTGCTAAATTCACCTTTCACCATGTTTCAAAAAGTTTCTCAGTGATAACTCAGCATCCCCTGAATGGAGCAGTCTTTACATCTGCTCAGCGTCCTACAATGACATGAGGCCTTATCAGAGAGAGAAGTGCTCATTCATGGTCAATAGGGGTGCGTGTTGGCACGACACTGGCAATACAATACATCACAGCTCTTTCCACTAAAAAAAAGTTCTTTAATTTTATATGGCATAAAGAACCCACAATACAATACACACATGAAATACTGTTTCTAATTAGTGCTATTTATATAAAGCACGGTCCTGGCAGCCGGGATAGGCTTTACTGTGGATCCCAATGACAGAAATGATAACAATAAATGTCACAGAGATAGAGAAGGTCAAATGGTTGAATGTCTGCTGCCAGCTAGCAAAACAAATGCCCAAACTTCAATCATTTGTTTATAATTTATTGATTATTTTAGGGATGCAAAATATTATCAGCGCAATACTGTTATCAAAAGATATTAGCTTGAAAGTGGAATATCGGTATCGGTACAATATCAGCAGATATCAACATTTCTGCTCAAATTTACAGCTGATATTTTGGCAAAACATATTAGCCATCTATCACATATATTGGCTGTAATACCCAGAATGCATGAATGAAGCACAATGCTTCACCCTGTCACTGCTGAAGGTTTACATTTCAGAAACAACTGTGTATTCTGTTAGAGAATGAAATGCTGTTTTCCTTGGTCAACATCAATTTCTAACTTAAAAACACTGTCACAATATAAGGAACAGGTCAGTTTTAGTAAAGGGGATACCTTGAACCTTTGCCAAAACATATTGGTATCAGTATCTGCATTGATTGGTTTGAAATATCAGCATATCAGAAATTGGCAAAAATCCAATAACTTGCATCCCTAAAAATTATATATCATGATTTTGCACTAAAATATTAACACAGTGTTGCCCTAAAAATATTGTACATACTGGAGTATCAATATTTTTTACAACCCTATAAGTCAAACAAAAGATCTGATACACACCAACAACTGGAAAAAAAAAAAAAAAGAGAGAGTCAAACTAATCAAATCAGGGATCAGCCAAAGTATCCGCCTCTCCCATAAAGCAAAGGGTACAATGAACATAACTGAGTAAATAAAAGCCAGCTGGAGACTCAAGTTGATATAAATTTGTTGACTTTACTACAACAGTGTGAAAAGGACCCCCGATCACCCTGCTGACAGGGTAACGGATAGTTTTGCTTCTCTCTCAAAGTAACTCTGACAATGATTTATGAACGCAGGAACACTTTAAGAACCAAAACACACTTTGTATTCAACGCCTCTTTTACCCCTAAGGTGACTGTGGATCTCTGTTACACAGATGATTAACGTTAGGACAAACCTCTGCAGCTTTGTTTACCATTATTCACCTGAAGTGACCTTTAGCATGTATTAACCATGTGCTCACAGACACACCTAGGTCATTAGCTCTTCTCCACTCCAAGCTCATGTGTCTCTCTTTTGTTCTCTTTTCCTATCCACCAAATATCTCCTTCACTCTCTTTTCCTCCCTGAAGCCTCCTCCCAAACCTGCACCGGGATCTCATAAATCAAAGCCGACACTGGCTGCTCCTGCTCCTCCGACCTCTTGCAGCCTCACATACAGATTTTATTGTGACTTCACCAGTTGAGTTTGCACCAGTAATCATCATAATATTTCCCTGCAATCATTTTTTCTTTTTAAGTTCCTGTATGTAAGCGTTATACATACTAAATATTTCAAGGCAGCATCAAAAAATTATCACTTTTTCCTTGTGCCACGGCCAACATTCCCAGAAATTTGTCATGAAAACCTGTTGGGCACTTTGAAAAAATATGGAAAACTGCCCTGTCTCGCAATGTAAGGAATCCTCTAAGAAATTCCCGGATCCACATCTGGATGTGGATCACCAAAATCTAACCTCGTTTTCCTTGTGCCATGACTTAGATTCCTTGAAAATGTCGTCAAAATCAGTTAATTACTTGTTGAATGATCCTGTTCACAACTCAACAAACAAAGTAACAGATGCCGTCTAACCATAACCTCCTTGGTGGAAGTAACTTGGGAATTTCTTATTGATCCTTGCACGTATAAACAAAGACCAAAACAATCCTTCATAGAGGGAAAAAACAAATGCAGAAAACAGTGTAACTGTTTTCTGCATTTTGTGTAAACAATGAAACTATGTAAATTCTTGAACTTTCCTTTTCTAAGAGTTTTCTCCTGCTACTTACAGATGAAATCAGATCACTAAATAGAGAGCACCAGGTTTACAAGTCAGTTAAACTAATTTCTTTTATTCTGTCAATACAGGCCCAATAGCCCAGTCAAGTGCACTGTCTAGTTGGGAACAAAGCTGTCTGAAAGTAGAAACTACTGTAACTCAGCCCAATAGCCACTGCCTGACTGGCAAAATGGCCTCTAACTCAGATATAAACAAAGGATGTTGAATGGCACTATAAAAAAGGTACAAGCACTCTGAGAAAGGCCATTAAGAGCTGGTTTATGAAGGATCAAAAAAACCTACCTGAGTCATTTTAAATATTAAAAAAGCATGGCACAGACATCATATTAAGCTGAGAACATGGAAAAGTGAGTGAGAGTGTGCAAACTATGAAATCAGGGAATAATTTTTCACCTTTAAGATTATTTTTGGAAAGTCTCACTCAAACATATTTGCTTGTTTTTATGTAGTGTATATTTCAAAAATTCTAGCACCTCAGTTTACAGTCAAAAAGCCCATTATTTCCCTGGTGTAACACAAACATTTGTCTTCATCTGCATGTGAAGCATCAGTACCAGAAAACCACCTGACTCCTCATGAGGGCCATGCTGACTGTCACTTCCTATGAGTAATACATCTGTTGGAAAGGACATCATATAAACATCCTTTAACACAACCAGCTTTAGTTCAAGGTACTACCGCAGCGGGCTGCAGCTGCTTCAAAAACTTCAATATCAGCTTTTTCCTTAAAATATTGGACAGAGTCTTTTCATGAAGAGCAGAGCAGTCTAGCCGAGAGATAACAGCCCCACCTCCTCCCAACACTAACAAAACTTTTAAGCTCCTGTAAGTCAAAGGAAGGAGACACAAAGTCCAACATAAGCCGCCATTTCAAGGTGAAACACTCTGCATCGCGCCGACTGAGGTTTTATATTGCTAGAGCACAAATCCCATCAGGAGACTCTACCTGAGGCTGCTCCGTCTTCATTGTGCTGACTTGCTGTGCTGTGGATTCTGTCACTGAGCTGCATTTCCTAAACACAGGATGAATTGCAGTTGTCAGCTTTTATAGCAGGGTGTAGTGGATTTTCTGACGGGTGGGGTAATCAAAACTTATTTCTCTTACACTCCCTCAGCATAGGTGCTATACTCCTGAGGGTTTCCTGAAATATTAGGGATGAATTTAATGTGTAAACGTACACATCACATTTTTCACCTTCACTATATTTTGACTTTCACAGACAAGCTTCTGAACACAAAGCTTCTGAGTTAAAAAGAAGGTAATTTCAATTAAGAACAGCAAATATCATGACACATTTGAGAGGCAAAGACATTTAGGGGCTTCTGACTGTTACGGACAACAGATAAATAGTTCCCCAGTTGTACAGATCAGCAAACGACTGAGGTGATTTTCACACACAGCTTCAAATTTGTATATTTCCTTTGGATCGTTTCATGTTCAAACAGCAGCATTTTGAAGTGGGCTGAGTCCAAACCAAGACCCTCAAAAGACCTGAGCTGGCCTTACTCTATTACGTCACATCCAGCGTTGCTATGACTACAACTGCATTATGGGAAGAAAGTTAGGAGGCTAAGCTCCAAGGGTTCGAACTTCAAACTTTCCAATTTCTAACAGAGTGCACTTTCAGACTGAGCCAATGATGGCCAAAATTACAGTTACTATTTTATTTACAAGTGGAACAAAAACACTTAAATAAGGAGGTTTATATCAAGATTTACATCTTTGACTCAAATGTAAGTCGTAATATTTAATTTAATAAGCTAAATACAGAATTCAGGTCAGACTCAGATGCATTTTTTCAGTAACAGAGTTTTTGTGGTACTTAGGTTTATTGTCCCACACCAGTGTTCTTTGTAATGCAGAGAAAAGTATAAAAGAAACAGTCAGAGCAAATCACAGCTCTATTGTATTATAAGTTTTGCCATTTTAAGTTTTTCCCCAGATGATGCCATGCTTATGAATATTACTTTTTACATTTGGCAGTGACTGGTGTGCCACACTGAGGGAGTAAGGGGCAGCATGTGGCCCCAGGGCCCCCAGTTGCCCAGCCCTGTTCCTACAGATTCAGATACTTCAATTTTCCCCTCCCAGTTGGCTGACTACCAACTTCCAGCCAGTCACCAGCCAATTACCAGCCACTGGAAGTCCCCCCCCCGCCCCCTTCCCTTGTGTTGTGGCAATGCATTTGCAGGGTGTTTCCATGAGATGGTGCTTCCATCCATAGCCTCAAACTTTTCCTTGGTTATTAGAGGCCTAACATTCACAATTTATGACTGTCAGAGAGGGCATGCCCCACCATGGACCAGTCAAGACTCTGTTTGGGAAACTGGGGAAGTTTTAAGAGGCTGCATCTGTAAGTATACATTCTGAATACAAGACAGTGATTGTTGTCTGTGGCTCAGTTCAGACCAAGAATTCCAGATGAAATGAGTTCGAACTTTGGCTTGTCTTGTCACACAACATACGCCTCATTCAGGTATGGATTTCTGACATTTAACAGCAGGGGAATTTCAATTCAAGCATTAACTATTGAAGCCAATACATTAGAAACTAGAAAGCACTCGAAGAGCGCAAACTTCCACCAAGATAACTCACATATTGCTGTTACCTCTAAAATCAATAGTTCAATGATAAATTTTCCATCACAATATGATTCTTTGACCCTAAAAGCCCACACCTAGCACTCAGAATCATGTTGATATCATTATTAGTTAGACAGTTATTGAGAAAAAATGATTGTTCTTTAATGGCGGTTATCTAGATCACCACCAAAATCTAATCATTTTTAAGTTGGGCCATTACCAACATCTCCTGAAAATTTCAGCAAAATCTGTCCAGCAGTTTTTGTGTAATCAAACATACAAACACATACTGGCAAAAACATAACCTCCGCGGCAGAGGTAAATATCTGGTTTGAATAGGGTTCAGGCCCTTTTATATAATTTAGGGGACGGGCCAGGACAGTTTGGGCATGGACAGAACGTTGGGCTGGATTTTGTTGCCTTATCCAAACTCTACCCTGGGCACCTTGTTGGTCACATGACTGAAAGCATCAGACATTGGTGTGCTCAGAATCACCAAATATTTTTTTAAACAGAAGCTGCATCATGATCCTCAACTCAGGCAATTCCAATTCTACCCAATATATCTCCACCACTGTGACACTGTCTTTCAGTCCTTTCTGCCCAGTGTGTATTTTTGCTGTCCTGATAAATAAATGAATGTGTGCATGCTGTTCCCAGGTAAGCAATTCAGCCTCGGACTCCATCGTGTCTGCCTGAAATATCACCTCCATCCTTCCTGCTGCTTCCTGGCTCACAGAGCATCAGGGCACCATGCAAACCTCGTTTCTCTGCCTCGCAGTTCATCTATCATCATAAAACACTGCAGGGGCCATGATGTCTGTATTCACATTTCACTGCATATATTCTCCAGCCAGGATCATTTAAGAGGATGAGAGATTCAAATCTCACCACAGTCTTCCATCCATTTCTTGATGATGAACGAGAACAGGGTGTATTGATTCTCTTAGGACAAAGTGTATTCTCTTTTCCCTCTTACAATGAGGTTAAAGGTCAGGGTCAGGAGCCTTCAGAAACAAGAGCAGGGTTCCAGGTAGCAATTCTGTGTAACATTTATCAATGCCCAATTAGTTTTGCTATGTAAAGGTGTCAGATTTATGGGGATGAAGGTAGCTCGGGCAGCATTTTGCTGCTATTGTTCAATCCCTCAAAATTTCACCCACACAGCTCATAAATCCCACTGCTTGTCAAAAACAGATTCCTCTCCTTGTTCCTTTTTCTCCTTAAAGGTAACACTTGGCCTTTACTGGCCAAGAGAAACATGTTGTGGGCTTTGTCTTCAAATCCTTCTTTCACTCTGTCACAATCTGTCAGGACTGTCTGAAAGCTTGAAACAGTTTACCCCTGAACAACAACAGCGCCGCGAGTAAAGAAGAAATACTGCACAAACCTGACAAAATCTAAAACCTGCTCTCAAAGATGTACTTTAATGGAAAAAGAGCATCACAGCAAGTCTAAAATAAAGTGTACAGGACCAATATGAGTGCAGTTCTTCTGTAATAATGTTCTGGTTTAAAGGTCCCATGTCCTGCAATATCAATTTTCGTTGCTTCTAATGTTGTTGAAGAGAAGCATGTCACCTTTTACTAAACTCTCAGTTCACAGAGAAATATGACTTTTTGAAGAATATGTCCCTTAAAATGCACCGTTATTTAATTCCTGGGGTTCACGTTGTAAAAGCCCCACAGTCTTTACGTACATGTGTGTTCACTGCTCACCACAGGCAGACCCTTTGACTTCCGTGAAAGTCTGTTCCACTATCTGAAACCTGTCCTTTAACCTTGCAGTGCAGCTGGATCATCCTGATTCAGTGTCTGTAATCAGGCAGATACGTCTTGCCAAGCTCCAGTATACAATGATTGTGTTTGGTCCAAAGCAGCATGGCCCAATCAGAGTCCTTTAGAGCAGGAGGAGGTGGGAGGTGGGAGCTACGAGCAGGACAACAGCAGGAAGTGACTGCTTGGACAGAGGTTAGCATAGATGCTAGAAGTAACATTTTCCTCCCTCTTTCAACAAGTATTGGTAAAAGTTTGTTTTATATAGTGGCTTATGTTTTGTATTTTAAACTGTGGCAGTAGCGTCTGTTTACTACATTTTCTGATTGGCTTGTAATTAAGGATGCACGATATTATCTGTTTGATATTGGTATTGGCTCATATCAGCCTAAAAAGTTAAGTATCGGTATGGGCCGATATTGAAATTTTTGCAGATATTTACAGTTGATATATCGGCCACACATATCGGCCATATATCGTTTGGAATATCCGGAAATTACACAAATGTACAATGTTGATGCACCATCTCATCACTTTCAAAATCAAGGGTTTCATTTTTGCAAGAGTTCACAGCTGTTTTTCTTCTTTTACATCTGCTCCTCACAAAAATATACTTTGACACTGTAAGAAACAAGTCAATTTTTGTTAAGTACAGAGCTTGTGCTCTTGACCAGAAATATTGGTATCGGTAACGGTGGCATTGAAATAAAAAATATTGGCATATCAGCAAATCAGATATCGGCAAAAATCCAATATCGTGCATCCCTACTTGTAATAAATATGACTGATGGTAAAACTGTCTTATCCCCCCCATCAAATCAGCGCAGAGCTCATATTATAGCCTCCTGTAGCCTCCAAGCCCCCTCAGATCTGAACGTTTCCAAAGAGGAGGGGAAAAAGGGCTGCGTTTGATCCTCTACAAAGATGATTCTTTTCCTTTTTTTATTCAACTTCAAATCCTTCATAATATACAGCCATTAATGAATCATTCATAGTTAAAACCCTTGTGGTGCATGAATACCAATTAACTGTGAAACAGTCATAGTGGGTTTTTCATTCATTTAGAAGGCACAGCAGAGGATGTACTTCCTGAGGCAGCTGAAGAAATTCAACCTGCCAAAGACTATGATGGTGCACTTCTACACGGCCATCATTGAGTCCATCCTCTCCTTCTCCATCACCGTCTGGTGCCCTGCAGCCACTGCTCAGGACAAGAGCAGGCTGCAGCGCATCATCCGCTCTGCAGAGAAGGTGATCAGCTGTAACCTGCCATCTCTCCAGGATCTGCACACCTCTAGGACTCTGAGGCGTGCAGGCAAGATCTTGGCCGACCCCTCTCACCCTGGACACAAATTTTTCGAGCCCCTCCCCTCAGGCAGGAGGCTGCGGTCCATCAGGACTAAAACCTCACACCACAAGAACAGTTTCCTTCCCTCCGCTACATCACTGTTGAACACTGCCCATGACTCCCCCCCCCCGGTGACGTGGAAACAACTTTATTTCGTTTTATTCTATTTCTATATCTGATTATCCTTATTACAATGCTTGCACCTTTATTTTTATTATTTCTACTATTATCTTTTCACTTATTGTCTGTTTGTACTTTGCACCAAGATCACCAGAGCAAATTCCTTGTGTTCCTAAGTGTAAAAACCTACTTGGAAATAAATCTGATTCTGATTCTGATTCTGATTTACCAACAGCATAAAAACCTGAGTGAAAATGCTGAAAAAAAAAAAAACAACCTGAATCATTAAAAATAAATTTGCACATTGGTGGAAAGGTTGGCATATCTTTTAGGTTCTTTGTGACTTTTTGTTGTGGAAACAGATCCAGTTGATTAACAGTGACGAACAGGAGACAACTGGGGGCTATCTTTGAAGTATCTGGATTAACATACTTAAATGAGCACCTCAGGCAAAAAGCATAATCAGTCCAACTCAAAAAAGAAGCTTAAACTCCACTGCTCTGCTGACACAATCCTCCTTTGTTCATTTGGCTCTAAACCCATGATGCAATGCAGTGAGTGTTTTTTCTAAATGTCTTAACAAATATGTTTTAATAAATGTTTTCTGCCTGCAGTTGGGCTATAAAAAGGGAAAGAGTCAGGAGGATTCTAAGAGCCAATAACTGATAGGGGCCCTCAAAAATATATAATTTTATGATTATTTTTGAATATAAGGTTATAAACTTTTTGTCATAGGCATTTCAAGATCTTTTTTCACTTTAACGTAGGGATGCATGATGTTGGCTTTTTGTCGGAATACGTTATGTCACGTTATGTAAAACTTACTTTGGCTGACATTGATTGCAATATATAGAAATAACCGACTTTTTTAGATTACAACTGTTACATGCACATACATTTTGGACAGTGACAGTGAAATCTTGCTTTATCTGCCTCTTTAAGAGCTGCAAACTCTGTTGATATAAAATCTTCCTTTTGGGAGCTTTTACTTACAGTTCAAAATTAACATTCACATTAAATTTTGCTAAAATTTATGCAAATGTATCAGGCTAAGAAATCGGCAGTAAATATCTGCAGTAACTTTTATATCTGCAGATACCGATATTTAGCTTTATAGCAATTATCCACTGGTACCAATATCATACCAATAATGCTTTGCATCCCTTCTTAAAATACAAAAAATACCAGGCTTTCCTTGTTTTTAATTGCAAAAAAGTAATAATCAAGTATCTTTTGCATTGATTAACTATTAATTTATCATTAGTATCCGCTTTCTTTGTACCCGGCAGGGAAGGCCTGTTAAAGTATATGGGACTTCACAAAACAGTTCATAGAGTAAGATAAATGATCTGCATAAGTTTTTAGTCTTTTATAGGGTTAAAGGACCAGAGATTGATGAGGACTTATTAAATGACAAATAAAAGCATTTTAAATGCTTAAAATAGTCAAAATGCAACAGAGTTCTGTACAACACATTATCAGATTCACAATTTATCCTTTTATTTTATTTGAAAAGTGTTGACTCTACTGTTTGAGCTTATTTGTGTCTTTATACAGAATAACTTGGCTGTAATAATTATATGTGGTCCATTAAAAAATACTTTTCATATTTATTCATCAGTTTGCTTTACAGATACTTGATTTGAGAAACCATGCCAAGTTGGTCTGGGAAAGGGCTCAAATCTAAAATCTCCTCATGGGGCACTGAATTTCTGGCAGTGCCCCTGGTCGCCTGTAGCCATTTCCAATCCTTTTTTGTATCACAGCCCGGTTTATGTAATACAATATAGTCACAGACTGGCCTTCTCAAGGACGGGTACAAACAAACACATGTTGTGCAGAATTTAACTCATCATAACGCAGGATCAGAGGGAGCGATGATTTTGATTCTAAATCTCAATAAAGAGACATTTACAAGCACTTTCTCTATTCATCAGCTGTTTAAGAATGACGATGGGAGCTGAGAGTCACCAGTTGACAAAACAACTTATGAAACTGCTACACCTTCTGTAAAGACAGCATTGATACGCCCCCTTTCACAAGCCTATCCACTGTCTCTCTCCTGTCAATAAAGGTCTAAAAATGACCAAAAATTAATCTTAAAAAAAAACGAATATAAACATTGAACTGAAACACCTCCATCAGCTTCTGGCCTTCACGTGGTCCAGAGAACCTTGAACTCATCGAAACACAAGACAAACAGAGCTCTTGCCCTCTTACCTTTCTGTAGATGATCATGTTTGGTGAGTCGTCATCGGTGTCCACACTGCTCATGGATCTCAAGGACCTCATGGAGAGCAGGGGTCTGGTTGGAGTTGTCTGGACATTCTCCTTTGGCTTCTCAGACCCTTCATCTGTCTCTGTCTGCTCCACCGAGCTCGGCTGCTCCTCCTCCTCCACCTCCTGCTGCTGCTGCTGCTGCTGAGGTGCCTCAGCCATCTCTAAGGCCCCTTTGCGTCCTCTCCTTTTCTTCTTCTCTGAGTTATCCTCTCCTCGTCTTTATGTCCTGCGCTTGTTCTCTCAAGAAGCTGCTGCAGAGAGGGAGAGAGGGGAAGATAAATTAGACAGAACAACTCACCGCCAGGCTCCAGTCTCCCATCTCTCCTTTATTTCTCATGTTCTGTCAGCGGGCACAGGATGGATGAAATGAAGGCATCATACATTCTGCTGCTTTTCTCTCTTATCTCCACTCTGAGATTCCTCCCACTCCTACTCTGTCACATGAGATCGAAGTTACAGAGTAGAGAGGAAGAAATGATGTTTAAGTGTTGCTTCTTCTGTCCCTGCGGCTTTTTTTCTTTAACAGTCAATTCAATATTTTATGAGACGCTGGAAGTCTGCCACAAGTTTATTTCCAAGTACAGAGGATGGTTTTATAATAAAAAAGTTGTTTAACAAAGAGGTAATGATATTTTACTTTTGAATTCAATATTCTCAAGCAGGCAAACTTGGCTTTTTCTTCTCAATCACTTCTTAAAAACACACTTTTATCAACTGTTGGTGCTGTTATATAGTACCAGCACTCCTCCCCTGCTGCACAATGTGAAAGTGATGTTCCGACAGTTTCGCCTTGATGATGGAGATGCTTCTGGACTTGCTTTGCTTTTATCTGCATTTCCCCTTTTCCCTGTCTCCTTTTTCCATCCCACAATCTCCTTTCTTCCTTCCTTCTTCTTCCATTCCCTACACAGCTCTCCCCCAATTCCTCCCTTTCCTGCCTTTTTTGCTCTCCTAAATTTCCTTCTTTACCCTCCTCCCCATCATCCTTCCATTCTCTCCTTCTTTCCTACCCATCATCTTTCTAGTTTCCCCTTCTTTCCTTTTTTCCATGCCACAACCTCCTTCCTTTCTTCCTCTCTTCTCTTTTTATTCCCCCTTTCCTATCCTTCAATTCCTCCTTTCCCTTCCTTTGGTCCTGTTTTGTTCTCCCTTCCTTCCTTTCCTCCTTCAGTCCTTCCTTCTCCTCTATTCCTTTGTGCTTCCTTCTCCTTTCATTCTCTATTTCTACCCTTATATTCCTCAAATCACCCACTTGGCCATCCCACAGAGTCTAAGAGGTGTCCCAAGTATGTATTAAGGGATAATAACACCTAGTCCTACAAATCAGAACTTTCCTAATCAGTTTTTTACTCACTTGTCACTTTTATGATTGTCCGTTATTTCCCTGCCAACCAAGCACTGTATTATTCAACTGTTCATTAATGCACATAGCTCATCAGGCAGCAATTTAGACACAGTTTAGACAACCTGCTTAAGTTCAAACCGAGCCCCTGGATGGAGAAGAAAGGTGGTTTCAGAGACTTTGAATGTGGAATGGTTGTTGGACCCTTTGGGTGAAAATGACTTGTTGAAGCCAAAGGTCAGAGAAGAATGGCCAGAGTCAGAGATGATAGAGAGGTGACAGTATCTCAAATGACTTCTTGTTTCAACAACGGTATACAGAAAACCACTTTTGAGCATGCAGCATGTCAAATCTTGAAGCAGAGAACCACACTGGGTACCAAAGCTGGACAAGAGAAGATTGGAAATGTGTAGTTTGACGTGATGAGTCTCAATTTCTGCTGAAACATTCAGACAGAAGGGTCAGAATTTGGCACCAACAACTAAAAGCATGGATTCATCCTGACTTATGCCAACAGTTTAGACCAGTGGTGGTGATGTAAAGTAACCTTGCAGTGCAGCTGGATCCCCCTGATTCAGTGTTTGTAATCAGGCAGATCCATTTTGCTAAGCTCCAATCTTCAACTGCATTCGACCCAAAGCAGCACAGCCCAATCAGCATCCTTTAAATCAGGAAGAGGTGGGAAATACGAGTGAGACGTCAGCAGAAAAAAACTGCTCCTAAAGAGATAAGCATAGATGCTAACAGAAATTTTATCATATCTTGTCTGCATTTCTTTATCAAATGAAAAATAAACAACACAACAAACTTCTCCATTGAAAGGATACTTTTGTTTAATAATGTGGTTTAGTTCTTTCCTGTGCCCTCAGCAGTAGCATCCGTCGACTGCAGTATCTGATTGGCCTGTAGTGAACATGATTGACAGAATGATCATCCAATCACCTGCTGGATATGCTGTTGAAGGTTCTGCCCTCCCCAAACACTTTCATAGGCTCTTTACCAGACAGTCTAGTGAAATATGTTGAACAGTCCATCTGGTGAGTCAGCTTAGGTGTACTGTTGTGGAGATATTTTCTCGTCAGCCTTTGAGCCTCTTGGTACCAACTGCTTATCATTTAAACCACAGCATTTTGGTGGTGATCCGACTCTGGATGTGGATCCAGGAAATGTTTACAAGGATTTGTTAACATTGCCAGATAGGGCTTTTTTTGTACACATTCTCACTGATAACTTAACAAGTCCTCAAAGGATGTAGATGACATTTTTAGGGAATGTTAATCATGGCACAAGGAAGAACTAACTTGATTTTTGTGATGATCTGAATCTGGATGTGGATCCAGGATTTTTTAAGGATTTGTTAACAGGGCAAGATAGGGTAGTTTTCCACATTCTTGGAATCAACTCACTCATCATTGTTGAAAATGCCTTGGTGGAGGTTTATACTCCCACACTTCTTGTCTCATAATTTGGTTACTTGTGTGTTTCATTTAAATAAATTTGGCTTGTTTTTATTGCATGAGCACCCAAAGTGCAATATAATATTCTGCTCTTTCTGTGCTTAGGTTGATTTCCTCCTCCTATCTTTAAACTCCTTTCAGTAATTTTAATTTGTGCCAGTTCTGGAGCCCCCTGCAGACAAAACAGTACCCTGAATCTAATATTTTGTCCTGAACATTAGAGTAGAGTTCCTGATTTAAGAAACTCTACTTTCTCAATGCTGTGGAAAATGTATACAAAAGCTGTCTCCACAGCGTGCCGTAAGTCACCTCATCTGACACCTGCCCCCTGCAGCAGTTACAGACATTAAAAATAACCATACAGAAAATCTGAGTCTTGTCACTCATTCTCGGTTTGCTGTCGTGGGTCATGCACAGACTTCAGAGCTCGTCTCAGTCTGGTTCATGTCCATCTACAGACCCCACAAAAGCAATTAAAACTGCCAATCATTTCACTCACGGTGAATCTTTGACTTTAAAAATGAAAATACAGCCTGTTTCTGCTGCAGCCGTTAGTCTCCTGGTCTGACACTGACCTGTTGGCAGCAGACATGAAAAACAAGGCCACAGAAATAGATGTTTATTTCTTGATAGTTTGGTTTGGCTCTGCTGCTCCAACAGATGTATCATCATCATCAGTCTGGCTCATAAAAGGATAAAAACTGGGTTCAGACTGCCCCTGAGTTTGCTGTTTTCAGCTCTTTGCTCACACTAACAGGTCCGAACTTCTTCCAGCTGGTTTAGAAATGTCTCTTTAAAATTGTGGATCACTTTTAGTCCATTTACCCAAGTCTCACCAAGTGGAGAATTTCCGCTCAAGGGCACTTGAAGCATAATGTAGATTTGGTAAATGGTGAATGGGCTTGCAGCTTGAACAGCACATTTCTTATCTTTTAACTACTCAATGCTCCTTCCTTTCCTGCTGCCATCACTAAACACAACCTCATGCAGCAACATTTGCTTTGAAGTCCTGCTTATATTTACACTTCCTTCACTGAAATGGTTAATTATTTGTGATTTTTTTCTTGATTAAACACGTTAATATTTCTTTCTTGCCCTAATTGGTGGAGCCATGGGCATTTTCATCTCTTTTTTATCTCCATTCTCATGATATTGGTGATTTTTTTGTATCATGTTTCAGTGTGAAACTGTTTTGTAATCCTCTTGTCATCATGGGTGTCAGTCTCTCTTGCTGGCTGGAAAATAATTCTACTGACAGAAACCAATAAGTGACCTGAACCAGCTTTTAGAGGCTACTATGTAGAGCAGTGTTTACCTCAGTGTTTTCATCACCTATCTAAAAAAAAAAGACTAAATTGATTTTAATGCAATGTAAAAACAATTAATAAATATGTATCCCGCACAGCTCTGCTCACTGTGCAACACAGACACACAAGCCTCAGTCACGCTGCCATAATATTTACGCCCTGTGACACTTCGCCTCTGCTCTTAATGTTGCTGAGACAAAATAGGGGGAGTGTTGAACCCCTCATTCATTGTGCAAGACAGTTAGATGTAAACAAACATGCCTGCAAAGGAGAGAGCAAGAAAAGGAAAGCACAGTCCACATTTAAATCTATTATTTGGATCTATTTTGGACTTTGAAGGAGACATAAGAGATGGACATGACAGGGATTGTAAGGTGTGACCCATGAGAGTAAAACAGAGTGGACATAATAAAACTCACTTAAGAGATTATTTTTATTCTACCCCATAATTATACTGAAATACGTCTATAATTACATTTTAATGGAATTCTGTCTTTTTTTTTCTTTTGGGATGTAAATGCAGATGATCAAAAGTTAAAATTCACAACATATCCTGACGTTAAGTCTCAGAATACTTTGCATATCTTACAATATTAAGAATCTCAAGTATAATCAAGTATCGTAATAATATTGAATCTTGAGGCCTCCGGTGACTCCCACCTCTTGTAATAAAGGGGAAATATTGGGGAGAGGGGCACGCAGACTCAGCAGTGGACAGGAGTTTCTGTGACTGAGTGTCTCTGCCTTGTGGGTATAGGGAGCATGCGCCATGTTGTGGGAATCCTCATATGGTACTATGAACTGACACATAACACCCTCTCAATTATAGCAAAAATCATAACAATTATTTAATAGATATTGAGATCAGGATTATGAAACACAATTACTCACTCATTCTAAAACATGTACCAACTGCTTTCCTTAAATGTACTAATGCTTTTGACGCTATTATTCTGAACATTAAAGAACGGGCAATACATAAAAATAAACATGTAAAAATACAAATACCTCAAAATAATACTAATAATACTAAAGGGAATGGAAAAAGGTTGACATGTAATGTGCCACAGTAGTTTTTAATCTCAACAACTCAGTGTTCAAAATTGTGCAAGGCAGTCATTTTGACTGAGATTAAAACTCAATTATTTTCCCAGCTCTACAAGATACTGTCCAAGACAACAAGACACAGCTCCAACATGTGACAGCCGGAGCCGGGGACTGGACCAAATCAGCACTTGAGCCACAGCCAACACTTTGTTGTCACAAAAGTTTTATGGAAGGAGAAAAAAAAACACATTTTTAAATGAAAGGTAACATTTTTTGGTCCAAAATAAATAAAGAGAAACCAAATCATCTCTGGGCAGCATATTCGAATGAAGCATCCTTAAAAGGCTGCATTCTGCTAAAAGTTAGACACGACGCCACAAAAGCGACGGAGGGGAGGTAGAGGGCCGAGGGACAGAGGAGGTAGAGCTTCAGGAGAGGTTTTATGGTCTGAGAAATCAAACTGAGGGCAGAATCTACGTAACATCATTTCCGACAGTCTCACACAGAGATGAATTCAGGCGTATCTGCGTGTCTTTAATTTTATAGGTGTTTTGTCAACACAAATACTTTCAGGGGCCCGAAAATGCACATTTTTCCAAAAATGGGTCTTAGAGTGGATAAATTTGAAGCACCGGCTGAGCGTTTCCATGTGGACAACGAATATGGATAGTATAAAAAATGATGACGTCATAGGCCCACCTCTCCCTAAACAACAAAAAGAAAATGGAGGAATACAGTGTCGCGTTCATACTGCAGAAGCTATTGAGCTTGCTTTGGCTTTTACAGCCAAAAAATCCTCTGGACCTCTACAACCACCACGAGCAACAAGAGGACATGAAAAACAACATACACCAAGGTTTGTTTACATATCTCATGATGTGTGCACATGCTCCATGTCTTCTTCTCTGGTTTTGGTGTCTCTGCAGCAGTGTTACAGTGCCACTTACAGGCCTGGCATATGCACTACAGCGTTTTCAGTGTTTTTGTGTAGACAGACACATTTCTTGAAGTGATGCCATCTTCACAGATAATGTTTTCATAATGCAAAAATGTTTTTGTCTCTGTGTGGACAGGGCCTTCTGTAACTTAAACTTTGTAAATCAGACTGAAGTTCTTGCAAAATAAATCTGAGTTTTTTGGATTCTTTTTCTCACTCAGTTATATTTACAAATATTCTCACAAAGCTTTTATGTGAAGCCTCTACTTTGTAAGACATTAATGTTTTTCTTTGGTCTTTTCCATCCATCCATTCCTCTCAGCAGCAGGTCTTGGTCCAGGGTCTTTTTAAGTTGCAAACACCCACTTAAGCAGACGACATGCAGTCTTCCTATTCAGAAGGCAAATCTCCCTCCAGTCAGTTTAAAGGTGGTCCCCTCTTCGCTCTGAGCTGAATGGAGAAATAAATGGTCCCAGCTATGTTTGGGGTTGTAATAATCAGGTTCAGCGATGTAACCTCACTTTGACATGTCGAGGAATAGAAGGCTGTAGGAGGCAGAGATCTATTTGGGTGTTTGAATCATCTATTTGCCTTGCCAACGCCTATGTTTTCTCTCTCCTCTCCTCTCTTTTCTTCCTGCTCTTGTCTTTTCTTGTCTGATTTTAATTAAATTCCCTCTCTGTTCTTTCCTCTTTTCTTATTTCACCTTTGTTCTTCTTCTGTTCCTCTTTTCTCTGCGCTCATCTTTCCTCAGGCGTCAATATTTTGACAGCCTTCAGACCATCAGAAAAGAGCTGACAGGCCTGATTTATGGGATGCCACACTGGTGTTAATGTCCATACAGCACGGGGTCAGACAGTGTGATGCTGGTGTCTCTGAGTTTTTCTCTGTAATGTGAAACAGGAGTGGAAAAGATACTTGTTATGCAATATTTTTCTGCATTCAACAAGCAACTGATTTGAATAACTTACACTTTATTCAAGCACTTCTCTTTGATAAGTCTAGACTCCATGTTATTATTGTCATTTTTGTGTTTTCTTCATTTTCATACACTTGGTGGCTTAGAAGGTCAGATGATGAAAGATTTCACTGAAATCAAAAATCTAACAAAAAATGCAAAATATCTATCTATCTATCTATCTATCTATCTATCTATCTATCTATCTATCTATCTATCCTGTATCCTCCTTTTGTCCTTTCATTATACAACTACCTTTCTTCTAAAAACATATTATTCCACATGCTTAGCAAACCACCTTCCTTCTGTCCTTCTTTCCTACTTACATACCAATAAACTTTACTACCTACCTTTATACTTCACTGTCAACCAACAAACATACTTTCCCAAGTTCTCCTTTCCAACCTACCCCATTACCTAACCCAAGCCTACCTGCCATTAGCCAACCTACTATCATCCTTCCTCACACCTTTTCATTCTTCCTTCCTACCTTCTGACCTTCTTATCATTACCAACATGTCCGTCTTTCTCCATTACTCCCTTTCTTCCTACCTGCAGAGTTACCAATCTTCCTACCAATTAACCCTTCAACTGACCGACTTAATTGTCTACCTACCAATCTTTCTACTTTCCTTTCCACTATCCTACTGATGGACTGAAGCAACTTCAATCATATCAACCTACTTACCTACCTGACTTGACACTTTCCTTCCTACCTACCTATTTGCTTATCTCGATCCCTCCATTTCTTCCTTTCCTCCTACCTGCAGACCTACCAATCTTCATACCAATTAACCTACCAACTGACCGACCTGCCTACTTACTTGCCTTCTTACCAATCTTTCTACTTTTCTTTCTACCTGGTAGTAGTTAGGTCAGTTGAATGTTTGGGTAACCAATCAACTGACCTAACTGCAAACATCCCAACATATTCACCAAACTTCCTGCTTTCCTTCATTCTTTCCTTTCCCTCTTCCTACAAACCTACCAACCAACCCAACAACCTCTGCCTACCAAACAACCTACTAACCAACCTACCAACTTATAACCTTGCCCTATGATCTATGACCTTCAAACTCTAATAGTTTCATTTTTTCGTCAGGACAAAAACATGATTGCAGCAGCCTCAACTTCAGAAATAACAACTTCTTTGTGGCTGTTGTAAATTTGTTGTGGCTTACACTGAGAGACATGGAGTAGTAAAGCCTGTTCTTTCATCAAACCTGAAGAGATTTTGTTCAACATACATTCAATAGAAGCAGTTTTACTACACATGACAGTGTGTAATATCTGGTTTTACAGCTTCATGAAACCAAACTGAGATTTTGGATTGCCTAAAACAAACTGCTCCAGCTTCTATTGCCAACTTTGGTCCAAGCAGTAATTTGAGGTAGAGGATTGCTTGTTCTTGTGTAGATGTTGTGTGCGTGCATGCGTGTGTTTCTGCTATTGGCACAGGCATTTAGCTCCATGTCAACCAGCTCTTTAGATCAATAGTCTCATCAGCCAGCTGTTTGTGGGAGAACATACAAACCATGTGTGTTCTCAGAGGAATGCAGCGTGTGAGCGAACATGCAGCACGCGTTTGACAACCCAAACGGGACGATACTTTAATGCATCTCTGAATCAATGGCCCTCAATCTGCTGCCTTCATTATCGCCGTGACATCTGCTTAACAGGTATTACAGAGCAGTCGGCGTGCCTGCTTTGTTTCTCAGTAATGCTCAAGTTCACAGTCCCTCTGCTGCTGGAATCACATGTAGCCTTGCTGGCCTGAGATCAATACCTCCAATATTCTCTCTGACTCATGATTTTGCATTTAAATGAAATGTTCAGCTTGGAAACGCTCATCTGATCTGCCCAGATCCTGCTGTGATAGAGAGATTCAGAGCAGGTTGTTTGAAAAGCTGCTTAATTGCTTTGAAGCACTTAGGATCTCAGGTGTATTCCCAATGAGAGACAGATAAATCTGATGCAGTTTGAGACGGTTTTTACAAAAGTGGATAAAGATGAGAACTGACAAAAAGCCCAGATGCTAACCAGTACTCAGAGCACCGGGCCCAAAAAGGTGATTTCCTAAATTTAAGAGGTAAAAAGGATCCGATTTTGGTTGAGAGGATCAGAATTTGAGTCTTTCATAGCAAAACGGAGAAGGAACATTTTCTATGCAGTACACTTTCTGTTTAATGCAGTTTGTAATACTTTAATTTAGGGCTGAACATCATTTTACATCATGATCGCAATGTGCATGTGCGCATCTGACACATTACTCAGCGTTGCATTGAAACAGCTGCCATTTCTGTGTTGTTTGATGAAAACAAAAATGGCCAATCTTTTCATTTTATTTCTACAATAAAATCTCTCTGATATCACCTTTGGTGGCTTCAGTGAGTCCTTGCAAAGTTTGTGTGTCCTGTGGGTAAAATGTAAAAGCTATAAACAATGCTGTGATAATGCTACATGGAGACTTTCAGGTGCTTTTCTTTTTTTTTTCTTAGGCTTCTTTCAGTTGTAGAAATGTGGTTTTAGTGACCATCTAATCCAGAGGTTCCCAAACCTTTCACTTCAAGACCCTCACCAAACTGAATTTTTAAGGATTTTTAATATAACTTCTATTTAATTATAAACTTTCACAAAACTCCAATTGTACTTTGTTAAATTCTGTTTTAAATACACTTTTACAATGATGGGTAAAATATACTATCTAAAATATATATTTTTTAATTTCTTTGTCAACTGAAGGCACCTCAGAGGTCCCAACCCCCCACCTTCTTAATTATAGGTTACTTAACTTTTATGCCTCATAAACAGCCTTGACTGTGACAACCACAGACGCTCAACAGAGAAAAACGGCCTTTAATACCTTAAAACATGGGGCTGCAGATGGAGAATTTCCTTAAAACATTGGCAGAATTGTGGATTTGAAAGCACAGCATTTTCCCTTGAAATTTACAACAAATATAGTGGGAGGAATCATATTGTCATATTCACATAACAACATTAAAGACAATGAAACAATTTACAACCAAATATTGCTCCACAGAAAGATTAACCCCTAATTTTTAAATTCTTTTTTAATTCCTTAGCTATGGTTTATCAGTTAAGTCTGATTTACACTTCTGCACTGAGGCTACACCACAGCCCACGCTCCAGGTCTGTGTAGCCCTGAATCAAAGCAGAGGGCTATGCTAAGAGCATAACAAAACAAACAAAACAAAAACCAGCATATTAGTTTTATGAACCCCAATTCTAATGAAGTTGGGATGTTGTAAAGAAAAACAGAATACAATGATTTGCAAATCCTTTTTGACCTATATTCAATTGAAAACACTACAAAGTAAGATATTTCATCTTCAAAAGTCACATCCCTAGGTGGGTGCTGGATCCAAAAAAAACAGACAAGGAAAAGCACAAAGAGATCCACCCACCAAATAGTAACTCGCTTCAAGGATTTTTTATTTGAAATCAGTGTGCAGGTCTCATTTTGACTTTAAAGCCTGTAACACGTTGCAAAGAAGCTGGGACAGGGGCAAGAAAGGACTGGGAAAGTGGAGAAATGCTCCAGAACACCTGTTTGGAACTTTCCACAGTTTAACAGCTTAATTGAAAACAGATAAGTGTCATGATTGGGTATAAAAGGAGCATCCTCTAAAGGCTCACTCCTTCACGAGCAAGGATGGGACGAGGTTCACCTCTTTGTGAACAACTGTGAGCAGATAGTCCAAAAGTTTAAGAGCAGTGTTTCTCAACAATGATTTCAAGGAATGTAGGGGTTTCATCATCTACAGTCCATGATATCATCAAAAGATTCAGAGAATCCAGAAAAATCTCTGCACACAAGCAGCAAGGCCAAGAACTAACACTAAACCTTCGATCCTTCAGGTGAAACTGCATTAAAAAACAACATCTTTGTGTAAAGAACATGACCACATCAGCTCAGGATCACTTTAGTCATCAACAGTTCTCACAGTTAATGAAAGTAGTGCCATAGCTTTTTCTTTTAGGTTCCCTTTAGCTATCTTCATGCCTTTTACTGCAAATGGGAACTAGCAAAGGGTTTTTAGATGATGCATTATGAGGAATGTGGCTCTGAAATTGTTACGCTCCAATCTTTGAACAGGTCAGAAATGTCAGGTGAGCGTTGGCAGAACTAATCACAAACAGTGTTACACAAGACTAACACAAAGAGCAGATTATTCTACTCTTCAGGTTTCAAAAGAGTCAAGATACAGTTAGAGGAAAGGGCTGTCGGTGAGGAATGAAAGAAAACCAGTTACTTTTAATTAATATGGATAAAGCTGGGGAGCGAGGGAGGAGAGAGTAATCCTTTCATATTCTTCACTGACGGTTTTGTTCCAGAAATAATCCAGAGAGAGCAGTTAGAGATTAAATGAAAACATGACATTATTTTGGGGAAAAGTGTCAGATTGGTCTTCAAAAATAACTTGATTACACCCTCAAAGTCTTTTCTTCTTACCACACACTGTGCTGACAGGAAGTAGACGCGGACGAGCTGAGTTTGAAGTCTCTTCCAACATTCTCCCTCTGGACCTTCTACAGTAGAAAACACACACATTCATCCACACACACAGTTTTTTGTCACCATCCTTCCCTAACGCTGCAGGGAAGCCAGGAGGAGAAAGTGTGGATGTTTTACGCTGTGGGACGGCGGTAAAATAAAGGACACCATCAATCCAGCAGCCTGCTATATCCATGCACAGCAAGGGGGGAAATGATAAAGGTCCTGATGCAAGAAGTACAGCAACAGGGCTCCAAACACAGCGGAGTTTCACAAGAAGAATAAGACATTTTTGAGTCTCTAAAATATTAAACTTCCCAGTGTTCCAAATGTTTCCCTCAATAAATCATCAAATTAAAGTGATCTAAATAAATCTCTGCTTTTGTAGATGATGTTCTTCTGTTGCTTTTTTCTGGCTGGGACCTCCAGCAATCATCGGGGCCCTTCCAGATTGATGCGATGGGGTTGAGATGATGAAGCAGCACCTCCAAGTCCAAGGCCATGGTTCTCTGCCAGGAAAGCGCCCTTCAAGAGGGAGATATGTCTCTATCTTTAAATAAAGGAGTTCAAGCATTAGTAAATGGGATCTTGTTTAAGAGAGAGGGTAAACTGGATGGAGAGAGCTTTTGACAGACAGATTGGTGCAGCGTCAGCAGTGTTGCAGGTGTTGTGCTGGAGCGTCGCAGTGAAAAGGGAGCTGAGCTGACTGGCAAAGACTTTAATTTACCAGCCCATCTATGTCCAAACTTTACCTACTGCCATGAGCTTTGAGAAGTGACCAAGAGCATAAGACCTCAGAGACAGGTGATTGAATTAGCCTTCTTCAAAGGTTTGACCAGTAGGTCTGAACAATGTAAGAAAAGCAGGTGCTTTATTTTGAATTAATTTATTTTATTTTGAAGGCAGAATATATTTTTGCTCCACTTCTGACATGTTTTGGTGAGAGTTTGATCAATGAAGTGACTTACATTTTGTATTTTACACGTGGCAGTAGCGTCCACCTATTACATTATCTAACTGGCCCGTGATGAATATGATTGACAGAACGATTGTCCAATCACCTGCTTGATATGCTTTTGGAGGTTCTGTCCATTCCCAAACACTTTCTATGGGCTGGTGCTTTGATGAGCATGCGGAATATATTAAACAGTCATCTGGGGTGTCTGGTTGAAAAATTGTAATAATTCAAAACTAGCCAGTCAAATGACCACAAAAACTCATTTTTCTTATATAGCTGCTGTGGTCCACGGTGACCTGAATAACAACAAAATGCAAAAACATAAAGATCTTTTTTATGTTTCTTTAACAGTTAATACACCAGTATGTAGAAGCTCTTTATCATAAATGACAATTTTAATGATAACACAAATAATTTTGTTATCCATGAATTTTCACACTTACTGTTGTGCAAAAAAGGAACAGAAAAACAGTAAAGCACATTATTATTTCTTTATGAAGATGTTAAAATGCAGCTATTTACTTACATCCCTGAACGGAAAAATTAGTTTTAGTGGTTGAATGCTATGTTTAATTCATTGCTGACTTCTCAGAGAAGCTCAGTGGTATAAAAAGATGAATTCGGTTTTAAATTCAGAATGTTTGTCCAATAACAAAAACATTTTCAGTTTGAAACATGTTTTTGATTTCTAAAATATTTGTGTTTTCTTGTTTTCAAAACAGGTGGTCTAAATAAAGCAGTGTAGCTGAGGGCCCCCACGAGGAGCCATTGTCTTTGGGAATCACTGCCTTACATTTTAGTGGAACTAACATTCTCCTCATACTGTAAGGTTTTTTGGAGCTCCAGAGCTGCTCTGTGTGAAACCATGAGATTTTCATGAAAGACAGAATCAGACCAAAAACAGCAGGAGTGTTCCCCCAGCCTGAACAAGGCGTGACAGGACAGACCACATGGCATCATCAATAATAAATAAGCCCCACAGAAAGAGCCATAATGAGTCTGGAACACCAAGATGTGCTGCTGGGTGTTAAGATGGAGCTCAGATTTACATTTTAATACAAGTTTACTGCGATAAAGTTTGATGGATGCTTCAAATGCACATAAAACACACCGTGATCTCTCCTCCCTCACAGGACCCCTCCATCCCCCAAACTGCACACACTTGGACCTCCAGCTGCAGACTGGGAGCTGCTCGTCCCCTCAGATGCCTAAAAACTGCGCGTCTTTCTCCTGCAGCCTGATTGACGCAGAGTGCACGAGCACACACCAACACACATTCATTCTCGTGGTGCCCTTAAGTGTCACTTAACTTCCCGGCACGCGCTTTTCAATCACAGGTGAGATCAACAGCATCATGCCTCGTGCGCACTCCCTTCCGCGCTCTCATACATCTCCGATATACAGTTATAACATCAGCTCAGCACATAGCAGCACTCAGTAACAGAAAGCCCCCCTCTCTTTGACTCATACTCTGACTCTATCTGTCTAAACGTGACCGCACACTCTTCAGCCGCTCTCCCCCGCCTGGGTCTTACCTCTGCGCCGGCTTCTCCCTCGCTCGGAGCTCCGGAGCCAGAAAAGAGGCTTCACCGCGGACACATTAACACCGACCCGCCAACGGAGCTGCTGCACAGAGAGAGAGAGAGAGAGAGAGAGAGAGAGAGATCAGAGTCAGGGGCGCTGCCAGAAATCCTGAGCCCCATTAAAGATATCACTTGGGATCCTAACTCAAAGCAGCTCCTCAAAGTCTCTCAAACGGAGCGTCTGTCAAGCAAATAAATAAATAAGTTGATATGATGAAAAGAAAAAAAACATGACTCTAATAATTATCACAACCAAGTTGTTCTGCTTAAAGGAACACTCCAACATTTTTGTTGTTTTCGGGTCTTGCCTCACTCCTGAGTCCATGACAAGCAGGTAGACACTTTCGACTGTGCGTCGAATAACAAGGAAGAGACAAAGTTCACCCACAGCTACTTAGCTTAGCTCAAACACTGGGAGTCAAGGGGTAGCGCTAGCCTGCCTCCGTCTACAGTCATCAGATAAACTCTTCAGCAAATCTAAACAGTCCTGTGTGCTTGTTGTGACTCGTTTTTTAGCCTTTATGTTATCTTCTACTACCTTCATATTTAGGGATGGGAACTGAAAACCAATTCCAGTTGAGAATTGTTAACCGCTCCATCAAAGTATTGCTATCATGAGTCTTTTTGCTAATCAATCCCCTTATCAATTCCTTCCACTGACAGGGTTCAGAAGCGGTCAGAATTGTGGCTTAATTTTTTACAAAAGACACCTACTGCACAACCTTAAGTGAGTGGAAACACCAGCAACTTGCAGAAGCAGTTATTTATGCTGTGATGTGTGTTTGACATTGTTGCCACTTAAAATCTACAGGTCAACATTTGTCCACATGGAAAATCTGCAGGAATCAGTAAGGGAATCGTTAAGATTGGATCGATTAGCAGGATTGTTGATAGCATTGGTATCGATAAAATCTTATCAATTCCCACCCCTGTTCATATTGTCTTCTTCTACTCCTAAACAGAGGCTTTGTTTATTGACCTACTTCCGCAGAGGTTTTCTCGAGATGTGACGTTAGCGAATGAGCCAAGTCTTTGTACCAGCTCTTTTAAGTGAACGATGAGAACCGATTCGTAGGTGTGAGTGAGCCTTTCATTTGCCTGCCATTGTTAAATGTAAATAGTCAGCAAATTTAAGAATGGCTCTTCCTGTCTATTCCTTGTTACTGGATGCACAGTCAAAAGAATGGTGTCTACCTGCTTGTCACGGACTCTGGAGTAAGGCAAGACACGAAAAGAAAAAAAAATGTTGGAGTGTTCCTTTAAGAGATCTTATGAACATTTTGTGCCATTCAGTTGTTCATTTTGGCTGTGTAGAATGAATATATTTCAAATTTCCCAGAGGATATTCATTTTTTAAAGATTTTTAGATTGTCAGATTGAGCCTAAAATGACTAAGCAACACAAAAAGGGACACATTTGCTCTTAACGACACAACATATCCCATTAAAAAGAGTAGAAAATGACATTTTTATTACATATTTATCCTAACATAAACTAATGCATTTCTTCATGTTAAGATTTCATTTTGGACAACTAGTTTTCCATTTTTATTTTTTATATTTGTCCACCAGATGGCATTTTCCTCCCATTCAAAGCATGTCGCAAAATTTCACACTTTTTACTGTTTTCCTCAAGAGTGCCTGCAAAACAATAACAATGCATCAAAATCTATGTTGCTGCCGATCACTGACCCATCTCAGGGCATAAAAATAATATTCAAATACTTAATGAAATGTATTAAAAAGGAATTCGTTTAGTTTAGTGTTTTGTTATATATATCATCAATGTTTAATATGTATATTTCAGGGTGTAATTTTAAAAGACAGACATTTGAAGTGGGAAAAAATTTTTTTTTTACAGCTGATGTTAGGGAGCTGTCATTTTTTGCCCTACGATTACGAGAGTGAGGGTTTTTTTTTTTTTTTATTTAATCTGAAATACACACGTGTTAGTGTGCTGTTTGTCTTACTGCTAAAAGCTGTTTAAATCCAGGGCAATGCCAAGCACAAAGACTGTGCAGAATGCCAAGTACAGTCTGGTTTGATTGAGGTGTATACATGCGAGGGTAAATCAATATCTAACTGTATAATCTTGCTGTGCAAGTCAAACTTTGAAAAAAATCAATACAGTGAATTTTCAGCGGGACTAACATGTAAACATGCATTTTTAAGTCCAATTTTAGAGTAACAAAATCATTTGAGTGTTTCTAACTGCATGTAAACGTACTGATTGATAGTAATCAGGAAATCACTCAGGCTGAACAATTCATCTTTGTGCTAAGATAATACTACTGACATATTAGTGAATCTCATCTGTTTCACCTGACACAGCAGTATGATCAGCACACAGTTTTACATCCAACCACTTTTGTAAATAAGACTTGAACTGAGAGAACATGATATATATCTTTGTTATTACATCTCAACATATATTCCAGTGCCCTGATTACTCTTGCAGCCCTGAGGCAAACTCTTTACTTGTCAATAAATGTATATTCTGTTCCCCCGCAGCCTTCATATATAGATAGCCTCATACAGAAATTTTTATGTCAACATTTTTATTTTATCTATGATGCCAGCAAGTCCCCACATTCTGTTCTGACGTTGCCAGTATCAAACTAAATTTAATACAGTCCATGTTTCACCAGTACAAGGAGCTAAAACATGAATAAATGAATGCATTTTTCTATGCTTCAGTGTGTCATGGTTGTGTTCACCACTGTCTTGCTGCTCTGTGAATGTGGAGCAGCCTTAACCGTGTATTTCTTAACTCCACACATTTAGAGCCTCTTAAAATAATTACAACTCCTGCTATAAATAACTGAACAAGCCAGAGGCTCCAGATGGAAACTGAAGGAAGTGTATGAACATGTTTGGGTCGGGCTGTCAAACACTTAAACTTAAAAATCATTGTAAAATACTATTAGGCAGGTTTACATGCACTGTTTAACTAAGCTATAGTTATAGCTCAGTTAAGCAGTATAACTGAGCTAATGTCTTTGTATCAGTGTATAAGCACAGTAACCTGTGCAATGTTATTATATCGACAGTGTCTGTGTCACCAATCCATTTGTGCAACAGCCCATAGAAAGTGTGTGTGGGGAGTGATCCTTGAATGATCTTCATTCACATCAATTACAGGCCAATCAGACAATGTAGTAGGCTGGCACATGACAACACTGAAAATCAAACCCTTGAAAAAAACCTGTTGTGAGAGGGGTATACGTGTCTTTCTCAGTGAGGGAAGCTTGTGCTGTGGTTCTTTGTGTTTCACTTAATGAAAAAAGAGCAGCATCCATGAAAATCTCATTACTTGCAGCCATTGTTTACAAGGTCGCAGTCTCTTCCTGCTGTTGTCAGGCTAATACCTTGCTCCTCTTTCTCCTCAAACGACACTGGATGGTCAGTGCCACCTTGAGCCTATAGAGCCAT
Organism: Cetoscarus ocellatus; assembly: GCA_037902135.1. Classification (NCBI taxonomy): domain Eukaryota; kingdom Metazoa; phylum Chordata; class Actinopteri; order Labriformes; family Labridae; genus Cetoscarus; species Cetoscarus ocellatus. Next base: position 1,445,062 of record JBAMNC010000543.1, read on the forward strand.
AAACCTACCAGTGTGATGTCCTACCATTGTTTTGCCTGCAGCTGCTGGTTTGAGGTGAAGAGCCTAGTGCTGAGCAGAGGTGTCTAAATGAATGCTGAGTCGTTGACAACATGGCACAGAGTTGCACTAAACTGAAATGAGCCTGAAAGGGGTTAAACTCTGAAGGTGCGTTCACACCGAACACAGCTTGGCGACTGAAAGCAACTTGGTGATCGAGATCGCGTCGCCAACCCAAGTTGCGTTGCCTGTCCATAAAAAGCTCATTTGGTCACTGTCGAGTCGCTCAGTGACATCACGCCCACTAGAGTTTCACCGCGATCATATCATATCATATAATAGTATGTATTAGATGACATTATTCCAACTGTATCCTTTTCACTCACCTACCAACCACAAAAAACTGCACCTGATGGCCCTGCAGCAGCATTGTCTGTCAGCTGCACCTTGAGTAGGAGTTTTCTGCGGTCCTGTCTAGGCAAAACTAATGTACTCACTAACTTAATGTTCCCACACGGACACGGTTTGACACTCTGTTAATCGGAATAAAACAGTCTGTCATGGGTGTTGTCACACGCCCACACAATGCTGATTGGCAGTCACGGCATAGCCACACGCAACATCGCCTGAAAAGTTCAAATTTTTCAACTTTGGCGACCGAGCGCCATGTGAGATCTGGTCACGGCAGATCATGGCTCTAAACTGACTTTTTATGGAGAGTGGTCGCCCTGGTCCAAGTCACGTTCAGTGTGAATGCGGCTTAAGGCTGGAGATATAGCTGCAGTTTGTCATTGTATTTGCGTTTGCATTTGCTGGCATCATGAATGTTTTTGTCTATACACTTGCCTTAGGTGATGCATGTGACTGGAGAGTACCACTAGAGGGCGCACAAAAACCTCAGGCTGTATATAACTGCCTGCTGTGTGAGACATTTACAGCAAGAGTAAAGTTGACAAAATATGCGCCATTAATCAGTGTAATCATAATGTTATTAGCATGGATGCTAAAGAACAATGGTCAGACCTCATCATTAGCATCTGAACTCAGTTTCTACATCACTGTCCTCCATGCACTGTCTCGGTGTTATGATCCCATGAGTGACTGTGTCGATGGATGACTTTTAGACATCTCTGCTTGTTGTAGTTAAAGCAAAGTGAAACTGAGGGTGAACACTCCAATTCATTGTAAAGAGTTTTTTTTAACCGTGCAGTGCAGCTGGATCCGCTTGATTCAATACAGTATACAGGACCAATATGTCCTGCAAAATCAATTTTCATCGCATGTTATTGAGGGGTTTGGGGAGCAGACGAACATGACATCTCCGCTCCATGACCTGTAACCTTTCCTTTAACCTTGCAGTGCAGGTGGAGCCGCCTGATTCAATGTCTGTAATCATGCAAGTCCATCTTGCTAAGCTCCAATCCTCAACAACTTCACTTGGCTAAAAGCTGAATTGCCCAATCAGGGGAAAGAGGCGGGAGCTGGAGACGTGACGACAGCGGGAAGTGACGGCATGTTTGAAAACAACGGTGCCTTCTGAAGCAGCTTCTGTGGATGCAGCAATATTTTATCAGAAATGGCCTCAATTTCTTCTCTGAAAGAAGAGAAAAGAAACACCACTTAAAGCTTTTCTTACAGGAAACAATGTTTTTGCTCTTCTCCTGATCGGTTTTGGTAAGAGTTTGATCTACCAACTCATTCTGCTGGTTGTGAAAAAGATGGGAAGGATTCCAAACCCCACTGTGATAATCATGTCTCCGTTGGTTGCCCTCATGAACGACCAAATCAGAGGAGCTAGGTAGCTGTGAAAATCCTTTGCAGACGATGCCGGTTAGTCTATGGTACTCATGGTTACTCAGCGATACCTGGTGAAATATGCTCTCCTCAGAAGTTTACCCGGAGAACTTGGTAGGATTGTCTTTGACGGGGTTCATGTCACATATAAGGGGTAAATGATACATCTGTGTGGTATAATTTAATGTAAGACGATAGTCGAAGGACTGAAACATAGTTTAAAGTAACTGCTAACAACAGGGTCTAGCTCCTACGTCATACTGTGACTTGATATGGATTGGTCTGTGATGAGTGTGACGGGCAGAACAATCGTTCAATCACCAGCTGAAGTTGTTTCTGAAGGTTCTGCCCCTGAAACATTTTTTAACAGCTCTTTCCCAGATGGACTGGTGAAATATTTCTGTGACGGATATGTGGAACTGTCCGTCTGGCGTATGAGGTTAAGGCTTCCTGACATGATTGTGGAAAAAACTAACTAAGGTGAAAACCAGAACAGAATTTTTAAATAGAGATTAGCCATAACACGGACTGAAAAAGCTTTTCATCTTATACCTTCAGCCGAGGTAACATCAGTATTTCACTGTTTGAGTCTAAAATAAACAGTGAAAACCAAACATGAGCTCAAGAAAATCTACCCAGTGATACATGTTAGCTCATTTTCTGTTCTACTTCAAACATCGCCTCACATCCTCCTTTTTCTCTCACTGAAATCTTTTGTAATCTCTGGTCTTGGAAACATGACGGTCTAACAGCCTGGCACCGGGGAGCTGCAGGCCCGGCAGATAAACTCTCAGCTGATGGGGACTTTTGGCCGAGCACTGAGGCACATCAAAGCGTCTGATGCAACGCTGGACTCTGAGAGGAAACTGGGTGCTTACTGTAGTCACTCTTTCACTTCAGATGTGTGTGTTAGTGAATGCAGCAGCTCCTCTCATACAGCGTGTTTACAGTCGCTTCATATCCTCACAGCTGGTGGTGCAGACTAAAAATATTTTCTGGCCTAATTCAACAGAATATTACTGGGACAGGGAGAAGTGACAGCAGACTTCAAACGCTCCTTGTTTTCTTGCTTTCTTTAAATGTTTTCTGTGCAAATGGAGAAAATAAGCGTCAATATACACACAGATCAATACATGCACTTACTAGCTAACTGTCGTCAAACGCAACATTTATACTAATGGAGCACTCAGGCCTGTTAGACTGACACGTACACACATCATGTTTACTCATGAATGGAAACCAAAGCCTCCACTCTGGACAGACTGAATTATTGAGCAACTGTAAACAGGAAGAAAAGATCCCACTGGGTAGAGTGTGTGTTTGTGTGTATTAGTGTGTAATTGTGTGTTTGTGGGGTTTCTGTTGGTAAGTGGTTGGGTGGGGGGTTGCCCCACATTTGGTCCTTTTTTTTTTACTGTTACATGTATTTACACACATAAGCACACAAAGCCAATGCTTGCACAGGCACACATTATGAAGAATTATGGATTTAAACCCTTATGTAACTTCAGTGTCAACTAAAGTGAAGTAAAGGGACGTATAAAGTGGATGTGGACCTCTATTTTTTACCTTAGCACAAGTTAAATCAAATATGTTTGGAAAAATTATTTCAGTCTATTTCTTCTCCCCTTTAATAATACCAATTTTTATTTCATAAATACTGATGGATAGCCCAATTAGTCACCTTTACAATGAGGTATAACTTGTAAGGATCCTGCATTCATGGGAGTAGCAACACAGCTAAAACTGACCTAAACCCCTGCCAAAAAAAATGTGTCCTAATCCCCTGCAACTGGAAGGTAGCGCACAGTTCCTCAGTGAAGTAAGGGTGAGAAACCAGTCTTCTTGGGGTTTTGTCTTCCTGGGATGTCCACTCTGAGGTCTGTCCTTGACTTCATCAGTCTCACAGAACTTGGTCCTAAGTTTGGAAATGGTACCAGGGCCAACACCAAATAATGCTGCCTCTCTGTGTACCAGCACCAGCATCCAGTTCCAGGGAATTTTGACACATTTTCTGAGGCACTACTCACATGTTTAGCTGTGTTGCCCATTCCACAAATTCACGATCCTTATAAGTTGTACCTTCTTGTAAAGCTTTTTAATCAGGCTTTCCACAAATATATTAAACAGTTGGTTTTAGGAGTGCACAACATTGGATTTTTGCCAACATCCCAAATACAGACATGTCTAATCTCATTGTTGCTGATATGGATATCAATACTAATATTTTCTGTCAAGAGCACAAAGGCTCCACTCAAATGAAGTGGACCTGTTCCTTCTATGGCGATAGTAAATTCTAATAGAAACAGATGTGAAGCAAAAACATTTTATTCTTTAATAATTTATCATTTTGATTTATAAAAGTAGACATTCAGCATTGGTGGGGTAAAATATTATGGTACATTTGTACATTTTGTAAATATTGCAGCTAATATATGGGATCTGTATGACTAGTTTGTATGACTAAAAAATAGTCCGTAAATATCTGTAAAAATGTTCATATCTACCTATGATTACCTGTTCTGGCAATTATCTTCGGAAAATACCATGCATCCCAAAATTGGTATTATTAAAGGGGAAAGAAAATCAACTGAAATCATGTTTACGCATGTTTTTTGGGGAGTTTATATAAAATATAAAAAGTAGAAAACTCAATATTGTTAGCTTTCAACTGCCATAACACACTCATGAAGCCATGAACTTCTGCTATTTGGGCATCAAATGCATTTAAGCAGGGGACGTGATAAAGAAAGTGAAACTTGATCAGAAGAATAAAACTGAGGGTTATTTTATATTTCCAGATGTTGTGACAAAAGAAACAACTTAATCTATATATCTCTTTTGCCAGGAGCTAGGGCAGCCATCTTTACTCTGAATTTTGGGAGATTATTTTTAATGCTCAGTTCAGAGTTTGCCGAACGACAATCTCTGATCATAAGGGCCATTTACGTTTAGCGCTTCCCCTTAAAGGTCTGTTTCAACGAGAATCAGTCAAGTCAAAGCACAAATCCTAATTGGAGGACCATATGGTAGGGGCAAGGGGTGCATCAGGACTGAGCCTTGCCACTGCAGAGGCATAAAAAGTTTTCAGAAAATTGTTTAGTATGCTAGTTATCAGAGTAAAAATGAAGGATACAAACATAAAAATCATTGGTTGTGCCATCTAAATCTTCTGAATCTGCTTTCTTTGTCAATGCCTACATCCTCACTCCTTTTAAAATTTAGGTCATGCCTCGGGCAGAGGCTAAAATGAATAAGACACAGACAAGCAGCTGAGATGAGTTTCCTTTCTCCAGGCTTTTTCAAATGATGCTCTTTTGAGTTCACATCAGCTGGTGAAGATGGTTTGTGACCCTGTCCAGTATCTCCCACTGAAAGTCTGTGAAGCTTTTCCAGGCACATCCAACCCGAGGGACTTCCTCAGGGCAGACCCTGCACTCACACAGGGATTTAATGTCCCATCTGGCCTGAGCTGGTGAGGGACACCCCAGGAGGAGAGCAAGCACTGTAGCACCAATGCTTAAATAAGCATAAAGAAAATGTCGCATCTTAATGTTGGTTTCCAAGTTTTTCCTCTATGTAAATATCCACTGCTTCTGCTGCAGGCTTTGTGAGTCAGTTCAAAGTCAAACTTTGCTCTGGAGCACAGCCAGAGAGCTGAACTCAGAGTTTTAATAATAACATGTAGCTTGGTCCAGCAGAGATGCACTATGTTGAATTATAGCACCACATGAGTCATGCATATGGATGTATGGATTATTTTCAGCGCCTTCCTCCACATTTAGTCAAAGGACAAGCTCTAACTCTTCCTCGATAATAATCTTTAAGGACATGCTAGAACTGTTTGATACATTTTGGCTCAGTCACATTTCTAAATTGATCCCTACCCCCCTGTTTTGAGATTTTCCACACCCCTCGGAGCAGAGTTACAAATGATAGCGGCTCGATCTTCTCCCCTTGAAACAGCCGGACAGAGGGAAGAAAGTTTGGGGGTTATCCATGCAGTCATCCCTTTCTCTAAAGATTTCAAGCATTTTAGCACACAGAAGAGAATACAATCGCATCTAAGACAGAAACTGCAGTGTTTAAGCTCTGTATCCAACAGCAGCACGAGAAGGCTCTTTGGATGCCTAAGAGACCTGATGGTGATGGTTTTAGAGCAGATGTTCAACAGAACTTCTCTCTCTAAGATGTACAGTGAAACAAACACTTTAAAACATGCACATGCACATTTTAGTTTGTGTTTCTCTCCTAAATAAACTTCTCCTGCTTCAGCAACTGTTTTGATCCGTCCTGTCAAAGTCTCTCTTTTCCGGTGTGTACTGGTTGCATATGATTTCATCAGCCTTCCCCACTCGCCCTCAGTGACTTACCCTTAAAATTCGCTGCCGCATTCAAACTTCAGCTCACCAAGACTTTACAGAGGAAAAATACTAAGGCAGACTATTGGTCAGGCGTCCGTAAGTTCCACTTCAACACATCCTTTCTGTCTGTGAGTGGAGCTTAAGTTCAGTTGAGATGACGTGCAGTATGCCAGCAACCCTTATGAGGCATCCTCAAAGTTTCACGGTCAAACGGCTGACATTTCATGGCTTAGTCCAATTTTATAGTCGTTGGTATTTCCTTTAAATATTGTAAAATGTCCATTCAACTAAAAGAGCCCATGTTCTGTCTTTACTGTGGGTTCATTCACTTTCAGTGACTGCAAGAGGATATTTACAATCACAAATGCTCAAAAAACCTTCCAGATTTCTCATACTGAGTTCCCTAAATCCCCCTGAACCCCCAGTCTGTCTGAGACACCCTGTCAGAGCTCCTGACACTTTAAGGCCCCTCTTCCCCATCTGGGCCCAGTCCACTCTGATTGGTTGACCCGTCTACTCTGTGGTAATTGGCACTGCTCTGTCAACAACTTTGCCACCTCTGCTCTGCACTGGGCTTGTAAGCCTGAGCCAATGGGCAGACAAAGCAATGGCAGGACGTCACTCTGGAGGGTCCATACAGGGGGACCGGGGAAACAAGGCAGCTACTGGTGCTGTATAGAGGGGGAGGGGGAGAGGGAGAAATCCAGATGTGCAACATTTTTGTCTTGTGCATTGAAGACCTCTTTCACGCAGAGGCAACATGTTAAACACACTAAAGGGCATATAAAAGCATTATATGGGTTCTTAAACAATAACTTAAACCACATTTTAAAGGTCAAAGTCTAAGATTACTGAACCTCATGTTCATGTGAAGATGACATCTCAAGAACGCACTAAATATTCTTTAAATGCTACACAGATGTCCACTTTGACTCTGCAATGAACCGGTCAGGTTTTGCTGGTCAAAGGTCAAACTTATAAGCCACTGGGCCTATTCTGCCCATACTTGTTGTTATGGCCCTGGTCACATATGTCAAATATGTTATACATTGTGCAGATGCTCTCTTCTGTGTGTGTGTGTGCATGTGTGTGACGAGTGAGTGCTCTGTCCGCACAAGGATCTCTGCCGACATTCAGGTGGCCTCCTGGGATTGACTGGGGAAGTGGGTCCGGCGAAGGATGAAGCAGTCCTCCCACTTGCCCAAGAACTAACTATGGCCCACTCAAATATCCTCAGCCAGGGCACAGAAGGCCACCAATCTGTTCATTATAAACTTTGTCGACTGTGTAATTGTTTCTACCTTTTTTGGATGAGTTAGTTTTTGGGTAATTCCTTAGGTTGCATGTGTGCTGCCTTTTGTTATTGTACCCCATTTGTTTAAGAACTCGCTTTCAGTTTGTTTTGTAAATAGCTTTTTCCTTGGTTTAGTGAGAAATAGTGTTATTTAGAATTTTGGTCTGGTGTTTGGTTTTGGGGACTGAGCAGTGATATCCCTTCCTCTTTTTTTATAGATTTGATTAGATTAGATAGAACTTATAAATCTCTTGGGAAGACTCCCTCAGGGAAATTAGGATTCTAGCAGCAGTACTGTATAGCAGATAAAAAGATGTATAAATAAGATAGATATAAATAAAAATATAAATAAAAATACGGCCACTGGCTGGCTACTGCTCCCTCCCGTCCTCAGTCTTCCTGTTCCTCTTCCTCCGCTCAAGAGAGGAGTTGTACAGTCTGCTGGTCTGAGAGACAAAAGTTTCTCAGTCTGTTTTCCCTGCATCATGTTATACACCTGCCCCCTAGACTCTTGTGTAACACTTGTGAACACCTTGGGCCCTAATTTCCTGGCGCAGTGCAGGGTGGCGCACCCTGCGCAGTGGTTATCTCATCCAGCGCATCACCATGCGCAGCCCTTTGGTAGACCGGCTGTGCCAAGATGGATATGGCGGCGCACCAGGGGGAGGTGTCGACAGATTCAGCTTGGCACAGTGACAATGGGCTCACCCCGCACAGTAGTAATGTCGTCCGGCGCACCACCGTGCGCAGCCAATTTGGCATATTTGGTAGGCCGGCTGCGCCAAGATGGGTGCGGCGGCACACCAGGGGAGGTGTCGACAGATTCAACTTGGCGCACTGACAATGTCTGCCAAAACACTGCGCGAAAGGTGTGCTGAAAGCTCGCCAGCTCCAACCTGGTCTATTCTCGGCGCAGGCGAAGGGCGCCGGGTGCAGTGGTAATTTGGCTGACAGGCGCACAGTGCACGCACATCACCAAAACCTCACAGGCAGGTATCCAGAGTGTCAGGCACATTTCAATGCAATAAACAATCACAGCAACCACTATTTAATGCAACAGTCTGAACGAGCACATACATTTGTATCTATACTAATTGTCCCGTCACATCTGATGTCAGATCAAAGATGTTTGTCATAATGAAAACTCAACCTGACCGCAGCTGGAAGAGCGACACAAACTAATGATTTCACATCTCTCAGCCAACCACAAACAGCCACATCATCCGATACGGAGTATCCGGCTTCTCTCATCTCATGAAATTCAAAAGAAAAGAAAAAAGAGAGAGACGCTCGCTGAATAAATGTAAGTCACTCAGTGTCTTAAGGATTTACCTATGATTGCCCATATTACTGCGCGCTTGGATCTCTCGGACCAGCACATCAGTTTCCTCCTGGGAGAAGTTTGGCTGCCTGGAGCTCCATGATGAGGTGAAACTGTCACTGCGCCTCGCCTGCAGCTCATTCAAAGGCAAGGAGAGGCGTTCATTTGATTGGCGAAGACTCGGCTGTGTTAAACCCACTCACGCCTTCTCTCCTCCCTCGTTGCCACTTGTGCCGGTGGGAGGGACGGAGGCGTGGGTGCGCCTCACTACGCTGGACTGCGCCTGCAGGAAACTTGCAAAATGCCCTGGACACACCCCGTTGGCGCGGGGCACCTGCGCCTGGTCTACGAAATTAGAGCCCCTTATCTCAAGAACACTAAAAAAGATCTTCACGTTGTACAAATGTTAGCCCTGGCTCAAGGATTAAGTTTTTACATTTTTAAAGTCAAAGGTCAGGCTTACTACGACCTTGAGTCAATATCTCTACCAGTCACACTAATATTCAAAACATACCACGCGCCCTGTCCAGTAATCAGACAAATGTGACAGCCAGGCAGCAGCTCTAGATCCAACAGCACGGGAGTATTTGGATTGATTCCTGTTTCTGGTTTGTTAATCAAGTCTTCACGAGGCAGACCAAGCCTTTGTCAGTGGATTTAGCTAATTAGTGTTTCTCAAAAGGAGATTAAAAATAGAGCGGGGAAGCCAAAGATGAGTCTGCTGGAAACACGCAGCCATCACAGACGGAGACGCCGACTGACAGGTATTGTATAAATTGACAGATCGCCTTTAAAGCGAGGAGGGACTGTTCACATCTACAACGACAGGAAATGACAAAGCTCCGACTCCCCGAGAACAAAACACCTCGGCTTTCTCCGTCTCGCTCCTTGAGTGTTTGATAAGAGCTAAGGGCCGCGTGGAGACATGAAGGCGTTGTGTGGGCTGCTGGAGAGTGTGGGATAAAGCTTCAAGAGTCCCTGCACGAAACAAGAGGAGGAAAAAGTGGAGGAATGGTCATGTTCTTCTGGTAAACACTGATGAATCTTCATGTTCTTCACTGTCAAACGGTAGAGGAGATGAAATGGAGATGCAGCCATGTGGGGAACAATGTTAACAGCGTGCCCATGGGTGAACAGTTTAAAGCCTGATGTTGACTTGTGTTTCCTGCAGAATACTTTTTATGAAGAGTAACATAAACTTAGCAACAAGTGAAGCTACCTTAATCTTATGTAGTATGCAACCTTTGTGCAAAACCTTCCTCTGGACTTCCTGTGTTCCATTTTTCTTTTGGCTGTTAGTGTTTTTATTTCTATCTTGTTTGTGTTTGCATTCAACTTTCATCCCCTTATTCTTATGGTTATGTGAGAGCATATCCATTGTTTTTATCTATCAATGATCACAACAAAATATAAAAACATGAAACATTTCCAGGCACACCTGATTATATTAAAGCAATAACAATCATCAGTCTTTACTGCCTTGTACAGTGCTTTCTCTGCAAACTAAAACAAAATTATTTCCATGTGCAAACTCCAAATGTGCAACGTTGTGTAGTTATGTTTGAAGGTAAGAGAAGTTTCCAGATTATTCATCTATATCAGGGATGGGCAACTTTGGTCACCACTAGGGCTAAATTAATGTTATTCTCAGGTTCAGAGGGCCAAATTGTTACAAATAAAAGGGAACTATAAATAATACAAGCAAAATACTTGTAATCTTACAAAACAATGTATATCTTGCTTTTGACACAACTTATATTATTATGCCCAAAACCAACAGCAAAGCTGATTTTAATAATCCAAACATAAAACTAAAGCCAATTAAAGGTACTTTTCCAATACAACAAAGGTAGTATAAACTGATTTTTTAAATTTAGTTTATTTATCTTACACTTATTTATTTATACAGGAAGACAAATTGTTGTTAAAAAATGTTTATAAGTGTTTAAGAGCCAAAGTGGCCAAGTAGTCATTAAAATATTGGGTTATCATAGGTCATCTGACTCACTTTTTTCCGAGGTGCAATAATAATGTTTTATTATTATCATTATTAAACCTCTATCCAAGTTTCAAAAATAATTTACAAAGATATAGAATGAGAGAAAAATCACAATTAAACCAAAGACAGAAAGAAATACTCAGTTAAAACATTCACATACTGCAGTAAAATGGTTTACAGTCACTGTCCTAAATTGTCCAAGAGACACAAGATTACTGATGTTAAGTTTATGTTGTAAAATGTGACACATTTTTGGAGCTTAGGAGCCGAAGGCAGGTTTTCCAAATTCACAGTGAACCCCGTGGGACTGGAAGCTTTGGACTGTCAATCGAGCGAGTCTGGTAAAGTCCAGTGTTCATGTTCAGCACAGAAGATATGTGATTGTGAACGTCCAAAAGTGAATTACCTCCAAAGAGATTATGTTTTTGCCAGCGTCTGTTTGTCTGTTAGCAAGATTATGCCAAAACTCCTGCACAGATTTTGCTGAAATTTTAAGATGTTGGTAATGGCCAGAGTTAAAAATGATTACATTTTGGTGGTGATCCAGATAACCACCATTAGCGAACGATTGTTTTTTGCTCAGTAAATGTCAAACTGATAACAATATCAACATGATTCTGAGTGCTAGGTGTGGGTTTTCAGGGTCAAGGAATCATATTATGATGGTAACTTTATCATGGAACTATTGCTGATTGATGTAACATCAATATGTGAGCTACCTTGGTGGAGGTTTGTGCTCTCCAAGTGCTTTTTAGTTTATAGATAAAAAAATGTACAAAAAATTTATAATTAATTTCCCAGAAAGGAAAAAAAATCGGACCAGTTTTTAATGACTAGTTTTAAGATATTTTCCATTTTTCATGTTGTAATGCAAAAAAAACACACAATGTAGCTTATTTGGAGTGTGCAAATGTGCAATATTGTGTGAGTGTTTTCTTTCACTCTCTCTGTTGTAAATACTATAAAAATCACTAGATCAATACATTGTTTAGATAAATACATTTGTGATTCTACTAAATCAAAAATTGGAAAAACACAATGTTTCACTAAGGAGTTTTATATACACTATTAATGTGCAACATTGAGTGCTTTAGGTAAGTTATTCAATGTTTTATCCTCTATCTTCTTTAATTTTGAACAAGTATAATGATAAACTCAATTTTGCAGTACTCTGTCTTATATAAATGTGCAAACCTATGTCTGAAGTTTTAGTTCTGAGCTGCAGAGTATGTTTTCATTTTTTGATCCATCTCTTTCTTTCCTTTTGTCATGTCATCTGCTCCTGCAAGGACAGACGTCCAGTTTTATTGACGTTTGCTGGCGAAAACTGACACTAAAGGTGTATCCACCTCAGATTTTCCTCATCAGCTCATCCCCCCCTTTGCTTGAAACGGATGTAACACGTATTTAATGGCACCCTGGATACTCCTAAAGCTCGGAGACACTGAGAAGATCTTGTCCAGAAACCCACAGTTACACATTTATCTCCCTCTAAAAGAATAATCACAGACTCATAAAGACAGCAGGCTGCAGCTCTCCCTGATCACTCTTCACTTTGCGTATTGTGCTCCTCTCTCTGAAGCAAAAATCCTTGAAAGGAACCCCAGGTGATTCAGCCCCCACATTTTCCACCTGAACCAAAGATGACTAATCCATGGCCTCCTCCGCAGTGCCCCCCCCTCCCTCCCCTCCATCCTCTCCCCCTCGTCTGTATGGACTCTGCAGTCACTGCCGTGCTGGCCTCAAACAGCCCTGAACATCGCTGCAGGTGGAGGGACTGAAACAATCACAGGTCAGTTCACAGCGGCAGAGCTGACACTCCAACAAGGCTGCTCTTTATTGAGCTTTGAGATACACTTACCATTCTCTGAAAGACGAATGACTCAGATATTTACCCCGACACTCCATGACTTAATACCCCAAAAGCTTTGTCGTGTTTGGGTTGTGAGAGAATTTTGTCTGTTGGAATCTGAGCAGACTAAAAACCCATGAGACCTTTACATACTTGTGAACTCTGAATCTTAAAGGGTTAGTCCAGGATTTTTGAAGTGCGTTGCTAAGGGCCCATGGCACTTGTAAATATGATCGTCAAGGAAAAGTCAAACACTGTAAAGAATCTTACTGTGGCACATTGTTGAGCTAACATTTGAGTCAATACAATGATATGACGAGGATTCCATGAATTTCCATCCCACTGACACAACGTCAGCCCCATTTGAGCCCAGTTTGCGTCACGTAAGCCCCGATTGAGCCCCGTCACTTGCGTTTCGTCACGTTCACTTCCCGTACGAGATACGTAAGAACAACGCTGTGAAATCGCCTTGAACGGTACACAGTCTGGGCACAATTGGATGTGCCCGGACTGTGTACTTTCTGGTCCTCAGAAAGCTTTCTGGATTGAGCCATGATCAGCCCAATCGAGCCAAAATCAGCCCAACTGAGCTACAATCAGCCCGATTGAGCCCCGTACATGCCACGCTAATACCATTTGCCTTAGGACTGCATTAGGCTTCCACTCCACTATACTGACAGCAACAGTTTTGAACAGTTCAAAACAGTTGGGACCTTTCCCCGTTCCCCGGCGTTCGTCCACGACTATACAACGCTGATCCAGATCAAGTAGCGCATGCACCACGACCAAAGCACGTTTCATCAGGATTATGACAATCGTGCACAATCGCCATGAGAAATGGGAATGTGTGACTGGGGCTTTAGGTAAACTTTGGCCTAACCTTGCTTGGTGCTGCTGATTACTGCACATATGTATTGTGATGTCCCTTAACAAACGCCGTATAGAGCAGATACACATGCCATTTCACCTCATATTCTGACACCATGGCAAGAGGATGAAAGACAGCTGTCAGTCCAGTCTGAGGACGAAACAGGACTGTGTATATATAGCCTATTATATTAATAATGTATGTGCAAGTTTTCTGACTAAACTTCAGGCCGTGGTGACATTGACCTAAGAGTGCATTCTAATTCAGTCAGAGTCATATCTACAATTATAGGATATCATATTTTCAAGCAGGAGCTGACCCTTGACCTCCAATTCTAATAAGTTTATCCCTGAGTCAGACAGAGCATTTGTGGAAATTTTGAAGAAACTACCTCAAAAAAGTCCTGATATGCTGCTTTCATAAGCAGAAATGAACATGAGGCCCACTGATGTTGACCTCTGACCTCTAATATCAAATCATTTCACCCTTTAGTCAGAGTGGACAGGTGTACGTTAGACCACGCAGATGTTTTTCAGGTATGTTAAAAAATTTGACGCATGCTGAGAAAATTTCGAAGTTTAATGCAACAGGCTTGTAAACACCAGCATGAGTTGACCTCTGCTTACGTTTGCTACGTTCAGTTACAGCTGCGTTCATCTCTGTCGTGTCCAGCTGCTTCGTCCATAGGACTGGACTGTTGTATGACTTGGGGACACCATAGCTTAAAAAAAAAAGAAAACTCCCTCAAAATAGAAATAAAAGTGTCATTAAAGGAATCCGTCATGAGTAGCTCCACTGTGCTATTTTTTAACTGGCTTTAAGATTTTGATCAGGAGAGTATGAAGGCTCATGCCTTGTGTGGCCAACCTGGATTTGATTCCAGCCTGAGCCTTGTTTCCTTTCCTGATCTCCCCTCTTAAAAACAGCCTACAGTTCCTCAGGGAAGTAAGGATGAGGAACCGGGCCTCCTGCGTTGTCTTCCTGGGACACCCACTTTGCGGTCTGCCTTTGACTTCACAAGTCTCACAGAACTTGGTCCTAAGTTTTGAAATGGTACCGGGGCTGACAGCAAATAATGCTGCTACTCTGCAAACACCAGTATCTAGTTGCAGGGGATTTTGGACCATGTTTAGCTGTGTTGGTCATTCCATGAATGAACAATCCTTATAAGCTGTACCTTGTTATTTTAAAGGTAACTTTTCAGACTTTCCAATAATGTAAAGTACAGTAACAGTTAGCATTATTAAATGGGAGAAATAGTCAACCGAAAAAAAGGTTTTCAAACTTTATTTGAGGAGTATCTTTGTGCCATCAAATATATTCTTGAACCAGTTGGGGCAGATTTATTTTTTCAGTCTCAGAGTGACACAGGTGTTGTAAATTTAAGCCCTGCCATCACTGATACCAGCAATTCTCTGTCCATCAGAGGGAAGTGGATTTAATAAGCCCTCTCCTGCAGTTTCAGTCTGTGGGGGTTTGGACTGTTCTTCTGTTCTTCTATCTGACTGATATCAGACTGTTTCGACTGATTGCCCTGTCAGTCCTCTCACTGCAGGACACAAACTACCTCACAGTTCCCTGTTCATTAAGCAGTCAAACATGCTCAGATAGATGACCGCTAACAACAAGAATATAATCAAATATTTATCTTCTCCAGATTAGACATATTTTTCAAGTCAAACATTTACAAATAACATTTGAACACAGAAGCTGACGAGAGAGCAGTCCAACAAAAGGAGGAATTCAAACTGAACTAAAATGTCAATAAAAGACAGAAAACATTCCTGTTGTAATAGTTACAAACCTCATGGAGTGAGTGGCAATGTCAGCCAAAATAACTTAAAAATGAAGGCTATCTTTGACTAGAATAAGCAGGCATTAATGAAAATTCTTTTCTTTTCACAGACAAGGCCACCTCGCTGTCAAAAATGTCAAAATCAAGCACTGTGAGGTTTCGTTTTATTATTTTACCCTGTGGGCTGCAAAGCAGAGTTTCAAATCATGCGCACAAAATGAGGGATTTATATACAATAGAAAATAAAGAGAAAGGAAAAGGAAGGGTGAGAATCTCATAAATCAGCAGAACATCAAACAAAAACAAAGGTAACGAACATGAAGGCAACCCTCTGAAAAATGGATAAAAATGCGTCACTCTGAAATCTCACACAGCTAAACATTTATTCTCATGAACATTCAACTTCAGCCTTAACGTTGAACTTACAAATTCTGTTGGCCAATATTAAATATCATCTCATTGATAAATGCAGTAGATGCAGTTTCAATTTTTGTTGCATTTATAGATTATCTTCTGGCTCCCAGCTTGGTCAAAATAAAAGTAAAAAGAAGAAAAATTTCAACTTCATGTCTTGGAACTCCTTTGTGAAGAGCACAGTTGTAAGCCAGTGAAAGAACAGAAGATGGGCTCCGGTGGTCTTCATGTTAATATGATTGGTATAAATCTTATTATACTGTTTAGCTGTGTATATTGTTATGGTGTTAAACTTTTGATCAGCTGATGAACTGCTTATTTCACTTTATTTGTTGTTTTCAATAAATTGCTTACTCAAAGTTTCGTGTCTCTCGCTCCCATTTCTCCTCTTTGCTTTTTGAAGCTCAACTTAGAACCCTCTTAAGATCCAACAGTGCAAAATGCAAATTCTTGCAATTTTTCTACAGGTTTTAAGATTTTGGTTGCTGCCCACTCTGCCAAACCAGCACCCCACTTTTTTTTTTTTTTTTTTGTCAAATCTGTCTTTCTAGTCCCTTCACAACACAACCATCTGCCTCATGGTTCCACTTTAAGGTGATAACTTTATCCTTTAGCTTTGCTGTTTGGTTTGTTTACATCTGTGATCGTCATACATGCAGAGCACTCTGTGCCCTCATTGATCATCACCTCTGCTGTGACTGAACAAATTGTAGGAAGTGGGACAAAAATCAAATATACTTGACTTTCTGTTGGAAAGTTGTGAGGCATTCCAGATAAGATTGATTGTTGTGTACTATTGCACATTACATAGGGTGAAAAGGCTGATTTCCTCAGCCAACAGGCCCCAGAGCCCTATAATTTAAGGGTCAGGCTACAATCATGTTTGAATAGAGTAGTCTGACCAAAACTTCGTTGTTTTTTTTTAAAGACTGTTCCTCGGTCATTAACACCTTTATTGAGAAGAAGGTGGGAAGTGATAGGGCAAAGGCTCAGAGTCTAACCAAAGGGCTGTAGCTCAATGGCACATCCAAACCCTTCTGCAGTACTCACTGTGCCAGAGGAGATCACTGTGGCTTTATTTTGAGCTGCTGTCCAAATAGATCTGCTGCAAAAACAGCAAATCAAGAAGCAACACCAAGCTTGTCTGGTTATCTCCTTTGAGGCTGGAGAGTGGCTGCAGCTAAATCCAAGTGCAGCAGGGGGCCTCCTCATGGGAGGACAGATGAGAAACAGGTCATATTACCACTGACCATCTCAGATACCACTCTGATGCCAAGGATGGTATTTAAGTTGGAAATAATCAACAAGTGCTTCTGCTGAAGTTGTCACTGGGATGACTGAACTGAGGAGGCTTTTGAGAGGAAGACAGCCCAAGGACAAGAGGCTGGTAGACAAGTGTAATAGTCAAGGATGGAGGGCACTGTGTGAGCCTTTAAGGGTCTCATGATGAAATTCTTCTGATAGTGGTATGGTCAGCAGGAGAGCCAATGATAATACTTCAGATGTGTCAGGAAAAGCTTAAAGCTGGTTGTGGATCAAGTGACGTGTCGGAAAAACCAAGCTGGGTCACCTGAACTGCAAAAAATAAAAACAAAATACTTTTGTCGTCTTTTTCCTAGTCAAAATGAAGTTTCCTTACAAGTCTTACTAGCAATATTCACCTAATATGTCCAAATGAATGTCTTCTTTCAGGAATCAAACACAAAAATACAGCCTAAATGACTCACAAGTAAAAACAAAATTTCCATGAGGGCCACAGATAATTCACCTGTTGATTGTTGGAATTGAGATGCACTGATAACTTTTAAAAGTGCATCAAGACTCATTAGCCGAGGTGCAAAGAATACATGAAAACATATTGAATTTAAATAAAAGTACATTTAAAAATAAAAATTATATACTGTCACTCTTTGACTCTACTCCAGTTGGAGTAAAAAGTGCTTCTCATAAAATGTAGTCAAAGTACAGAGTTAATAGTTTTCTGTGCTGTGTAAAAAGTACAACAGCTGCCGTGGGATGAGTTAAGCAGTCATTTGTTTATCTACAGGATGTAACATACAATCACACTTGACACAAATATAATAATGTGACCACGGATTTGAAATTCCTTCTGACTTATTAAAAAAGTCAGATGTTTATGCTGTCAGTGACAATATATTTTGTCCATTTGAGTCATGGTTTTATACAGACCCACTGTTTATGACAACAAAAAGGATATTAAATATATAATAACAAATGAGCAACTTAAACACTAAGCCACTAAAGCATAATTGTAACTTTAATGTTTACATTTCATGTTGTGAAAAAAACCTTCAATTCCAAAATATGCACAGTCATTGTGGACATCCTGAATCTGAGCTACAGGGTTTCAAAACAAGTATTAAAGTGTGACGTACTGTTATTGTATTGAGTATCATAATCCTTAACTTGGTTTTGGTATCGGAGTTAAAATGTTTGAATAATGTTAAAATGACAACAGACATGATGGAAATCTTTGATTTAACTTTTCATTTAATATTTCTGCTCAGTGCGCAGAGTTGCGGTAAATGCCACTACAATACTTTCTTTGTAAAATCAAATGTACCAGTTTAATAAAGCTACTCAGCCACAATAACTTGGGTAAATAAAGTGCATTAATAATACGTTATCTCTGATTTGACTTTTTTGTCTTTAGCTATTACAACAGACTAGTCATGCCTTATAAATGCCAAAATGAACTACTGTATGTAATTAATTAAATAATATGAATAAATCAAAATAAGACACTTTTCCTCCCTAAATCTAGGTCAACATATTCACAGAATTTGACCAGCATACAAATGGAAGTTGAATCTGAAAACATACTGTGATGCCTCTAGCCTGGGTTGTTTTCACAGCTGAGGCATAAAATTATAGAATCATATGTACACTGTAATTTTAATCAACAAATGTTTCTAAATAAACCAGTTAGTGAAGCTGGAAACAGCAAATGAGGTGGCTATTTTTTATTTAAATTCTGACAAAGATAAGATCGACTCTGCCCTACAGTGGAAATCCACCAGAGGAAATGTGAAATGTGCACTGTACGCAAACATGATTTAAATAACCACTTTTTTGTTGATTATGTAGAGGCCCTACGGCAGGTCTGTGAATAAAAGGAGAGAAAGAGGATAAAATAAAGTGCGTGAAAGGAAAAAAAAGAGATTAAGATCAGTGTTCCCCCCTTTATCTGGGGTGGTGGGCTGTAAACAAAACACAACAACCAGCGATCCAGCAGAAAGGCACAACATAGTGTTTCATGAACATCGCATATATGTGTGCATTTGTCTGTTTCAGCAGATTATGAGCAAACTTCACATGTTTCAGTGTGCAGTTCACCCTTAAGGGCTCCTTTAATATCCTCATTAATTTGTCCCTAATGACAAAAAAATGTCAGTTTCCCAAGAACTGTTGTAACAATAGTATATATCAATATTTTTCCACTGTAAACAAGTCAGTATTTTAAAACTACTTCAGCCTAAAATATACATATTGAGTATTTATTTTATTTTGGGGATTATAAACCCTTGTAAGGCCAGCATGTTCACATAACACCACTGTTTTTTAATAATAAAACAACTAAAAAACAGAAAAAATTTAAAGAAGTAAAACACATTGCAAGGAGTATTTCATTAATATTATTGTTAGGCCCTGAGATAGGTCAATGATTGGCAACAACAGCACAGCACAAAAGGTGAGTAATTTTGCAGCATGCTATGAATGGTTGAAAGTAGTGCCATATGGTGGACAAATATGAAAACCAAAACTGAAAGCAATTTGTCCAAAAGAAATCTAAACTTTAAGGAATGCATTAGTTTCTTTGACAATAAATATGGAATAAAAATAAATGTCATTTTCAGTGGTTTTCAACGTGACATTTTTTGTCATCAGGAACAAATGTATCTGCTTTTGTGTAGCTTAGCCATTTCATGCTAATTAGAGAAACAGGTGACAATTAAAAAAACTGAAATGACTATCCTCTGGCAAATATCTGGCAGGTGATTGGGCGAAGGTTCAGTCGATCACATCCATTATGGGACAATCAGGTAATGTAGCAGGCAGGTGCTAATGCTGCTGTGTAAAGGACAGAACTTCAGCTGTTTTATAGAACAAGCTCTACCGTATCAAGATTGTTATTTATTTTTCATTTAATATGGAAATGCAGTCCAGATCTGATAAAACCGCTACTGAAGCTTTTAGAATCCATGCCAATCTCTGTACAAGCAACTTCCTGCTGTTGTCTTGTTCATAGCTCTCACCTCTTCCACGATGCTGATTGGGCCCTGCCACTTTGGGCTGCTTACAGTTGTTGAAGATTGGAGCTTGGCCTGATTACAGACGATGAATCAGGTGGATCCAGCTGCACTTCAGGGTTAAAAAGCTTTTGCACAGCACTATATATAAACAAAGAATCTGTGAAGTGCAGAGACAAACAGGTCAACAACATCACAAATCAATACAGCATTTATTTATTTCAGAAACTTTAATACTGTGATCAATGCAAATGTCTTTTTCATACTTTTACATTTTACAAAGACAATGGATCTGGGATGTAAACAGTATTTTCAATTCTGTGGTTCAAATAGTGTGCTTTACTTGAAGCAGAGCTCATCACCTTTCTGTTCAGTTTGTTCGTCTAACAGGAGGAAACTAAACAAATCACAACATCGCAGAGAGTAACTGAGCTTTGTGAATCCCTCCCCCTCGCCATGAATAAGCTAACCTGCGAGTTGTGCTTAACATGACACAACCCTCCAAAATCCAGCCTGCTCCTGCCTGATCAGAGCTGCTTGAGGAGAAGGAGGGTTCTGATTATTAGAAGTAAATTAAGTCAAGCACCTTCCTCTTGGTTTTTCAGGAACTAAACTGGCAGCAGAACTACGGAGCAACATCGAGACACGGCTGAACAGGAATGGATCGATTCGCCCTTCTTATCCAAAACCTGTAAACACAATCCCCTTTATAAAACATTGTGCAAAGGTTCTTCAAAATAAAAGATCTTACAAAATGGAACATTTGAACATAGGAGCATTCACATTTCCCTTCCACAAAGCACCAAAAACAAAAGCCAAGAAAAAGTTAAAAAAAAACTATATGCACTGTACAATAAGTCAACATTCACTCTGAAAATAACTGGACTGATGTGTCTCTGTTTGTATCTGTGTAGTTAGCTAATATCTAACTCGATGCACACTTCAATATGCGAGCAAAATGTCTGCGCTGCACAGTTTGTCATTAGGCCATATTTTATTTTAGACACAAAATCTAGAGCACTTTGAATATACAACAAGATATGAAACATCAGCTTTGTTCATGTCATGAGCACTGTGAATCTGGATTAAAATTCTGTGACTATAGCGGACGTGATGCACCACTTGGAAATATTTTGGACTTCTGGTGAATTTTTGAGGCTTTCACTTTATCCAATCCCAATTGGACTTTTGTTTCACTACTGGCCACTTATCTATACAATAACATCATGTCACAAAGCAACATACTTGCACTTTTCACGATGCACTAATGCACAGATTGAGATTCTTAAAACAGAACCAAGACTTCAACATGTTTTCATTCTCTTTACTTCCTGCAAAACGGCAGAGCTAAGTATCGGTAAAAGTAAACTTTGTATATGTTTAGGCTTTTCATATTTTCTCTACATTCAGACTATAATGTGCCACACACTGTGATAATTATGCATCAATTTGAAGATGGAATAAAACTCGAAGGAATTAAAAAAAAGAGTGTTTTTTGATTCAAAGGGTTTGATAGAAAAGGTTCAGGGGTTTAAGGCTTTCACCACGTTTGTGAATGACATTTTCAACAAGCTGAAACTACCCCAACTCTTTTGTCGTCTTCCTTAACACTTGTGCTTCTACACATGCATTCCTGAGAAAATTTCAGTAACACTGCCCTTAAATTTTTCTAAACTTCTTGTTCACTCTAGTATTAGAGGTATTAAAGGGGAGAATTTACAAATAGGAAGGCAGGAAAAAGTCTGGATAAAGAAAACTCATCTGTTTGCACTGACACACGTGGCTGATTTATTATAAAGCATTGAGGGATTTTAATTTTGAAAAGTTTTCTGTGTGAGTGAAAGCACTTTTTACACTTTATAAAGCATCATGCATACACTAATGGTGCTTTCACGCCTTCAGTTTCCTTTATTTGTTCTGATTCAAATTATCAAATGGTACAGTGTTTTATTTTTTTCTTTGGCTTGCCTGTGTTCACTCTGCAGTACCATAAAGAGGGCCAAAACAAGCGCTGAAGAAGGGCTGTCCTTGTGTCATTGTTGCAGTCTGCTTTTCCCACTACACAGGAAAACAAATGCCATGCCTGTTGGTCACACACTGATTTTTTGAGCTCTACTTACAAGATAACCTGCCAGCAATATCACTATTGGTTTAACCTGGAGCAGAGAGGAGGTCAGATGCCTCCTGAATGTTTGGACAGATGAGCATATTTGTTAAGTGTTTACGTGTCTATCACTATAAAAGTATAAAAGTTAAAATCTGGACATGAATGAGAGGAGCTTTTAATGCTTGCAGGTGAAGATAACTTAGTTACTCATTACACCATGACATCTGTATCAGTGTTGGCAAAAAGTCAGACAGTAAAATGTTAAAGAATAGAGCAGCTTTGTAAAGTAGGGGTAAAAGCAATGAAAATCATTAATCTCTCTCGTGCAAAGAGCTGAACTTCATCCTGGTAAATTGTGATTTCAAGTTAGGCAGTATAGTAGCTTGTTGCTTTTTTTTAAATCCTAATCAGTTACCAAGCACTGAAAGCAACACTACTGAATCGCAAGTTATTCTTACAATGATTTATTTTGCTGCTTAACCTTCTTGCCAGTTGCAGAGTAGAATTCGTTCTCACCACAAAAAAATCCCTCAAGGGTTTGACTGAAACTAAGTAGAGACCTTCTATGAAATCTCTGCTCTCTATTCTAAAAAAAGAGTATGGTTGCTGTGTTCACATATTTTCAAACAATCTGGTTAGCCAAGGAACGTCCAATTGTCATGGAAGAATTCGCCGAATATCCGAGATTTAAAAGCATCTTAAATTTTCTAAGAAAAAATCCAGTGTGAGCTGCATGTGTAAATTTTAAGGACTTTTCCCAGACCGTAGCGAAAGTTATGAGGTGAGCTGACCTGATGTCAGAATGTCAGGAAATACTCAGATAGAAATCACTTAAGCTCAGTTTATATATGCACAAAACTCCTAAAAACTTGCAAAATTTTCAAGGCTGGCTGCATGTCTCAATGCATACTGCCTTATTTTGTACTCTCATATTACCCAGTTGCCCATGACTGAGTAATATATATATACATATATATATATATATATTTCACTTGTCCATCTGCACAGCCCATAGAGAGTGGTCAGGAATGGGCAGAACCTTTAAAAAGCATATCTGGCAGGTGATTGGAAGATTGTTCCATCAGTCACATTCATTTCAGGCCAATAAGAAAATGAAGTAGGCAGGCGCTAATGCCCCAGTGTAGAGTTAAAAACGTAGGCCAACCCGCATGGTGCCATTATTTGTTTTTAATTTAATAAAGAAATGTGGTCCAGATCTCATAACACTGCTACTGAAGCTGTTAGCATCTGTGCTAATTTCTGTTTGAGCAGTCACTTCCTGCTGTCATCTCGCTTGTACCTCCCACCTCTTCCTGCGGTGAAGGATGCTGATTGGGCCACTTTTAGCTGCTCACAGTTATTGTAGAATGGAGCTTGGCAAGATGGATCTGTCTGATTACAGGCGATGATCCAGCTGCACTGCAAGTATAATTCAAATGTGCAGAATTACCCTGAAAACCTCTTCTCAGAATAGCAGCATGTATGAACACAAACAGATGAAAGTTTCAGCCCTCGTGTCTGACTTCACATGGAAATTTTCCTGCTGTTTTTAGGACAATTGTCAGTTTGTGAATTCAGCAGGACATATTGAGCCAAATTCCAAAGCAACTGGGCCTAAGATGTGCCCATACTCTTTGTAACATGATAACAGCAGGACCTCATGCGTTATATTAAAGGCAAAAACTGTCCTGACACCAGATTCTGTTACTTTAAGAGTCAACAACTTACTCAAGAGGACATTTGGGGCAACTGCTCTGAAATTTTCTAGAAAAACCGCTGGAGTGCATGTGTGAAAATGGCTTTATGTTTCAAAAAACTCTTATTAAAAGGGGCCAGCTGCACTGAGAGATATACTGCATGTAACTGAGTGTAAAGGCACACACACATATGGACATATCACCATCACCATGCACCTCATACACTCGTCCCTGTGTCTGGAGGCTGAACAGCCATGATTGTGCTCTGTGAAAATATTCATACAAATCAGAGAAACACTGAAGCTGTATGCAAACTTTCATGAGTCGACTGAGTTGGATAGACTATTAATAGTGTGATGTGAGTGTGTGTTACCAGGTGTGTTTTATTTTTCAGGATGATGAAGAAGAGCCTTTCCCTTTCATCTGCTTCCCAGGTGCTGTTTCAAAGGCACGTCCCTGCTCTGCCTGGGAGTAAATGACCAAAATAAGTGACTGTAGGCACAGCTGGGTAGACTGATGTACATTCACACAATGACAACACACAGCTCCTTCTTATCATTTATAGTTCCATCTTTTACATAAATAAGTACGTCTTTGTTGATTACGTTCTATAAATATCCTGTTGTCACTTTAATACTGAACCTGAGGAGACAAAATGTTGAAATGCAAGCACACACACATCCACAGACACACAAGTGCTGCTCCCTTTATCAAAGATCAAACTCAGATTGTCTCTCAAGGCTGGAGTTTCGGTTTGGATTTTTTGTGGCCTCCTTGGTTGATGTCTAAATACAGAGTGACTGGCAGCACATTGAATAATCATGACATTTTCCACTGGTCACCACTAGAGGGCACTGTAAGCAACACGACAGCAGGCTCGGGCACCACAAAATACAACAGAATACAGAAGAAAAAAAGCAATATAGTCAGGCTTTAGCCCAGAATTAAGAAAGAAAGCCATTTAAATAATATAGCTAGCGACCTTTTTTTTTCTTGAGGAACTAAACACTGATGTCAGTTGTACTGTACGAAGAGAACAACTTATTTATTGGAATTATAATACAAGGAAATAAATTAACCCGGAAAAAAAAGTCCCCACTCTGGTTTCCGTCCTGAAAATGTCTCTGTCATCAGCTGGCTCTCTGTATTCCAGTTGGTGGGATGTAAACGCAGTCTTCTCTTTGCTTTATGATCCCTTCTTCATGTGCACACCCTTCACAACTTCTTTCTTCCCAGAGCAAACTCCCTTTTTTAAGAGAGCCATAAGTCTTATCTTCCTCCTATTGCTTTTAAGACACATACAATCGAAAAGGACCAAAGCACGCTGGAGATCAGTCATTGTTTTATGGCACCACATGCCGATGGCTTATAAATATATTCCTCCTTATTCAGGGTTGTGCTGTAGAGACAGGCAGGATGCTGTAATCCAAATCTGAGAGTCTACAAAGAGAAATAAACGACAAAAATAAAGAAAATTACTGTACAAATCCAGGTTTACCTTCTGTTCAGAGGCAGATTGACCTGCTTCCATGTCGGCAGCTGAAACCCTTCAGAGGCTTTTAAAGGAGAAACTTCATTAGGTGCTTTCTACACGAGTATATGTTGTCCTGTGGCTTTAGATTTCAAACTCCAAGAGGGCTGGGGGTCACAGGTTTGTGCGTACCTTTGTGGAGTTTTGTTGTGATTTGGAGACAAAGGGATGGTTCTTCCACTCTCTGCTGTGGCAAGTTTGTTTTGGCACGAAAGACTCAAGTGGCTTTTCAGAGAAGCAGGGAAAAAAGTTTGGCGAAAAAAGCAGAAAATGAGGAATAAAAAGGCTGATTAGGGCACGAGCAGCCTTGTGGCCTGTAGCTCCTCTTCCACACATTTCTTCATCCTTCTTACCAAATTTTTACCCCAATTTGAAGGCAAAAAAGACTAAAAATAAATATAAACAGATAAAGCAAACAGAGGGTGAAATGCTGGATATCTTACTCCAGTTTTTCCATTAAAAAAAAGTGATCAGATCTGCAGAGAAAAATGGTGGCAAGCAGGTTTTTGGAGATCATTTATCTTCAAATGAGGAAGAAAACAAGCTGGATTCTTCAGAAAGATGAGCATCAGGAAGGGATTCTTCTTCTGGCTCAGCAAGATGACATAAAGACAAATTAAAAAAATGCATTCCAGGTCCTTTGAGAAGAAAAAGTTGATCCTTCATAATCTGACATTTTGTTTTTGAGTCTCATCCTGAGAAGTTTAGCAGAGGGTCTGTGAAGGCTGGACAAAAATATGATCAGCTGATGTTTGAAGCCAAAAGGAAAAGGTCAGAGGGTTTGGTCGTTCTGTTTTTGTGCAAAGTTTCACTTCAGTATCTCTCTGTTCAAACTGTGTGTCGTTTAACGCAACTGTGTCAGATTCAGTTCATGTCGATGGTGTTGAAGACCCACTCTGTGAACTTCTTGAGCTTGGCGGCGGAGGTCTGCGACTCCTCCTGCAGTCTCTGGTTGTCCTCCCAGAGCCTCTTGATCTGAGCCTGCAGCCTCACCTTCTCCTCACGCTCCTGTGAAAACGCAGAGGAAGAGGGTGCATAAAGACAGCAGTTCTTTTAAGGTTAACTCTGAAAATGCAATAAACAAGTGTTTCATAAATGCAGAGTAGATAATAAACAAACCAAACACTCAAGATTCAGAGTAAACACATTTCACAGCATATAATCAAGCCTGTATCTATTTTGTGTTTACATAAACCCGGCCTGCAGACAGTGAGTCACAGCAACATTAAAACTTGGAGAAAGGAATAAAACCGGTGACATTTCAAATCTGCCAGAAGCACGAGTTGTGAGGATGACAACTTTTAAAGAAATCACTGAAATGTGGGGGGTTTTGTCCCATGCTGTCACTCAGTAAAAAGCTCCTGGCTAGAGGCTGAAAAGAGGGTGACGGTAAAGCAAATTACTTTTGCTTAAGTCATTGCTGATCTACCATCTGCAGTTAAATATGAAATCCAGACACAGCAGAGAACTTAAGAAGAATTGTGAAAGACCTTGGTTACCAACCTACAGTCCACACAAGGCTTTGTCAGGGTTTTTATCTTGAATTTACCCAAAAGACAAATGACACGGGTGTTTACTTTGTACAGCCAGGTATAATTTTTTCATGTTGGTCCAAAGGGGAGACTGTTAGGTACAAACAAGATCAAGAACCACTGGCATAAGACATTAACACAAACCAAGACTTCCTAAATTTGGTAAATCACTCTTCCCTTAAACTTGTTAATGTGAAGATCACAGCCTTAACGTGCAACCCTAAAACAACTTAAATTGAAAAAAAAAAAGGGAGAGTGGAAAACAGAATCTTTGAGCCCTCCAAAGTACAAACTGAAGTAAGTGATGTCATATTTTTAGGACAAGGTTAAGATAAAATTCAATATCTCAAAACTTTTTGATACCATAAATGTTCAACTGATACGATCGCTGTTACTTTTATAATTAATGATAACAAAAAGCAGCAGATGGAAACATTTGGTACAGAAACCTTGTCAGTAAACTTGTGCAATTAAGGCATTGTGCAGAAGTTTTGCCATCAGTGTTAGTCAAGTAACAATCTAATTCTATGTCCCTGAGGCACACACAAAGATTTTTAAAATCTTCACCAATATTCAAACAATCCCATACATGAGGACAAATGACAGGTTTAGGAGTTTGGTTCTTGTAGTGTGAGTGGTGTGTCACCAGATAACTGTCATGGTACACCACGCACAGTCTCACTCACCAACAACCAGGGCCTCTACTCTTGCAGCCTGTAATCATGCATAGTCAAACATGACATTAGTGTAAGCAAACATGACACACAGGGGGCAGGAAGAATTCAAGCTAATTGAGGCTAGCGGTTAGCTTCCTGCAGCATCCTTGGCAGTTATAATTTCAGTCCAGTTTCTCTCCTCATCGATTTATTATATAAAATTTACAGGTCATGCTTTATGTGCTGGTCTTTTGCCACAAATAAACATGTTAGCCATGTTCTGATGTCAGTCTAACTTAATAACCTTGCAGTGCAGCTGGATCAGCCTTATTCAACGTCTGTAATGAGGCAGATCCATCTCGCCAAGCACCAATCTACAATGATTGTGAGCGGCCCAAAGTGGCACGGCCCACTCAGCGTCCTTCAAAGTGGGAAGAAGTGGGACCTACCAGTGAGACAGCAGAAAGTGACTGCTTGAACAGAGATTAGCATAGATGCTAACAGCTTCAGAAGCAGTTTTATCAGATCTGGCCCACATTTCTTTATTAAATGAAAAACAAATAACAACACTGCAAACTTCTCTATAGTAAGGATATTTTCGTTCCACTTCTGACATGTTTTGGCCAGAGTTTGATCTATAAAGTGGCTCTCACTCTGTAGTGCAGTAGCACCCGCCTGCATTATCTGATTGGCCCGTAATAAATGTGACTGACGGAACGATCGTCCAATTACCTACTGGGTATGATTTAAAAAGTTTCTGTCCTCCCCAAACACTTTCTATGGGCTCTTTCCTGGATAGACTAGTGAAACACATTGAACGGTGTGCCAGGTTACTACGTGTACTCTTGTTGCCATGTCTACGTTTGCTTCCAGCTTCAGTAATTTTGCTCCCTGATTGGCTTTGCCCCTTCCATGTGAGGAAAATACAGGGGAATCTCCCATGATGCTTGAGTTCAGAAAACTCCTCTTCTACTTTTCTTCTTCTTCTTTACAGCTTCTTTAAAGGTGTAAGTATTGTTTGACATTGAAGGGTGGATTTGAAACACAACAGATGTGAAAAATGAAATGGCAATAATCCTGCCTTTTGACACAGGAAAATTAACTAAAAATAGGACAAAATAAATGAAGCTCAACCAGGAATGTGCTTCACGCCTCCCAGGTGATGTGATATATAACATTTTATGGTCTGAGTGATTACAATGAAATCTGAGTCAGCAGGTAACGATGCCAAGCAGCAGAGCAGAACCGAAACAACAGTGGCTGCAGCAACTGCTGACTGTGCGTTTTATTTTGAACACAAACTAATTTAGTTACATCTGCTCTCTGTTCACTGTATGCAAATGAACTGCAGCTTTTCATTTTTCATGCATTAAGGCAACAGCCCATAGAAAAGCCCGGTGTTCATCTTTGAGAAAAACACGATGTAAGGGGGTTTATGCAACCAAAATTTTCCATACACAGCAAAAAAGTCTGCCTCTGTGTAGATATGTAATGCATGTTCTGTTAAGATATGTACATGTGTTTACATTATTTCCCTCACCTTCTTCAGATCTTCCTGGAGCATTTTCACCATGGCCTCCAACTTAGTCACTTTCCTCTCCAGCCCTATGTGACCCTCACTGTGGAAAAAGAAGCACTGAGTTAGGCTTCAATTACACATTTTAATGGAATAAGGAAATAATAAACCTTGACATACAAGACACAAAACATCTGTCAACTTTCTGATACATTCTTTTCTCTTCTTGATTATTTGATGTTATTTACGTCTAATGACAGCAGCAGTACTACTACTAACTTGCTTTTTACTTTTATACCCTACCAGTAAGTTGATTACAGCATCAACACACCTACAATAATTTCTAGTAAATGCATTGTAGATATACTTAGCAATAAACGTCTCTGTAAAGGAAGGCAAAGGACAGGAAGGAAAGAGGAGGGCTGTTTTCTGGAGACAGAAACTTTTTAATCTTATCAACACAATTTTGCTTATCCTCTGGACATTTAATTATTTTTCTTGTTATCTTAAGAGAAAAAGGCTGATTATTTCATTTGACTGGATTACTTTATCAAACTTTCTCAAGATGTCAGAAACTATTTTCAAAAGAAGATCTCAGCTTATCCATCCTGTTATTTCTAGATAACATTATCTTTTGAGTGGAGATGAGATTATTCCATTTGTATACTCAAGATCTTCATCAATTGTCTTTATGTAAGATCAGAAAGTCTGCTTGTTAAGATATTTAGATACATGTCTGGTGATTGAGAAAGCAAAGCAATCATCTAATCACCATGATAGACATACCATGCCTCCACTGATACACTAATAAGGTAAATTGAGACTATTTTTATCTTCATTTTGCTTTTGTACCACTGGGTTAAACTGGAATTAGTTATCATGCTCAAGCATTTTAACCTCTAAAGTCCAATTCTATTGTGTAGTGAGTCCTCTGTGCAGCTAAAGCACCCGCCCAACATGATGAAGTGACACAACTGCCTCTCACAGCAACCACTTTTAAAATGGCAGATTGTCAAAGGGTCGTGCATCAAAATGACTCAAAATAAGCCTAAAAAATCTGAAACATTTCAGCCATACCCTCTTTTTTGCTTTCTATTGTGAAAACTCTGAAGTCATGTTTGTTGTGAACTATGTCGTACTCAGGCGGCAACCTCCAGGGCTGTAAATGGAGGCCCAGGTGGAAGTGCCAACAACTGTAGTACCCTGAGTGTCCACTTGGGGCTGGCTGCAGAAACCTGACACCTTTATGATTGTTTGAGGGGAAAATACACTTTTTACTGCCCCAAAACACATCTTTACAGCCTGTTAAAAAATGGCTTCATTCTAAAACTATAATACATCCATGTGCTCTCACTGTGAGGGGGTGATTTTTTGAATGTTATGCACATTTTTCTTTTATTGAGGATTTATTGAGGATTTCCGGTTTTGGAAATGCAGAGTCGCTGGTCAGATGACCTGAAGTCCCACCTCAACACGGCCTTTCTGCCTGTGAGTAGGTTGAGCTAAAGTTTGGTTGAGAAAGCACGTGTTGTATGGCAGCGTCCATTAGAGGGCATCAAAATGTTCCAAAGGCTCCTATAATAATCAATGTGCTGATGTCACACGGCTTCATCCACTTCTTTTACAGTCTATGGTTGTACTATGATGCAATGAGCCCTATTCACGCTGCTGTTTCGGTCTGTAATGTAAACATCCCTGCAACACTTTGCCTCCACTCTGGATGAGGGGAATAAGTTGATCCCTCATACTGCAGAGGTCGTACCAGAGGCGTAAAGTTAGTGAAAAGCAGGCATACAGACTCAGCGGGGGACAGGAGCGCTGCCAGTGTAGTTGTCTGCCTTAATGAGTTTTGGGAGTACACAACTGATTTCCTTCATGTCCTGCCCTCTACGCAAAACCAAAAGTTGTACCTCACAGTGAATCAACACAAGTATTATCCTCACGGAAGGGCTTCATTGTAGTATTTTTGCATAAATTCACTTAGAAAAGGGCCCCGATGGCCCAGTTGCAGCTGCAGTCTTGAGAGTTCAAGCCAGTGAGGGACTGGGGGAAATTTTGCTCAAGCTAATTAGCACAGAATGGGGTAATTAGACCTGGTTTAAGTGCAACCTGCGGGGAAACCTGCAGAAAATAAACCGAAAGTTAGTTCTCTGGAGTAAATGACCAGACCGATGTACAGTTAGGAGCCTCTGAAACCTAAACAGGCCAAACACTTCTTGATGTTTTTTGTTTATGACTTGGGTTTGTTTAACTGATTTCCTTCACTGTATCAGAGGTATGAACAGATATGTTGTTACCTGGACGAGGGCCGCGACAGAGGAACAGGCTGCAGCTCTATGTGGGGCTGCTGAGGACTGGAGGCACCGCTGCTTCTATGGTTTGCATCTCCAAACACGTAACTTCGTTGAACTGGATGAAAAATGGTATAATAAAAGTTCAGTCAAAGATAAAAAAGTTAAGTGTAAGTCAAAGGTAAAGTAAGAAGCAGTAAAATCACAATCAGCAGCAGCTCTGGGAAAAAAATAGCACCATCTTCCTCCTTCCATGAAGAGGCGAGTCGAGCCTGAATGTAGCACTTGAACACTTCATTACTGAAAGACTGTTCTAAAAAAGCTCAAGACTGATTCAGCTTTTAAAGCCACACTGATGTTTTCTCTACCTACAGTTCAGGGTTATAGAATAAAGGAATTCTTTAAATAGACTGCTTTTTGAGTTTACGTCAAAGAGAAAGACGCTGGTATGTTTGCTCATTCTGAGCTGGTGATACCGTAGTGTGTGCTTCTTTCAGTCTCAAAAGTGTTGGCGACGTCCACCAGGTGAGTCCAGTCTAAGGGGCTGTCTCTGCCTGATGAAGGAAGGGGCATCAGCTCCTGAGGGAGGGGTCCACGGTGACGCTCCACCAAGTCAACTAATGACGTGTCAGATGCCGAAAGATCACCTATAAACAGAAATTAAGTGTTTGAAAGTGCTGAAACTGATTGTATTTTTTTCCTTAAACTTGGTCATAATCTTGTTGCATAACCTTCACATAAAATTACAAATAAATCACAAACTATACCCACAAAATATCTAAAGTTACGTAAAAGCCTCTAATACATTGGAATGTTAGAGCATTCCACCTCTAAAGACGAGATACTGATGACTGTCTGCCTGATTTTACCGTGTAGTTTGACTCCCAGCTTGTAGGAGGGTCGTCGGAGGGGAACACCTCGGGTGGTGGGTGAGCGTGGCAGGGTGGAGCAGCTGAAGAGAGAATCAGCGCCAAGTGTCGGATCAGTTACCGAGTCTCCCAGCGATGGCAGACGCTGACCCCTGTAGATACTCTCATCTGACAGGGTGCGATGGAGAGAGCGGCGGCGGCTCACAGGCTCCTGGGTAGGTGGGGACTTCGGGCCATGCTGTACATGAGTTAAGAATGAACAAATAAGAACATTATTGAGATTAGGGCTGAAGGGTATTGGAAAAAAAAAACTTATAGTATTTTTCTCTCCTCTGATATATCTATTGTGATTTCTCAAAAGGGGGCTTTCCAGTGTTTTATGTGAAACAACTTGAATAGGAACCTCACCTCCGTTCTCTCTGTTTAAACCCACTTATTCTGCTCTTCTTTAGCTTTAGACATAAACTTGTAGCTTGCAATGGCACTACTTGTAACCTACATTATTAATTTTTCTGGTGATGTCAAAAGCGCATTCTGCTACCGAAAGGTCACTGTGTTTTGCTGCTAAGCGTCTGTGATTGTCTCTGTTAAGAATATTTTTATATTTATGGTAAGAAAATGCTAAAGACAGAAAAAACAGCTGAGAGTCCCCATTTAACGATGTCCTTCCTTGCACTACTGTAACACTGCTACATCTGCGTTAGCGTTAACTGCAGGCCTGTTCATTTAATGTGCAGAAACACACTAATTATACAGACAGCACAGTCTGGTCATGACATGCTTTGAGTCAAGTGACTGACATCACATGTCCTGCGGTGTGACTATTGTGCATAGGACAATATATAAGATATATATACATAAGACAGAGAATTGGAAGGAGCAGTAGCCAGCCAGTAACCATATTTCAAATTTTTATTTTTATTTTTATTTTTTATTTATATTTATTTTACACTTATTTATATTCTTTGTTTCTATCTATCTATCTTTTTTACATATCATTCTATCTACTTTTCAAACTGCTATTGGAATCCTAATTTCCCTGAGGGAGTTTCTCAAATAAAGTGCTATCTAATCTAATCTAATCTAATCTAATATGCACATTACAATTGTGATGTCTGAATGTTGTTCAGCCCTAATTGAAATTCATCAAACAACAAAATGAAGCTATGTTTAAAGCAATCTTTTTCAGCAGCATTTATAAGATTGTCCTGTCTACCCCCACTGTAAAGAGAAATAGTTAAGCTACATTTGGGGAGCATGATATTGGATTTTTACTGATTTTTTTTTTTTTTTTAAAAACTGTTTATTGCCAATACCAATACTTTTTGTCAAGAGCCTCCACTTAGCTAAAAATATCCCTGTTTTTTCATGGTTAGAGTCCATTGGTGTTAGAAACAGGTGTGAAGAAAGAAAAACAACACTTAATTCTTCATTAAATGATGTTTTTGATTTATAAAGGTGCATATTCAATGATGATGAGGTACATTTTAATACATCTGTGCATTTATCCAATATTACGGACAAAATATTGACCGTAAATATCTGCTAAAATTTTCACATCTGCCGATACCATTAGTCTCCTTTTTTGGCCATTATCTGCCAATACTAATATTGTTCTGATAATATTATGCATCCCTAAGTTACAGTGAATGAGTGGCTTCTAGTCAAGGAAGAAGGCTGAATTAGAGGATAGAGGAGTTTATCTTTATATTTCAAAACAACATGTTTCAAATAAATGCTTTAAGAAGGCATCTGTTGAACATTCGGCATTATTTTAACACATGTTTTCAGGTGTTAGAGGTTGAGTTGGTCCCATATATAAATGTTTCTAATTGTGCTGCTTATGGTGCAAAAGTAAAGACCCAAAGACAGCATATAAGAAGGGCCTTGACCTGATCTTAAAAGGAAAGTCTTAATATAGACTATACTCCTAAATGGTCCTACATAAATAAAAACAGATTTATTTAATCATTGAAAATAAGTGGACATAGCCCTCAGCTCTGTGAAGTGAAGCCATAAGGAAGTCCCTCAAACATGCGTTCTTTCTTAAGACCAGCAGGGGGCATCGCTACAGTTTGCAACAAAACTGATTTACATAGAGGAGTCCTCTGTTCAGCTCATTTACAAATGAAGTTAAGATGTTTAATGAGTTTATGGTATGTAACAATAATTGCTCTAACATGGCATAATGTTCTTTCAATGAATTATAGATTCCTTGACAGTGAATATGAAGAGTTTGACGGATATATTTAGGAGTACAGCCCTGTGACGGTCAAGAAGCCATCAGAATGACCTGATATCTGGGACAGAGGCAAAAGTTTGAGTTGTCAACACATAGTTAATGCTAAGGTGGGCCATCTAGATTTATAAACAACCAACCATGTGTATTTTCTGGCCATTTTCTTTTTTCTTTTGCTGTTTTTATTTGTAATAATCTCTTTTTATAAGCACAACAGAGAATTCCACCAGTATGTCCTTCCCGATAATGTACCGATGAAGCATGAAGCTTTATGTTAAAAATGATGTGCCATAGGTTTTACAATTTTATAAGCAGCGTCTTCCTGTCAATATAAAACTGTACTCTTACATTCTAGGATGATGGTTGTAATGCATTACTTCTCCAAAAACATGAACAATATTCTTTTGTATGGTAAACGGTTTAAATAAGCAGAAGAAGCCACACATTTCTAACAGAAATGTTGCCATTTTCTGACTATAACAGTATATCAAAGTGACTTAAAGGATAAGTTCGGTTTTTTGACACCTGGACCTTATTTTTAGGATTAAGTACGCCTGTAGACTCACCCAGACAATTTTGGCGGAGCTCGGAGCCGTTTTCGAGCAATTTAGATCCATCCGACGTTTTTTTTTTGTCATGCCATATTAGCAGACGGGGCCAGAAATCGAAGCCCCTAAATTAGACATTATCTGCTGCGAAACTCACTCCTCCTCTGTTGCCATTGCCGTGCAATGTCCACAACAACACCACCAGTTAGCCCCCATTCGTGGACGTGCAGTGGTTGCTTGTTCTCTGGCCAGCTGTTCGGCTCTTTCCCTCTGCATCCTCCTTTCAAATAGCTCCTCGTCGGTATATTCTGGCTCAAAACGATACGGGCATCCATGATACTCAAAGTCGTCGTCAGACACTTCTACATCGGGTAAATACTCCACCATGTTGCACAAAAACAGTCGTGTAGCTGTGTAGCCTAGCAACAACAGCGGCTCTACTCAGCTGTGCTCTTGCGGTGCATGTCTATGACGTCACCAAAAGTTACCCGTCCTTGTAAAGCCCCAGATGACAATAACAACGAAGTTGAGCTGACATGGTGATAACACTGGCCATTCATTTATAAAATGTAGCTGAAATGACCGAGTTTCGCAGCAGATAATGTCTAATTTAGGGGCTTCGATTTCTGGCCCCGTCTGCTACTATGACATGAGAAAAAAAAAAACGTTGGATGGATCTAAATTGCTTGAAAACGACTCCGAGCTTCACCAAAATTGTCTGGGTGAGTCTACGAGCGTACTTAATCCTAAAAATAAGGTCCAGGTGTCGAAAAACCAAACTTATCCTTTAAGACAGATAATAAATATTGATCATTTTATTGATGCACTGCAGTCTAAGACAGGGATCTGCAGGAGGAAAGAGTTTGTCAGGTTTTTTCCAGAGCAGAATCACACCGACCTGATAGCTCAGGCATAAGTCTTCTAAAATCTAAATGACAAAGCTGCCTTCTATTATCTGTTGTTAATTAATGCCATTCATCAGGTCATCAGGGAGCCTCACTTCAGTGCACCACATCTACCAACAGGCTTCTTCTCTGACTAACATACCAGGAGACGTGTCTTTTCCTTGTGTCTGCGTGGAGCTGGAGGGCTGTCTGGAGCGTTGTGTCTCTTCACGTCCTCCTCCATGGTTGATTTGGCGTGAGACTGAGGCGAGTGCATGTCCCGAAGAGAAGGTCTGGCCGCAGGTGTGGGTACAACCTCGACTCCACCTTCTCCTGGAGATTTCCTAAATCAGACATGGACAGAGTCAGATACACAACCACCATCATGAGCTTTATCAATGCCTGATGGTAAAATCAATAAATGATCAAGTATGCAAATGTTTAGCCACCAAATGAGGGATTGAACTAACTGTAGTAACTGCATTACCATTTACAGCCTTGAGTGTAATACCCTTGTGCACCACAGGGGGGTAATCAAGTTATACTCATATATTTACTAGAAGGAGACATTAATAGGAGCAAACAGTGGGTGGACATGTAATAGGATCAGAAACAGGCTCACACTGCAGCTTTACCATAAATACTATCACTCTAAAGCTTACGGTGTCTTATTTTGTCAGCTCAGTACATATATATGTGTGTACAGGGATGCAAAAACAGGGATACTGTATTGTGATATAACAACACTGCAAACCGCAGTAAGCCTTTCTGACTCACACCAAACAAAGAATTCTATTTCCAAAGAAGTTGGGACACTCTTTAAATAAAAATAAAAACAGAATGTGAAGATTTGTCAGACATTAGAGGTTATATTAAGTTAAAGGTGACATTACGATGTTGAAACTGGAAAATTGTATTGTCAGAAACTTGTACACTCATCAAGAACTTGCAACAGATTTCAAAAAAGTTGGGACAGTCGCAACACTTTTTTTTTAAGTTGTTAAAAGCGAAAACCAAAAACTGAAGACTGAAGCCATTAAGGTTAACCGGCAACTGCTTTATAGCTTGATCATATTATTCAGTGTAGCACTACTGCTTTATAAGTGCATAACTATAGATACAGTTTTGTAAAGCTTGGACAGCTGTGTCATAGTTTGTGGTAACTCCTTATCATTTTGGCATTATCCAAACATTTAGGAGGGGAACTTGGCAGGATAAAATGAGTTGGGTAACAAACCAAACCCAATGTCTTTTTAAGATAAAACTTTTAAAATCAGCTACTATAGAATAAAAATCATGTTTGTTAGTAATATTAATAATTTGAGGTCTTAAATTATTTTACACATAATTTAAATTAGAATATTAAAAAATACATGACTACTGGCATTATTGCACAGAGGTTGTGTTGCCAAGAGTAAAGAAGAATATAATAATTGAAAACAAGTAACAAAATTAAATGCAGAATAAATTGTATTCAAGACTTTTAAATCATTTCTATAGGCCATAACTTCTGCAAAACTGATTTATCACTTTTAATAATTCAATGTTGCATTATTGTCAGAATATAAAACACACAATCTCCTGGTGAATTGTTTGCTGACAGGCCAAAAATAAGTTTAACATATTACCATGATCATTTGTTACTCACTATTAAATCATTACTTAATGATTGTCCAGATCACAGAGTTTTGGAAGATGGAGCCCAGACATTTTTTACTGGATTTCTTTTGTTACTGAATCAACACAGACAGTTTTTTGCTATATTTCACTTTATTTCACCCCTGCAGCCTTTCATGACTGTGTCCTTGTGACAGCACACACCTTTACTTCAGCAGAATCTTTAATTCTGAGTATTAACATTTGATATGCCGGCCTTCTCATTACAGATGAGTTTTCATTACAATGTTTTGCAAATCATCACCCTCTGTTTTTATCTACACTTAAGACAGAGTCCTAACTTTTCTGGATCCAAACAATACGCAAGCTCTTCACAGATGTTATGTGGGGCATTTTCGTGATTGAATACACATTGCAGAGTGGGGTTTTTCAATCTTTTGAAGATCGGTTCAAAATTTGCAGGAATCGTTTTTAAGAGTGACATGTTGACCGACTTCACATTTGCCTCAGCTATAAGCACTTTAGGTAAAAAATACAAAGCCACATAAAGCAGCCTCCAACAGGACTTCATTGCAAAAAATGATGACATACTTTTTAAGGACCCCTTATTGCTCCTTTGAGCAATGTACTGTAATCAAACTCCACAAACCATGGAGGCACCATCAGTATCATTTAACTTAAACGTTCTGCAACTGTGTGCAGCAATAATCCACCACTGGGCTTGAAAGATTTTAATAGAAGATTTAATTTATTGTTGCCCATTTGATTTTTTTTCCTCCTTACTTGCGGGTGTCTCCAAAGTCGACAGAGTTTATCGTGGATCCAGGCTTCCTCCAGCCAATCAGGAACTTAGACTGAGCTCCCTGGCGGGGATAAAAGGTCTTGGGCCCGGGAGAAGCTGTGGACTGGGATGAGGGAGAGGTGGCTGACGAGGAGGACTCGTCCCTGGGGGAGCTATGGCCGGAGTGCCTGGGAGAAAAGAAGGAGAAAAATGAGAGATTAAGAGAGGTTTGTCATCACTACAATGGGCTGGAATTAAAGGATAAGACATGGATGTAAGATATCTTCAACCAAACTCAGATCAATGATTTGTGACAAGACAGCCTGAAACTTGCTGCTCTATCATTTATGTCATTTATAAAAGAATAAAATGTTGTTGTCTTTCTCGTTTTACATGTTTCTAACACAAATAATTTTAGCTAAGTGGAGACTTTATGCTCCCATCAAACAATATCTATATCCATGTATGGCAATAAGGAGTCTGGAAATATCAGCATATCAGATATCAGCAAAAATCCAACATTGTGAATCTCTAATCATTTCCATATGAAAAACTCCCCGTGTTTCAGTTTTCACTCCTAATTTTCATGCTAACGTTGAGGCTGCATGAAATTTCAGGTGTAGAAAATGAATGAGTAGAGTTATTTTGCTTTGGTTGAAAATCAGCTTGTGCCAAAACAGGGGAAACATAAAAAATGGATCGTAAAATAATTTATGCCATAAATTTAAGAGACTTCTCTATTTTATTGACACTCTAGTTAGGTACTGTAAACACAAGTCTCGTCTGCGTTTTTGCCAGCTGTATCCTCCCTTGACAGATTGCAGTGTGTCAAGCGCCTCTCATTGGGGTCAGGGAGATTTCCTTATCACCCAAAGAGAAGAAGGACAAAATCGATGTGATGTTTTGGCATTTTACCCAACATATTTACAAGACTGCCTCTTATGAGCAGAGCACCATCTACCAATGTGTGCTTGACAAAGAAAGGCTATTCTCCTTACTGACAGGTGAGCCAGAAGTGCTGATGAATGTTTAGAGAAACTAATTTATGATTGGCTATTGGAAAAACATGGCAGGGCTTTTGTTTTGAAATCCAGCTTTTAGTGACGTGACAAACTGAATCATTTGTAACACCTTGGACCAGATTTACTGCATCAACTGCTCAGCTCACAAAGCTTCAAATGTCCTCTGCAACACCCTAAACTGTCCTGTTGCATCATGAATCTTTGGTCCATATTTGGCTTTGGGTTAATACCAGTCTGATGGCCCAAATTGACCACTCAAGGCACCGATTTTGGTCTTAGTCAGCCACAAAGTAAGTAGATGGAATAAAAGCTGTCCCTTCAGGCCATCTCTGAAAAGATGCTTTTCAGACTGTGCATAAAAATCCCAAAAGAGAACGCTGACACATTCTTTACCCTGAAAGGAAAGAGTAACCTTCAGACAGACTTTTCAAGTACCTTTGCAGGGGGAGCATGTCAAAGCTTTCTTACCCTCTAACCAAAGTCTCATTATTGAAGAGCAGACGTGACATCTGCTGAACCAGTTAGATATACAGCACTCTAAGTTCTTAGTCTATTTTTCCTGTTAAAGTTATATTTATGGTCACTGTTTTGAAATATTAGATATTAGAAAACCTTTTAAGATTCTTAATGTTAAAGCTTTACGTCATTTTCATTTAAAGTTGTACGTTTTGTGTCATGTTTGCTCTATGGATCTCTGCTCTGAGATTTTAGTTTGTTGCCATTAGTCCAAGGCTCCTCCAAAACTGATGCTTGTACTTCAACATTTCTCAAATAATCGTATCTAATGATGTTATTGAAAATGCTTATAAATCTTTTGGACTATGTAGGATTTTTGTTACCTTGGCTGTTGAGTTTAATGTAAAAAAAATATCATGGCACCTCAATCTTGTAAATTAATATTTTTTTTTTGCCCACAAAAATGTACCTTAGAATTGGAGGAGGAAGTCATTAATCAAGAAAACAAAGCAGAATATCATCTTTCCATAATGATATCTTGTCTTTAAAAAAATTGTAGCATTGTACCAGAAAAAGAGAAGCAAGTAAAATTTACTGTCTCGTGTTATTATGCCTCTGTGCTTATTAAGGCTGACAAATATTGAAACACAAGTACTGTGATATGCTGTTTTAACTTATGTGATACATATTACATTATTTTTAAAGAAAATTGGCAATATAAATGTGTAATTTTACTTAATGAATATTAATTACATTTCAGTACATTGTTTGTCTATTTTGGGTTCACTACTTGTGCTTTCTATTTCAAATCTATATCTGTTCATTCATATGTAGTGCCAGAGTCTGACATAAAGGGCTTAAGCCCTGATTGTTTTCTCAAACACTCCGTTATTATAATTACAATTCTGTGTCACCTCCAGGCAGTCTAAATCTGATTTAACCATACGAAATTAATGTACGTTTCTCAAAGGACCAAATTTGGTCTTGTAGATGAACAGACAAGGTCAAGTCTTAATTTTAGATAAAGATTGATGCAGCAAGAGCAGAAATTACTGATGGTGAACATACACATGCTCACATTATTGTTTGTGGAATGAGGAGGACAGTTGGAGAATTGTTAGATATCAAAGATAATGTTGGTTATGAGGACTGTTTCGGTGGAAGCATCATCATCATTTCTCTCATTTTTTTTAAGCATTTTAAGTCAACATTTCACTGCTATTGGGTATGAACTTCATATCTTTAAAACTGCTACTTTTCAGGCAATGGAAAAAAAAAACTTTACTGCTGAATCAATGAATACTGTATTTCCCTGATTACAAATTATTTTTTCTACTTTTATTTGGTTAAAAGTTTATAAAACCTGCTTTACAACATGGGAGGTGACCAGTAGTACTGTTTTATGGAAAAAAAAGAAAATCATAAATGAAGGTGAAGGGTTTGTGCCCACCAGTGACATTTGTAGCTAAAACTACAAAGTGTTCAGATTGTTCCGGTTTTAAGTCCGTTTTAGTCTGATAAATGGATGCGGCTGTTGGAAAACTTGTAAGTAATACTGTTTATTGACCATGTCCTCAATATCAAGCTAAATAAAATGTCGTGATTGTGAAATTTGCTGTAACGCTGCACCTCCTAAATCCAGGTCTGGACTTATCAAAGTGTTATGGATTAACTTTTAAATTCTGGAATTGCAGAATTCTTGATAAATCCAGAGGGACCACATCCCTGACTTACAGACAAGTATCACCTGTGGTCAAACAACCCTGCACAGACTCATATTAGAGCCCCCTCCCATTCCCCCTTCCCCCTCCCCATCATAAATATGTCAGAAAACAAATGTCGCTCAAATGCTGGACAGATGATGCCCAGGTCATGAACTGTAACTCTATCTGAACGGCTGAATTAAGGACAGGAAGTGCGAGACACTGGAGTTCTCTCAGCTCAGCTCTGAATAGTTGGACACGTGTTCCACATTTCCTGAGGCCTAATGTGGAAAGATAAGAGGGAGTGAAAATTACTCCCATGCCTGGTTTCCAGAAA
Organism: Cetoscarus ocellatus; assembly: GCA_037902135.1. Classification (NCBI taxonomy): domain Eukaryota; kingdom Metazoa; phylum Chordata; class Actinopteri; order Labriformes; family Labridae; genus Cetoscarus; species Cetoscarus ocellatus. Next base: position 1,486,817 of record JBAMNC010000543.1, read on the forward strand.
GACAGAGGGAGGTGGTGGACTGTGTGATCGTCTTGGGCGAAAAAATTGTCAGCCTGGGAGATGAGAATTAGAAACATGCTGCATAGGGCAGAAAACATGCTGTTATTACACGTGGTACAGAGAAGGTGAAATTTGTGATTAAAACTCAATGGGGTTGGGGAAAAAATTTATAAAGCAAAGTATTGGGACATTTGGCAGAGTGATAGTACACTGATTCCCAGCTGTGCAGTATCTTTACTTTTAATGAATTTCCAACATTTAATAAAGCTTTTTGTTCTTTACAAATAAAATCATTACTCATTGAGCTCACACAATGGTGCTGCTGAGCCCATGCAGGTGGAGTCAGCAGAGGTGACGTTCATTGTGCAGGACAGAGTTAGTACACAAACATGGCTGCACAGGAAAGAGACAAAAGGACTGTCATCAATTAAACCTGTTGTGTGGACTTATTTTGGACATTAAAATTACGTTAGATATGGACATGACACATGGGATTTGCAAGGAGTGACACATTAGAATAAAAAGCGGAGGAAATACAGCTGACCTCACTTGGCACCATCCAGGGAAGCAAAAGTCGATGACAGAAAAGCTAATGCTAAACTTAGCCAGTTGAAAAACCAGCCAACACTCGACATGCTGAGTCACTCAAAGCTGCCTCTAAATTCTGGGCGAGCTAAGAAAATAGCTCAATCCATGACTTAGTTTATCTGCAAAGAGTTAAAGCCTTGCTATGTTGTGGAGAATGAAGGCTTTTCCTACGTGCGGTTGGAGCCCAGGTATGTGCCTCCATCTCTGCATTATTTTATGGACACAGCGGCACTGAAGCTCGATAGAGCAGTGAAGCTCAAGAGAAGCTGAGCACAGTAGGCTACTGGCTAAGCGTGGACATCAGTCTTTAGTTTGGCATAATGAATATACTGAAATATGTTTCTTAAATATTTTACAGAATTAGGTTTTAACAGTTTAGGGTAGGGTTTTGTTAATTTTTTAACTGACAAATTAATCACTGCTACCGTCAGTGAGTGAAGGTTAAGGTGAATCAGTGTGAGCTAGTAGGTGTGACCAGAAAGACTATACAAGCTAAAGTCCATTTACTATTTACCATATAGGCAAAAAAGTCTTAATTTTCAAAAGTCAAATTTTAGACCTTTTATGACTTTGTAGTGACCTACTGGAACCCAATAAGACAGCAGCTACATTCAAAGAAGAGAGATTATACTTTATCTGGCCAAATTCTGTGCTGGTGGCAGTGCTTTTTTTAACAAATAACTCAATTCTGATTGTGACTTTGTCAGCTGAGTGTCTAATAAAGGTAACAGTGATAAAAATAAAGGAATTTATAAAAAAAGAAAGCAGGTTGTGCCTAACATGTGCTTTAGCTGCTGATTATCTGAGCCTCAGGAAACATTGTATTTTTAACAGTAAGCTGCCCTGTAAGATGAATTTTTGTGGCAGAACTTTGTTGATATCTTTGTGTCCTTGGCCTTTAGGATATATATTTGGTGGGTAACACTGAAACTTCACTTGTTTTAACTCCAAAAAGAACAGTCAAAAATAAGTTTCCAACCACTATGAGCCCTTAAGAACACTTACATGTGATCACCAACTGGAGACCATTTATGCTTAAAAACTGTGAAGAGGTTAAAGTAAGAGCAGATCCCTTCATAACTCCATAAAAATGGAGCTACAAATACTCTAAAAGAAAATCAAAGAATTTTGAGAATGTTTTCTACTTCAGTTTGAGGTCAACTGTTGCATCAAACAACTACGCATAACTCACAGAAACACTCAGCAATACAGAAAAACAATCCATCTAGGTCATGACTGCAAAATTGTTTCATAAAAGCAACATAAAAAGTAATATTTAAGTAATTGTTGAGAGTGTATTTTCTCCTGGAGGTAGTGAGAAAGGATTCATGGTGGAAAGAGGTGCAGTTTTTAAGCCCAGTGATCACATCAGCCCCCATCATCACTGCTCCTCCTGGTGGATGGACTAAAGTTTGAAACAAGACTCATAATGAGACAGTCGGGGGCGTTAATCAGTCGTTATGTGTTAATCACAAAGCAAGGGATCTCAATACAGCCACAAAGGTGAGTCACAGACCAGCCAAGGTTCTGTCAAGGGAAGAAAGTAACATTCAAGGGGCTCCGTCCGTACAGGGAGGCTGATGCCAAATCCAGCCTGTGACCTTTCCAGCATGTCATTTACCACCTCTGCCAAAATTCCAGCAGAGAAAATGAGAAAAAATGTTAGCAGTCAAAAGTTATTTAATTTCAAGCAACCGGAGACTAAGAGCTGACAGTCTGATTGGTCTTATTCTTGTTATGCCCAAAACACCATGTAACACCTATAAAGGCAAATAATCCATCCTTTTTGAGTTCTGCCCGGTTTAGCTTCGTCATTTTGCATCATTAATGTAGCACCATGCCCCCAACCAGTGTGCACCATGAGCTTTTAGACAACTTGCTTCACACCATCTTAATAAGGCCCAGTGACTATCTGCAACAAGTCTCTTCCAAAGGGCCATGTTTTTGTTTTTTGTTTGTTTTTTTATGATTATTTTTAGGGCATTTTAGTGCCTTTATTGATAGGAGAGAGAGACACAGTGGATAGGCTTGTGAAGGGGGGCGAGAAAGAGTAGGGGAGGACACTCTGCAAACTGGCCACAGGCTGGATTTGAAACTGGGCCGGCAGAAGTATGTATATGGGATGTGCCTGTTAGCTCCTGTGAGAAATCTTTTGGTTCATGCTGTTTTTGAAACTGCCCTGTGGTCAAAGATGTGCTTGTTTTTTATTCTTCCATTTCCTTCAATCAATAATTTTGTATATTTAGAATAAATGATGCACACATTTTCATTCTGTTGTGTTGCTCTGTGTTACATCTGTTTGTGTGTTATGATGGATGTCTCTATCTCTCTGGCTGCAAAAACAGCAAATTCACCCACAGGTACGAATAAAGTAACCTGAACCTGAACCTGATCTGCTCCTGCAGCTTGCTACAACTCACTCCTTCTGACACCCACTCAGAGGCAGTTGTTATAAACATGAACAATGACAGCATTAAATCAGTTTTTATCTGAGGGTGTAATTTTCATTTTTAAATTATAGACATCAGCTGTAATTTTCTTTAGTTTTATAACCTGCTTAAAATGTTTCACAAGCAGTTTTTAAGGAAAAGTATCAATATGCATGATCAAGGAGCTCCCTGATAACCCCAAAACAGCACACAGGACTCTCAAACAGACCTGGAGTGCGACCCTTGGTCACTCAAACTGTAGGTGCTGCTGTCTCTGACTAGAAGATGAGTAGGTGGGGTTCTGCCTGTCCCATCCATGCTCCTTTCCCCTGGAGGTCCCGGAGACTCGGCTGCAGCAGGCGACCTCTCCAGCATCCTGCGGCCTCCCTCTGTGGGGCTGTGCCACGGCGACGCTGACCGATCCCTGCTCTCCCTGCTGCCACTGGGTGCTAGCAGGGAGGTGGTGCTGCCATGATGAGAATGAGGGTGTGAGTGATGAGGAGCACCGTAAGAGCTGGTATCAATGCCGCTGTCGGCTGATGCCCCTTGGAGGTAGCCTCCTCCCCCGAGGCCGTTTGGCTCTGGGTCTCCCTGGTCCCCACTGGAGCCTCCACCTGCACCCATTTCGTACCATTTATCGCTGTCGCTGTGGCCCCCGCTGGAGGCTGTGCTGGAGAGGGTGTTGCTGCTGGAGTGACCCGAGTAAGGACCATCAGACTGCTGGAGGAAAGAAATTAGGAAAAAGAAATTATGCTTGGTGAGAATGTTATGTTGTATTTGTTTATCATTTATCTGTTTTTAGCTAGAAGAAGGGAGCTTGCGTGCTAAGCTAACGAGGATCTGCAAGTCAGTACAGACAAGTACAACATGAAAAAGTGGCAATATGGACAAAAAAAAATCTCCACATTTTGTAAGCTGAATGGAGATGGACAAAGCTTTCTCTACATTTTTGACAGTCAAACTCAAACAATATTGAAACCTAAATTGACTGAAATGACTTCAAGGCACTCTCTTGAACAATTAAAATGTCTTTATCTTAAAAAAAAAACACACTTGATCTCATTTGGGTATTGAGCTTTCATCTTGAAGTCAAGCTTGATGCCAGAACCAAAGTGTTAGTATTTAAGCTGTATGACCATAATTTTTAAAGAAAGACAATATCATTGTGTGGACAGAGTGCCTTGGAGTCCTTACTTGTTAGAGTAATTCTATGGCTACGTCAGTCCCATTCCAAAGAAAACCCCCAACAAATTTAGTTGAGTCCAGGAAGCACTACATTCTACTGTTTTGGGTTTTAATTAGATGTATGTTGAAGTTCATAGTTCTAGTGTTGTGACAACCATTAATCATTTCATGATGGAAAAAAAATTGAGCTACTGGGTTATGACATTTAGCATAAAGTATTGAGACAGGATTTTGGAACATACTAACCCTAACCCTAACATACTAACCCTAACCCTAACCCTAACACTGTATATAGAAACACCACACAGCAAGGCCCCAACCAACCCAAGGAGTTAAACCTTCGACCTTTTTGCTGTGAGGCATCAGCTCTACTTGCTGCAAACCCATGTTGCCCAAGGAGTCAGGGTGCTCTCACCTATGTTACCAAAAATGTGTGCATTTTAGATAGTATTCAGGGAATTCCTGCAATTTTTGATAATAAAAATATACCCACAGTATTGTGTTTCTGACGTCTAGTTTTATTGCAGTGGAACCAAACAAGTATCAGTATTTTTGACCAATATTAAAAAAAGCTTTTTAAAAACAAAGAAAATAATTTCACATCTGAATAATACATTTCAGATAGATTGTTTTATTCGATAAGTTTGTTGCTGTTATTGCTCTTTCCTGTAAACAGCATTTTTGTGACTCATTAGGACTTTCATCTATATTTCTCCCCCAAAATTGACACAAGACCTCATTTGAAATTAGGTAAATCGATATATCTTGGAAGCTGAATTCTTAATAAGCTTCCTACCCATGTGGGAGAAGTGCAGTTACAGAGTGTCACATTTCCACTATGACTGAACATTGTATGGTGCTGATGCTGACCTGACTGCTCTTCTTTGGCGACAGGTGGATGACCTGCTCCTGCCTCTGGATCCGTGGAGCTCCAGAGTACCCTTGACCAGACTTTGAGACGGGTGCCTCTGCAATAAAACAGAAAAAGCACAGCTGGGATTGGTGACAAACACATGCACGGAGCTCGCCTACAGCATAAACAGATGACTTGTTGATGATTCAACAGAGAAGTTCTCCTCTCTTGCTCTCTGATGTGTATTTTGCTGCTGAAACGCTTGTGCTTCCAGGAGGCTCATAATGCTGACAGTTGTTTTTATTCTGCCTCTGTTGTGTCCAAGAACCAAAAAATAAGATCATTTGTCACAAAAACCAACACACATCAAACACAAATTTGTCCCCAGACCGTCCCTGCTGGTTTTGTTTGTTCAGGGGGAGCTGTGATGCATGAGGTAATGTGTCTGTGTGTCCTAGAGGGAAACTCGGGGTAGAAATGGGACTGTTGTGTAATTGTCAAAGTGTTATGCAATAAGACATACAGAGCAGGCAGCTAATGACCACAGCACCAAAGAGGAAGAGCAGAGGGAGGTATCAGAACATCTGCTGGGGTGAAAGCTTTTTAATATAGTGCAGTGAAGTTCTCCATATCTCCCTCAGAATATTCATTACACAGTGGGCCACAGGGCTCTTTGCGCTGATTAGACATGGATGTATGTGGGCATGGGTGCTGGTTTAAGTGCCTGCTAGTATATAAAGCACATACAGAGGGGCTGTTACAAGGCGGGGTAAATGATTTTGGATCTTTTCACTACTAACTATTTTAATTTGTTTTGTATTTTTGTTTAAATGATGACGTACTTCTGCAACAATGCCCCTACGCCATCATGCACTTTAAGACATTCATGTTGATTCTGCAGCAGCAGTGTTTCTGTTTATAAATTCTCAAAGAGTTATGTTATGTGCCTGCATGAAGAAAGCGTGCGACAGCAGGAGCTGCACACTCCCACAGTGTTGCGCCTCCTTGCTGGCCCTACTCATGGTAAATGGACTGGGGCTTAGTCAAACAACTTCAGGGCTTTTACACCTCAGGCCACACTGATCTGTTCATTAACATCTAATCACACATGATTATGGAAATTGCTTTGTGAATTAACCAGTTAGTTGTATGTTAGTATGTATACACACTGAGACATTCACAGTTTAAACACACCGGATGTGTGTTGGCTGTGGCACGTCATCTCTGGCTCCCAATACCACAGCTTTAGGATCTACATGTACATTGTAGGCTGCATCTCCCTACTGTCATAACTCTATGTCTTCATAAATTATACCTCAATAAAGGCCATGGAGAATATTTTGTTCTTCCATAGCTTTAATTATCAAAGTGCACATACAGGAAAGGGTGAAAAGTCATACTGTCAGCAGTAAATTGGACAACAGAACATGAACGAAGACAATAAATCAACCTAAAAGTGACCTGATTCACTGTATAACTGATCAAGGGAGAACATCAATGTAAAAGCAATACAAAACTGGGCCCTGATTTTAACAGCTTAAACAGGAAGTGTTAACAAGTCTGTGATGAATTTCAGCATAAATATGAACTAAAACATGATTAATAATGGGGATGGGCAATAAGACCTACATATCATTCACCAAATTTGTCTGCTCTTTGCTGTAACTTTATTACCGTGGAGGAACTCAATGGGTATCATGCATTTAATGGCATTTTCAAATGCCCTGGCTGCAAAGCAATTTTCCCCGAGGGGACCATATAGTTTAAGTTGCATAAAAATTCTCAAAGAAAGACAAATATAAGCAGAAAGTTTCATTTAAAATGGTCATTTAATTAACACTTGCAACTCTGAACTATATGCTATTTGTAGTCATCTTGGAAATTTTTGTAATAATGCATGTAGAACCTCAACCCCTCCCGTCACAGCCAAGAAAAAGAAATATTCATTTCCAGAACAACCTGGGCTACCGGAATAGTTATGCTTTATTGAGGTTATATTAATGCATTAAAAGTTTTATGACCATAGAGATCAATTAAAATAACAAAACGAAATTTGAATCTCACAGACTTTTATACAAATTACTCTCAAGTGAATATGATTCCTTCAAGCAATGACTAGGTTGAAAAGCTAACAATATGCAAAGATACTTTGAGCAAAAACAATTTATATTGTTACACTTCCTTCTCCAGATGGTTTTGGTACCTGGTCATATAGTACATGCCACACTTGGACACAGTGTATGTCTCATGCTTCAGTTGATTCTTTTGAGAACTGACAGATGACGGTCTTGTCTCTTGCTGACATTTGGCTGCTCCTAATTGGACACAACCAGTAAAAAATGTATAAGATTAATAAATTTGAGCCATCTGCTTGGTCAGTGAACTGAGACGATGTTTCATTTTCTTTAGGTGTCAAAACGGAGGTCCAATGACAACAGTGTTAGGTATATCATCAAGAAATTACTGACTCATAACTCTGGATGCATAAATACAAAATTTCCGAACAAAGCACTGCACCTCATGGCTGGATTAAAAACTTTCTGCAAGAGATATATTTTATCTGAAGCTCTTCATAAATAGACAAAAGAGTGAGCTGCCAAACACAGTTGTCCTCACAAAAATCTGCTGTTCGGTTCCAGAGATATCAGAAAACAATGTAAGTGATGCTGCTTGGGGGTATCACGGGAGTTTTGTGTTTCAGCACACTGTCATCATGATGCACAAACAATTTTTTTCCCAACCCTATGGTGGCTCCCTAGACTCACATTGTAGGGAAAAAGTGACACCTTGAAGATGACTCTCGTCAGTTTTCCCTTGCGTGATCTACTCTTCCCTAATCCTCTCTCCTAATGGACGTGCAGAAGTGTTGTCACAGAGCGCTGCGCTTAAGTTAAAAATATTTTTTAAATTCCCCAAGCACAAACTTGTGCTGCTCTCAGGTTGATGTAGCTCAGACCAGCCCTCGAGTTACTTAACATATCGACAATAATGGGTTGGCTGACAGCAAACTGCGCCCACTGCCCCCTATCTAAAGGCTGCTTTATTATCCCTCATATCAACTAAGAGGGGGATCACCTCATAACCCTTGATGCCTCTTTGACATTCATTGACAAAATATTACAGGTGCATTAATATCACACCTAAAATGACATTATGAATGAGCTATGTGATTTTTGATGCAACCTATGCCTGAGAATTTAAGTGTTACCCACACATTTAGTTATTTTTTTGCTTTGTTGCGCAAAAAGTTGCTGTGCATAGGGGATAAAGTCGTGAAAATTTGCATTTTTGGATAATAATAATAATAATAACATATCTTATTTAAAGGTGCCTTTCTCAGAACTCAAGGACACTTTACAGAGTAATTAAAAACACAACTAAAATAAATAAAAAAACCAGACAAAAGTGACACAAAGTTAAAATGGATTGGAGAAATTGGAGGGAATATGCAACTTGGAACAGAGTGGTTTTGAGTCGTGCTTTGAAGAGTGGTACAGAGCCAATGTTTCTGATGATCAGTGGGAGTGAGGTCCTAGAGTTTGGGAGCAGAGCGACTGAAAGCTCTGCTCCCCATGGTGCTGAGACGGGCAGAGGGCACAGAGAGGTGGAAGGTGGAGGAAGACTTGAGGGAGCAAGACGGTGTGGCAATGCGAAAAAGATCAGACAGATAGGAGGGGGTGAGGTTGTGAATGGCCTTAATGGTGTACAGAAGTATTTTGGGTCCCACTACCTAATACAACAATCAATTATAAACAAGCCATAGGCTATAAAAACAAATTGAAGTGAATGCTAGGAAACAAAAGAACACTAAAAACAACAAACTAGCATACTCCTTTTTGTTTATGAGAGACAAAAACTGAGAGTAAAAATGAGTCTCCTGTCCTCCCTGTGACTCATGTTATTTCTGGACAATGAGTGGCCACATCATCATAGCAGAGGACTAAAGGGTCAAGGGGGTAAAACAGAGCAGAAGCGAAAAGGACAGAGCCCCAAACCACAGGGACAGCAGAGCTGAATGTGCAGGGCTGGACTTTAGGTTGACACAGACCGAACTGGCCCTGCATGCATTGTTCCACCCTGACCAGTAAAGACGTAAGTGCTATAAACAACCACAAAATGAGAGACTTGGATTTTTGTCTCTGTGATTGTGGCGGTTAAGAACAGGTTGAGGGCACGGCAGAAAGCAGGCTGGTAAACATTTAACCAAAGAAACATCCTGCTGGAAATCAGAGGAGCGGCAGAGGAGCATTTAGTCTTTGTGGTTTCCAGAGACTGAGCTGGAAGAGAAGAGGAAAACTCCCGGAAAACACTTGTAATTAAATGAAAACCAATGTACAAGAGAATGAAAAAGATGAATGAGAGGCAAACATAAGAAGCTGTGGAGAATGAGGAACAGGCTGAAGGGAGGAAGGAAGGAAAGGCACACAAAGAGGAGATTTGGCCAACTGTGCGTGAAGGGAAAAAAAACTGTTCTTTCTGGTTCCTCTTTATTAAAACCTTAGAGCAGAGTGAAAATGACTTGTTTGTCTCACTATCTTCCCACTTCTTTGTCTGTTTGCAGAGACATTAGGATCTTCTCTGTGAAGACAAAATAATTCACAGCTTGAGGAAAAAGCACAGAAGGAGGAGAGAGAGGGGAGCAGAGAGAGAGAGGTGGTGCTCAGAAGCTGTCACAGTTTATGTCTCGTGGTGAAAGAACTGTCACAAGCAGCTGCGGAGGCACAACTACTCTACACACTTTAACACCTTTATCTGTCATCTTAAAAGATTTAGAGAAATATTAATATACGCAGGTCACAGTACGTGCAGTTCAATGCAAAAGGATACAATACAATTAGGTATGAGCTTAAAATCATTCAAAAGTGATTAAACCTGACACACAAAATGGACTTTTCGATATATTTCACTTGTCCACCTCTCTCTCTGGGCAAATGTCTGTGATTTGATCCATCTTTTATGTTTTAATAAAAGGACTTATACATCTAAAACAAGCTTTTGTTCTTTTATTCACTTTAAAAAATTCTGCACAATGTTTACACATTGCTGCTCCACATGAACATCATATGCACATGAGAATGTAACCCTGATGTATATATTGCCTACTTCTCTTAACTTGTTTTAATTTTTCTACCATTTTTATTTTTATACCTATATGATGTGTTTTTTATTGTAAAGTTTTGTAAGCAGAGCCCCAAAAATGTTGTACGGAGGTGCAATGACAATAAAGGCTATTCTATTCTTTGTTCTATTCTATCCTTCAGCAGCTAACAGAAAGTGTTTGACAAGGGATAGAAACCTTCCCAAAATGACGGGACAATTTTTTCATCAATCACATTAATTACGGACCAATCAGATAATGTAGTAGACGGGTGCAACTGCTGCTGTATTAAGTACAAATTGTAAGCCAATTCTTATAAAAACTCCTCTTCAAAAACTTGTTGGAAGTGGAGCAAAAATATCCTTTCAATACAGAGGTTCTTTCAGTGTTTTTGTGTTTGTTATTTGCATTTTGTTTAATAAAGAAATGCGGTCCAGATCTGACAAAACTACTGCTGAAGCTGTTAGCGTCCATGCTAATTTCTGTATTGACAGTCACTTCCTATTGTCCTCTCCCTCGTAGTTCGTAGATTTAAGCTTAGCATGATGGATCTGTATGAGTACAGATATTGAATCAAGCAGATCCAGCTGCTTCACAAGGTTACACCAATTCAAAACCACTGACAAAACATATTCAATTAATGTTATGTTAATTGGATGTGGACATATCCTAAAGCTCCTTAAAATGTTGCCCTGTTTCCTGCACTGCAAGCTGTCAGTTGTGCTTTTTGAAATTGTTTTGTAGTGTTTATATCTTATTTTCTACTTCACTTATAACGACCACACTTTTGAAACAATACCAAAAAAACAAAAAAAAAAAACAGGCAGCAACGTCTGCCATTAATAAGACATGAGACCCTTGTATATTAAAACTTCACTGTATTGACTCCAATCTTTCTCCACCACTTATAATCACCTGTTGAGCTTCTTTCACCTCCTCCTTCATCCATCCTCGACCAATTGGGAGTAGACTTCCCACTGGACACGCCCTCTCCAACCACCTCTCGCCTCTCCCCAAGCATCGGAGAGTGGCGGGGGCCAACAAACCTGGAGAATAAGGAAAAATGCAGATAATCAGAAAAGTGGTATCCAGCTAAATGTGTGTTTGTTGCTGATTAAAAATGCAGTGCTAGAAATGACACAATGAAAGACTTTGAAAGACAATGCATTTCCCCACAGGCTGCAGTGGGTGGAGAAAGACGGTCTGTCAGGAGCATTATCAAAGACAAAGACACACAAACACTATCACCTCTCTCTCCTACACTAACGTCATACACTGTTACAACTGTCAAATGAATCCAGTCTCAAGCCAACCACTGCGGTATTATAATAAGATAAATAAAACATGAAAGTGACTAATTGACTATTGTTTGGTTGAAATGCATAAAACCTCAACATAAAACAAGGACACCAGAGGAGAGTGTCTTACAGGACTGATAAAAAGAAATCTGAGAAACACACTTCGACACTTTAAGATGATCAGCAAACAAGCTTATTCCATGATAATAGATTACACTGTAAGGGAGCTGAAACACAGATATACTTCTAACCCAAGGGTCTTAAATCAACTGCTATTTAATTATTTCACATAAAACCTGGTAAACCACAGCATTATATAGTTTTGTTCTTATTGTATTTGACCATTTTACCCAAAGACTAAACACACTGCCAAGAATATTAATGCAATCTCTGATCGGCACACAACTTTTTATCATGATATTGTTAATTTTTCTTGTGCATTTTGTTCAGATGGGGAATTTTGCCAAACTAAGATTAATCTTGCCTTGAAAAGTCTATAGCGAATAACTTACACTACCATTTGCCTTAGTTTTATCACAAGCCTTCAGAAACTAAATTACAAATCCATCACAGCCCCTTTTACACAGGTAATGCACCTACGGAGATCACCTGAAATCGTCTGCATAAACTGCATTTATTGACACAAACAGCTCAATTAGAACCCTGACATAATCTTGACTTTTAACAACCAGCCCCTCATTTAAGGTGGGAAAAAGTCAGGATAACCCTTTGTTTGAACAAAGCTGGTAAGACTTACAGCAAGTAAGAAAATTGGATACCTCAAGTTTTAAGTTGCAAAGCAAAAACGTTGTCACTGATGTTTAACATAACAATTAAGTGGATAGTGATATTTCACACGTCCAACAGGTAATTTTTTTCTGCCCAGTAAGTAACTTCTTCTCCGAATTGGCAGTTAGTCGGTGCTTAGTGTGAGCATTTATTTTATATGGCACAACATCTAAAAATGATATCTACTCAATCCAGATTCATTTACCTTTGGCAGGTAAAAAGGGTCAATACTGATTAAAACAAATACATCAGTGCCCTCTTATTGGAAACGTTCCACTGCTCCAAATATATACCAAATCCAACATGGAAAATCTCCTGCTGGGTTGGACTTTGGGTTGAGAATAAGCATTTGCAAAAAAATGCCAGGTGTGGCCTTTCCCAAAATCTTTGAGAAATTATCAAGAACATGTGTGAAAGGGGACATCTTCACACACCTTCTTAAAACCTTTAAGACCAATCTGTCGCCCTTATATCTTAAATCTATAAACCTTCTGTCTAATATCTTATTGTTTTTTTGACTCTTAGGATAAGCTGCATGAGTTGCATGTAACTTCTGAGACACCTGTTGCCCATCCGAGCTCTGAAAACATCCTTTAAGAGAAGTGTTCATATAGATCTTACTTGTGTTTTTTTAATGCTCAGTTGCTTCAAGCCTTGTTATTCTGTGATTCATGTTAAAATATCTCCCTGTCAGTTCCTTTGTGTGTACTGTGACTGTGTTTCTATAAAACTGACATGTACCCAAAGTTATGAATGCTTGTTTTATTGAAGAATTTCATCAGATATACTGTTAGAAAGAATCTGATGAAATAGTGCCTTAAAGAAAGCAAAAAAAAAACCCTGTGATACAATAAATCATATCTTGCATAAAGAACTGCTCTGAAACAAAGCCAACTTCACACAAACACAATCCCCCTTCCCCCCCGGCTTCCTTACTGCTCAGGCATCGACTTCTGTCTCCAGTGAGCTGAGCTCCCGGAGGCGTCGCTGGAACATGACAGGTTACTCGGCGAGCTGCGATTGTGAGGCGAACGACCCAATGCCAGGGAGGAGGCCAGGCTATAGCTTTCGCTGCCGGGAGACATCCTGGTGTACACAAACACACATAAACACACAGAAAGACAGGAACTGTGAGGATTTAGAAGCACATGCAAATGAGAAAAATAAAGGAAGATGAAATAGGCAGCACAGCTTTGTAGGTGAAAAATGTTCTTAGCTCTTCCTGCAGAGGAAATACCATTGATTGCTACACTGTGAGTTCAGTTCCCACACAGTCTGGATTAAAAAAATGGTTGAATATTTAAAAGCTACCACTGGAAATGATTCCTATGCATAAGGAGGCCTTCTGTGTGCTTTGCTCTAAACTAACATATAAATAATAAAAAATGTATTGTACACAGTGTTTTCACAGTGCATTTCTGCAACAGCTCTGTGACTAAGCTCCACCATCATTTTTGCTGGAGGACTTCTGAGCAATGGTTTAATATTCAGGGTTCATAGACTTTTTTTAAATGATTAATTCTAGCACTGTCGGGGTGAATTTTAGAGATATTCGAGCTCTATCTAGCTTTCATTAGTTATGCATTTATTAAAGGTGCCATAATCAATCAAATATCGATCAATACCAGCTGATGTTGACTAAACAGGACTGACTGATCAAACTTAATGTCTAAAATCCCTGATAAAATAACATGCCTTAACAGCAGGTTTACCTAAAGGGTATTGGCAAATCACTCATTCACTTGCCTGTTGCTACTCTGCTATCCTTTTAAATATACTTTTATAAAGCCCTTGCAGCTTTTTTTTAGTCTTTTTATTTAAAAATATGGTTTCAGTGTTAAAGTCTGTCTGATATTCACACTGAGAGCAAAAGGATAAAAGCTAGTCAGCTAGGCTAAACAAGCTTCACATTGTTACCCAAGGTGTACATGTTGGGTTTTGTGATGCATTTCTGACTGAGGTCCAGTCTGTAACATTGTGATGAGTTTATGTTGTCTCAGTAAAATGAGTATTTTATGAAAGTATGAACTTCATGTGTTCAAATGTAATACAAAAAGATGGAAATTTCGATTTTGGCTAGAGCCTTAAATAAACAGTGTTGAGTGGGGGGGCTTGGGGAAATATACACACTGTTTAGCCCATTTGAAAGAAACAATACTTTTTGCACATTCTCCATATTTGGCAAAGGCGTTACAGGTTGTTGGTTAGCCAGTCTGATAGTGCACCCAGTAATCAGAAGGTTGCAAGTTTAAGCCCAGCTCCAGTGGCACATGGTGATGTGTCCTTGGGCAAGACACTTAACCCCAGGTTGCTCCCACTGCTGCGTCGGTGGTGAATAAATGGGTTTGAAAAGGTGTAAATGTGAGCTGATACTGATGGACAACTGACATAGAAACTCTGAACCATCAGTAAGTGAATAGATGTAAATGGGTAGATGTGACCTGCAGTGAAAAAGCTGCTTGGAGTAGTCAAAGAGACTAGTAAAGTGCTACATAAACTCAAGTCTATTTACTATTTAATTTACATAAATAAACACAAGTAGTCATAATGCATTATTACACCGTGTAATTCACTTTTCCTTACTGTTGGATACATTTTGAATTGCCCCTTAAGCGCTTTTTGTACTTCTCTTTTGGGCAAGCACTCAACCAGTTAGAACAAGTTAGATATATACAGATATAAAACATATACTCGAAAATTTATATATTACTTCTTCATCATATAAAAAAGGCATTGGGTTCATAGCAGTCTAAGGAAGAGTGACAAATTTAAAAAAAAAACATAAAAAATAACATAAGAAATAATTCTTGATACCACACATATACTTGGTTTCTAGCAGATTTTCTTCATAAAAGAAACAATGATTCTTCCAAAGAATAAGTTATCAATTATGTAAGTAGCAATGTCATATCAAAACAAATGTGAATCACTCTCTCGTGTGAACAAACTCTTTTGTCAGATATCTGTTTGGTCATCAGACAGACAATTACCATTTCAAGCGCTTTTAAGCATTTTATACTAAATCCAAGCTTTCTTTTAAATCTTGAAAACCATACATCAGAATTGAAGATTTAAGGATTTCAAGCATCTGTATAAATCCTCAATATCTGTTGTCCCTGTCTGAATGATTTTTGAGCTATGATACTTTTCTAGCGTGACAAAATGGCTCAGTGGGAGCTACACACACATAGTAAAAAATGTGCAAACAGGATGCAAACTGCACTCCTCAGCTGGCCCTGCTGAAATCACCTTTGTATCGACTCTTAAACTACCTGAAAGCCGGTACAGAGGAGGGAACACTTTGTCCCCTTTTTGCCTCTGTGACTTTTATAATTAAAGAATAACATCACAGGGGAATAAATGCCACACCTTGAGCTGGAATCACAGGTTGGCTAGCAGTCTCACTGTTTTGGAGGCATAACATCCTTCCACAAAACAAACACTAGACTCTGATAAGCTCTTCATCAAACCACATGAGCTCTGACCTCTTGGTGTCCATGGGTCGGCCATCGCTGCTAACGCTGCGTGGGATGACGGCTCCCCTCTCTAGCCTCTCGGCTGACAGCGTCTTCCCCACAGAGCTACCAAGGCTGATGGCTCTGTTTGGTTGATGTGGCTGTGGCGAGGCAGTTAGCGACTGCTGGGGGCTGCTGGACGTCCTCTGCCACTTGTTGTTGTTGCTCCTGAAGGGGAACTTGTACTCGAAGGAGCCGCTATCACTGCTGCTGCTCTTGTATTCAGACACAGGCATCCGATACATCTCTGAACAGCCCCTAGAGAAGGAAAGGAAAAAAAAAGAGGAGGATTAGGTGACTTTTGTTGGTTCTTTGCTTGAAAGGAATGAATTAGAACTGAGACTTGTTTTATGTGTATTTTAATATCTAAAGGACCAAACTACAAAACCCTTGCATCTTTTAAATCCCTTTAAAAATATGCACACTAGTGTAGCATAACTGTGTAAAAAGAAGGGTCTATTTAAGGCTACTGACACCTACAAACAAGTGCTGAGCATATAAAACAGACAAAGTTTTGCTTTTCTCTAGCCCAAACCTACCTGCGCGGTGTGGCATCATCATGTGGCGGGATGATGACTACACGCACAGACACTGAGGTCCGCAGGAGGTCAATCATCTGCTCATGTGTCAGAGTCGCAACAGCAACTTTACAGATTTCCACCAGTCTGCTTCCCTGCCGCAGTCCTGCTTGCCAAGCATAACCATACGGCTCCACCTGTGAGTCAAAAGGTTGATTAAGTGATGAATTAATTTATTAAAAACCCAAGATGGATGGTCATAATGTCTGTCCCCAAATTAAAAAAATAAGGTATTTTGGTATTATTTTTTTAATTTGGGGACAGGAACTGTACCACACAATTTGTGAATCATTGGGAATGAATATGCACGAAGGGGATCAATATCACAAAATACTAGTCTTGTAAACCTCCTATAACAGACCAAGCCAAATAGCGGTGTACGAGAGCCACTGAGGCTGCCAAAATAAGAGACCTTACAGTGACAGCAGGTCATTGTCAGGGCTGCCCACAGAAGTAGCTTGGCTCCTAAAAGGCCTCATAAATGTGCCCCAAATGTAATCTGATAATATCAATGAGCAAAGCTTGACCTGTAGTATTAGTTCTCATTTGTATCCTTAAGCCAGCTCCAATCAGTTGTGGCACTTACTAGAAAGATGAGACATTGACAAGCAAGAAGTCTGAGAATACTCTCCTTAAAGCTAACTGAAATAAGTCCACCAACAATGTTGATATTACAAAATTAAAGGTTTGTTCTAGTTCACTTAGAGGGGGCCCCCATTGACTCATGAAAATAGTTTTAGCTGCAGAACACAGTTTTCCACAGTGAGTTATTGCATGTTGATGGGGAAATTTTGCTACTCGGGTCTGTATTTTTTCATTTTAGCCTGACAGATAAAGTATATAGTTTATTGACGTCTTTCATTTGACCTGGTGCTGCCTGGCTCCACTCTTTCAGCCTTTCGCTGGAGAGTTTTCATCCTTGTCTACTGTTGTTTTTCCTTGAGCTTTGCAAACTTTTCATCTTTTTGTTTTTGTTTTTACCCAGTTTGAGTGTTTGGCACAGCTGTGAACAGCACAAAAGTTTGGCTTTTTGACAGTGCGTCCCTATGCAGAAATCATTGCCATGCTTTCCTCTATTTTCCCACTATTTCTCTACAGTGACTTGATGTCATATGTGTATATATATATATATATATATATATATGTGTGTGTGTGTGTGTGTGTGTGTGTGTGTGTGTGTGTGTGTGTGTGTGTGTGTGTGTGTGTGTGTGTGTGTGTGTGTGTATATACACATACATACATACATACATATGTATAAATGTATATGTGTGTGTATATATATATGTATGTATATATATATATATACACATATACATATATATATATGTACACATACACACACATATATATTTATATATATTTATATATATATATATATATATGTAGAGAGAGAGAGAGAGAGAGAGAGAAGGGATATTTACAGAGAATTTGGAGAGTGACAGCTAAAATTACAACATGAAGAGACATCTGGTCCTTTTTTTTCTTTCTATTCGTATTAGAAAGTATAGTAGTATATTTGCATTTTTCTGTTTACAAGGTATGCTCTTTTTTTCAAACTTAATCCTTGTCTCAAATCAAGTGTGCTTGATGATAGCTGAGGCTTCACTCAAACAGTACAATTTTACACACTAATAAGTATACACTGAATTATAAAATCAGCATTTCAGCAGGGAAAATAAACCTGAGATTTATTTGTAATCTTTGAATCTTTGGGCCCATTCAAGAGTGCTGTTCAAAAATATTACCCACCACTGTGCTCTGTGTTGTTTTAGAGAGAGAAATACCTCAGCAACGATGCCCTCATAGTTCACGTGGAAGCCGAGCTGCCCCAAGCCATTTCGACGGAGCGTCATCTCTGATGTCTCACAGCCTTTAGTCAGGAGCTGGACAGAAGGAGGGCGGTGAGTTTCACAAAGAGCAGATGGAAGAGGAAGTGACAGGAATGATCAGAGGGAAGCAGATGAAAAGGAAACCAACAGGTCAAAGGGTGATGGGGAAAGAAAGGGAACAGAGATGGTGAAAAAGGAAACATAAAGGAGGAAAAATCAGGTCAATATGAACTCATTAAGAAGACCGAAATACATTTTTAATGTTAAAGCACTTTTTTTTATCAAGTAATGGACAAATAATATGATTATCTTCATACATGCAGGTCTGCATAAGTTCACTGCATATGTATACACTCTTCTTCTTTTATGTTTAAGAAGTGAAACATCTTAAGTGATCCCTGAGAGATTTATTGTCATAAATTAACATGTATCAGTGCTAAAGTATGAGAGGTTTACCTTCTATTTACTGGGTGTGCTCTTGCATTCAGACGCAGACCAAAAGATAAACAAACACTCCCAACAGATGACAAAGATGAAAGCAAGTGTCTCTTCTTCAACACTCCAGACTGTTTACAGAGGAATGCATTACTGAGAAATACGGCTGAGCAGTGCATCAAAGGACTGACATACCAGTGTGTGTCTTTATTTTAGTGAAATGTGGGAGGATGTTTTTCTGTCACAAAGTATTTTCCATAAAATAGTAAAAATACAAACCCCAACTCAAATGAAGCTGGGACGGTGTGTAAATCAAAACAGAATACAATGATTTGCAAGTCCTTTTTGACCTATAACCACTGAAAACACTCCAAAGACAAGATATCTACTGTTCAGATGGATAAACTTCATTGTTCTTTCACAAATATTGCTTGCAACACCTTCCAAAAAAGTTGGGACAGGGGCAACAAAAGACCGTGACAGGTGAGGAACGCTCAAAAAACACCTGTTTGGATCATTCCACAGGTGAACAGGTGAATTGGAAACAGATGTTAATGGAGCATCCCCAAAAGGCTCCGTCATTCACAAGCAAGGATGGGGCAAGGTTCACCACTCTGTGAAAAACTGCTTGAGCAAATAATCCAACAGAACATTGTTCTCTCAACATCGGACATTGAATCAGGATGTCTCCCGGACGCCAGCCTGGTGAGGTGTTCAGGGCACGTCCCAACGGTAGGAGACCTCAGGGAAGACCCAGGACATGCTGGAGGGACTAGGTCTCTCAGCTGGCCTGGGAACGCCTTGGGATCCCCTGGGAAGAGCTGGACAAAGTGGCCGGGGAGAGGGAAGTCTGGGCTTCTCTGCTTAGGCTGCTGCCCCTGCGACCCGACCACAGATAAGCGGAAGAAGACGGTACAGTACGGTACAGTAGGGTTTCTTTACATACAACTGCAATGAATTTGGAGATTTCATCATCTGCAAACCATTATATCTGCATATAAGCAGCAAACCAACACTGAATGCCCATGACCTTTAATCCCTCCAGCGACAAAGGATATTAAAAAGGATATTACCACTTCAGAAAACCTTTTCAGTTAACACAGTTCGTCTCTACGTCTACAAGTGCAAGTTAAAACTCCACCATGCAGAGCCAAAGCCATATATTAACAACGCCTAGGAACAAACCCAGCTTCTCGTTTTCTGTTGTTATTTAGGTTTTACACAATGTTCCAACTTCATTGGATTTTGGGTTTGTAATTCATTTGTGATGGACAAAACAGTCTGGGGAACAACAAAGATGCCGAGCTAATGCCCTCTGAAAACAGTAAAAACCACAGTAGGGAAACAGAGTAAGGTTGTAATTTCGGTCTGTTTGTCCCAGCCGTACCCAAAATTTTAAAAACTTTGGAGTTTAAGTGTGTGTCTCAGGTTGGACATAAGACTGCCTCGAAGCAGCCTCACACTTTCACGAAAGGCACAAAAGAAAGGAAATTGTTAAAGACTGAAACTGGGATCCATCCAACTACAAAGGGAGATTCCTGATTGGACAAAGGGTCTGATAAAAACAATTCCTCTCCTAACAACTTTTTGATCCTTATATCTCGAGCCTTTCTCTCTCTCTCCCTCAAGTGACTTCAGGGCACCTTCCTTTTCTCCGTCTGAATGGGGTGTCTATTGAAGTCAAGCTCACAAGGGTGTGTAAATAAATCATTCTGAGGATGTGCACCTGATAGGAATTGTTATGGTGCTTTCTGATGTTTCTGAATGTGTGCGTGGGAGATGTAGTGGAAAAAAAAAAGCAAAAAAAGAAAAGAGAGAAGAGAAAGAGCGAGAGATATGGGTCCAAAAGGCATTAAACCCAAGGCCACTTCTCTTCCTTTCCTTGGCACTGGAGGAGTCCAAACGATTGAAGATTAACGCAAGATGCATAAAAAGCAACATGAAAGTGGTATATTCCTGACTCGAGAGCCAAATAACAACATGACTGTTTTAAATATGCATGTGTGCTAATCAAAGTCAGTGGACTCTATCCAGGTTACAAGATAAAAAAACACACATAGTTTGAAGGCTGGAAGAGGCTGGGGAATTGAATGTATTCTAAAGCGCTGATGATTACATAAGAAAACACCTTTTTTCTGAGCAGTTTCCATGGAAACAGCAACAGAAAAGCTAGCACCACTCAGCTGTGTGTGTAGGTGTGTGAGCGGTGAGGAGTATGTTTGTCCAGAGGTGTTTATGAAACTCCCTCAATAAGCTGAAGACAAATAATGAGGCAGCAACTCTGGCATGTAGACAGAGGGAGACGTGTTGTCATTCTGGCAGACTGACAGCCGGCGGTAAGAAGTGGGCGGGACTGTGAGTGGGCCATTGATCATCTTCATCTATTGATTTGATGTTCCCATGGAGTCTTTCAACAATGACATCATGAAGTCTGGTTTCATTTTGCAGGATGAGTAGTCAGACTGTAAGTGACTGAATTATTTCAGATCTCTTGGTAAAGACTTGATTTTGGAAAGTGGGGTCGCCCCACCCAGCAGTATAGGAAGTTCCTAAGATGTATTTTCAAATGATGTATGGGGTAAGACAATATTTCATAGACTGACTGAGTCGAGCCGTGTGCCTCACAGTCAGGACAACGGCTAAAATTTGACTGATTCTGTGGATCATTTCAAGTCATCTTCATCAAGCCCAGCAGTCTGCCATTGTTCAAAAGTACAGCCACGAGGAGCATTCGTCTTCTCCTAATGCTGCTTGTGAAATGCAAGCAGACCATGCCAAAGCTTACCACTGCTGAGCATCATAGGCCCATGGGAGCGCACTGTGCTTGAGCATGGCACAGGACAATCACACTTGCAAAATTCCAGGAATTTTCAAAGTTGGAAACTTTCCATGGGAATTAACAAGGATTTAAAACAATAAATGGGAATAAACCTGGAATTTACAAAATTGAAGGTTGGTCCCTTTTAGGGATGGGAATTGATATCAATCAATCAATCAATCTTTATTTGTATAATGCCAGTTCATAACAAGTGTTATCTCAAGACACTTCATAATAACAGGCTGAAGACAAACTCTTCATTTTATAATACACATATATGCACACATACAAATGCATATAAATAAATATATTAGTATATACACATACATACATCTAGAGATGGATCAATCCAGGCAGAGACAAAGGGGCTAAAATCACATTTGTCTCTGCTAAATTTAGACTCAATCAATGTTACTGATACTGATGCCATTTATTGATTCTGTTTTTTTTTTAATCTGATCCATTAACAATTCCCTTATCGATTCCTGCTGATTTTGTGTGTGTGCAAAAGTTGTCCTTCACAGGTTTTCAGTGGCAACAATGTCAAACACGTGGCATTCCTGAAATTGAATGCCGTGCTGCAAAGATAAATACTTCTACGGTTTACTGGTGGTTGCACCCACTTGAAGTGCAGTAGGCATCTTTTGTTGAAAATTAAGCCCCAACTTCTGTCTCCTGTCTGCCATGATTATATCTTTGTCTTCTTTGTTATCCTTTCTGCTGACTGCCTCTGGTGAGAGGTCGATGCTGAGATTAACAAGGCATGCAAAACATCAAGAAAGAATTGATAAAGGAATTGTAAAGCAAAAAGACAAACGATATTGATTCCTCAAGGGAACTGTTATCGATTCTCAACTGGAACCATTTTTTAATTCCCATCCCTTGTCCTTTTACAGGTCTTTGATCAGCAGCACTGATAAAGAT
Organism: Cetoscarus ocellatus; assembly: GCA_037902135.1. Lineage (NCBI taxonomy): Eukaryota > Metazoa > Chordata > Actinopteri > Labriformes > Labridae > Cetoscarus > Cetoscarus ocellatus. The sequence continues at coordinate 1,509,156 of JBAMNC010000543.1, forward strand.
GCTAAAGGATGCAACATGTATTGTCTTCATATGTACATTCAGGATTTCAGGGGGTTAAACTTCTTTTTAAAGTATGTCACAAGCTAAAGGAGCTTTAATAATTCTGTCATCCATCCATGTGTACGTTACTGTGTGTGTTTTCTTACCTCCAGACGTTTGACCACCTCTTTGAAGTCCTCCGTGTTGTTGCTGATACTCCTCAGAGAAACATTTTCTCCTCGCTCATAGAAAATCCGCAAAGATGCTGGACTACTCAGTGTCCAGCCAATCACATCCTTAGTGGCACAGTTGAACACCACAGCTTTTGCTTCCCGATCCACCAGGATTAGAAAGTCATTAGAAATGGACAAAAGTGCCTCAAGTTCACCTCCAGTACCATGATCTTCGACGTGAACCGGCCAAGTTATTGCCCCGAGGCTGCGAAGCTCCGCCCCGCTGTAAGGTCGAGTCTTCTCCTTCTTCTTGTGAGCCAGTGAGATGAAGGGGAACTTTCCAGAGGGGTCGATGGGCGTGCTGGTAGTGTGGCGCTCGGCCAAGTCCCGAAGATACTCCTGACGTGTTCGGGTGGCCATGGCACGGAACTTGTGCGACTTGTGGGCGGCGTTTTCTGCATTGATGACCTTTGCTAGGAGGAAGTCCCTGAACACAGAGGATTTGGGGAAAGTGACTCCATCTGGGATTGGTGGGCCAAAGGAGGGCATATCTTTGGAACGAGTGACTGACACACTAAAAATGAAAGGAGAATAAGAAAAGAGGGGAGAAAAAAATACTGGTTAAAATTTCATTTTCAAGTATTGACTTCTCATTTGCAACCATCACAAAATACTTGTGCCCTCCTGAAAGAATAGTGCTCTGTAAAGAAACCCAATTATGCACTTTGATTTGCTTTGACAACCCATCTATGTAGACCCAAGGGCAGCAGCAACCAAGACACCACCAGGGGAGCCTCTCTTAAAAATCATAGATGTACATAGATCCAGGTAAGGACAATGCTTATACAGTTTACCTGCCTTCAGTTATGGCCCATAATGGCCTCCACAAACACACTGCAACCACTCCAGGTACCAACATCACATGTAAAAAAAAAAAGAAGCAAGGAGAACACAAGGAAGGAGTATGGCACAAAGAAAGCAGACATGACAAAGAAACAAGGGTATTTCTGTAAAACCTGTCATTTATTTTGACTTTGTGATTTGTACTGCCTGAACTAAGAGCATTAAACATCCTGTGCATGAAAAGTGTTCTTATTTTGAAAGACAGTGGGGATCATTTGTTGGAAAATATCTACTGCTTGAAAAAAAATTAAATAGAACTTGCTATGGATTCAAAAGTCAATTAAAAAAGCTAGAGGACACAGTAAAGCAGCTTCTCTGGTTGCTTTTACAAGGAAAAAAAATACTTTTGAATACTTCACTGAGTTGTCTGTGAGTTATTAAAAATGAAATGACATCCAAGAGTAGTGGTGTCTTTCTTTTCCATCACTGTAAAAGCAATGCCTCAAACAAAAAGCAACACACAAGTCACGCCATTCTGAAAATTTAAGTGCTTAATTTGGTCACTAATCTCCTTCAGATTACAACATCAATGCTTACAGCTCTTGTTTGGATCCATGTCTGCATAGGGCTCCTGTACATTTGACCACGTTTGAGCTGAGTACTTTTTTCTGACATGATCAATCCTGTGGCTTGGATGTAACTTTTTACTAGACACTAAATCTAACCACAAATGTCACATCAAATACAAGCTTGAAGTATTTATGTCATTAGGATTAAGGAGGGGTAAAAGAGTTGCCAGATTCTGCAACAGAGTTCATTTTTTTGATTTAAGCCTCCTGCTGTTTGCTCAGTCGAGTATTGGAACAAAAATGCCACAATTCCTCACAGTCTGGGTAAATACAAAAACACTGAGTGTCTTTTGTTTTTCTTCTTGCCGAAAAAGTTACTTTCAGCACTCTGCTTCAAATTAGTTGTCCTCTTCCATCTTTTTCAGCTGTGTTCACTTGTCTTTTCTGCTGATTATGACATATTCTTCATTTTCATGTCTTTATATTTCTGTTTTTTATCTCTGCTCTCCTCATCCCCTCCTTACTTTCACTAAACCTCTGGAATGGCCATCTGAGACTCTTCACCCTGTCTGGTATGTCAGGAACTCAGCTTTGCAGCCATGAGGAGGAAGGAGAGCCATGGAGGAGGATGAGGGGAGAGCGCAGTTCCAAATCTCATGCCCCAAAAAAAGCCCCAGAAAAGCCTTGAGTGAGGGAAAAAAGAAATTATGGCAGAGAAAGGGGGGAAGGCTGTGTGGGAGAATCTGCAAAGATTATTGCTTACTGGAAAAAGAGAAGAAAGATTTCTCTCTGCAATGTGAGACAAACAGACCTACAACCCGATCTGTCAAATGTCTCAGTTTGGAAGAAATGGGAAAAAAGGTTGACGTTGTCCTGAAAGGACCTTTTACTGTCTATGACTATGAAGGCATTCAGTTTGCAAATGGATCACTTGTTTAGGGCAAAGCTATGTGGAACAAAAATCCATGGCACGGCTATACATTCTATAACTTTGTTTTTATCTGTAATAGGGGTGGGTAAAAATATCGATTCATCAACGCATTCCAATATCCCCCACCCGAATGCAATATCGATTCAGCAAATCCTCTGCATCGATTCATCTCCTGGCCAGTGGAGGAACTGGGCACTTTTTCAGACTTTATACACAACTGTCATGTTTTTTATTTTTGTACTCCATACGCACAAATAAGTTATTATGTGCAAATTTTTATTTCCAGATGTTTTAGGGCGAGACAGCATAGTTCAACTAGGGCTGAATGGAATATCTGTAAAATGATCGTTTCTTCTAGGCAATTGAACTATTTATATCAATTTAAACTTGTCTTTTTGTAAACTTCCTTCAACTTTAATAGTCCACTGTAGCCGCACAAACACATAAGCACAAGCACACAAAGACATAGACACAACATGCTGGGTATCATAAAATCTGGTGTACTGCCCAGCCTTACACCTATACCGGTCACAGTTTGCCTCAGGTGATAATTACCAGCTGACAAAAGCAGCACAGGAAGTTGTGACCCTCGGCCCACACGTCTCCCTGCTGACTTGCATCAAGCATCTGTGTTGACACCGGGATTAATCGCTCCATCTAATAAGCAACTGAAGTCAATAATATGTCACCCACATATTTCTAAACATACCTCCGAGACGGCCCTGTCTTCAGCGGAGACGCGTGGTGTTCAATTACGCTAGCTGTCAAATTACTGACACCTCATTTCCCACCTGTTCTTGTTTATGACGCACAGAGGTAAAAAGAGGAACATGTTTCTTATTCCCTGGGAGACTTAAGACGCAGCAAAGCCGTGAGAAATGAAGGCTGACGATCCCAGAGCGGTTGCAAACATGTCAAAGCATTCTTGAACCCTCAAAGACAACAAGATGTAAGACAGAAAGTAGTATGTATGCGATTATCCTTGTTTAACTTTTACTTTGTTGATTCAAACAGGTTTTACTCCGGCAACTTATCATAACTGGGTTCACATGGGCTCTGTACTAACTTTTGCATGTCTTCTACCTCAACGTCAAAAAGGCAACATGAATGAATTGTATGATAAAAAGTAAACTGAAAGACATTTTGTTAAACGGTTTAAGAAAGCTGAATTTTTCTCTCAGCCGATGAACTTAAATTTGAATTTAAGGATTAAGGGTAACACATACATGCAGTGAATACAGATAGCTGCAGTTGTAATTGTTCAAGGAGAAGATATAACTTTAGTTACTAAAAAATACAGTGTATGATTTGCACTTTCAATACACATTTATGTACACGGGTCATTGCAGCAAGTAGCCACCACTGCGCACTGCGCACCACCTGAAACATTAACCATTTCCCCTCTTTTCACTGTGTACTGGTAACAATTGCTAAACATACAGCAGTACAAGATGACATAGACCAGACAAACGGGCAGACTTTTTCATAGCTTCTCTCCCTCGACAGGCTGCTTTTAGCATGCATATAAACCCTTCTATTTCAGCCCTGCCCAGTACAGAGGGCAGGGCTGTATAGCTGAATATGCCCCTGCCCTTTCTAGCAACGTGCTCTAATGTTTGCTATGGCTTCACAGGCACATCTGGACATGGTATTCTCACCTGACTCAAACCCCAAATGACATCAAAAGGGGATATTTTTCAAACAGACTGTATTAATATACAATCTATGAAAGGTGGAGTAAGCACAAGGGGGAAGGAGAGATTTTTCTTATCTTGAGGGGGGTTGCAAACAGGCCATGGATGTATGTTTTTGGCTAGAAACCATTAAAAAGCATATTTAACATAATAAAACCTTTAAATTGTAATTTAAAGTAAGCCTAAAAAAATCAGGGATGATAACCATGCTGGCAACAATTCAATCAGTTCCAATCCTGCAATCTTTTCATAGATTACTCTACAGCAATTACTCTTATCATTTTTCTCTTATTTTCTGTTTTTTTAAAACTCAAGTAGTGCTCATTTTGGATGCATTGATAGCTGCTCCTAATCCCTGCTCTTGAAGTTTAACTGGAAGATGTGTTTTAAACAGCATACAGGTGATTTTTCTCAGTGACACTTCAGACTGCCACACTGTCCACAATTTCTGTAACGTTTGACCTAAAAAATAAATTCTTTCAATAGATTCTGCCTACTAAAAAACTAACAGTTAAGTGCTCTAGCTTACCAGTGGTGATTTTTTAGAATAAAACACATCCACATTGGCCATTGACCTAATTACTATTATTTCTGATCTGGCAGGGTTTATCAATAGGACTGATTTCTGCCGATTCAAAGATTTAATGACTCATAAGGGCATTCCTGATGTATAATGCATCTTGGTATTAGAGAAATGGTAATTTCACTACAGTACACGATAGCAGAATAAATACCTATACCACAGGTATATCTGTTGCACTTTAGCTCCGCTTGCCTGGCTGTATTGCACCTTCCTAGCTTGCACCCAGCTGTAGTCATTTGCGACTGTTTATGCCCTATATTCAGCATAAAATCTACATATAATGTATCTTTAAACCAGTATCTAAATTTAGTGAGCATTACCTGACTGCTCCTCTATGGATAACAAATGAATCACATAGAGAATTCAAAGAGGAGCCACTTGAGTGGTTATAAGTGGGCTGAACTATTGATTAAAATAAAATGGGACCTTTTATTCTTATTCCTTACATCAAAACAAACATCACTCAATACATTACAGTGCAGCTCTAAAAGCACTAGAGCTGATCTCAAACACATATGAGTGAGTCAACCAAAGACCTGTGACTCATGGAGGACAGAGACAAGTGATGGAGAGATGATGGTAGATGTATAAAATGAATGAAAAAGGGGATCAAATGGAAAAAAAAGGTAGGTAGAGAAATAGGGGAAGCAGAATATAGAGCAGTGGGGTTTTATTTGCAAGGCTGTGTGGCTGCTGTATGATCCGCATGGCAGGAAGTTTGGCAGTAAAAATTAAAGAGCGAGTTCCTGTGGTTTTAGTGATTTGTGGTCTTATAAATATCCAGTGTGTGGGCAGCTCCGCTTTTCCAGTATCCACGACCTGCTGCCCACTGAGCCAGGGCAAGAAAAAGAACATGTCAATAATACCTGTTTGAGTGGGTGGCTCAGAGGTGTACTGTAGGTGTGCGGATGTGAGAGAGAAACATGTAACTTGTTTGTGTCTACTTGTCACAAAAAATACACTAGAAAAGCAGAAAAGCAGGAAAGAAATGTTAGAAGGCATCTAAACACTTTATTGGCTACATAAGGAGAATTAGGGCTGGTCAATATATTGAGTTCTGAGGATTAAGTGATACATTTTCGCATTTAGAATGTATGGTCACAGCATTAATATTGCAATAATAATGGGTTTTATCATTGCAAGACAGAGGGTGTGTGCATTTTGACACGTTGCTTTGATAAATAATGGCAAGTAAAGGGGTTTAAATCAAAAGTTATCATTGCTTGAATTAAGGGCAAACCATGTTGATGCGAACTTCAGAGAGCCCCATTATTATACAGGACCCTAGGAGCGTTCTCCCTTTCCTCGCTTGTGAGCAGCCTTGGAACAGCAATAGGAATATCCTGAGTTGTAATAGTTTGCTAATATACTTGCATCATGCAAAAAATGGGTAAAAGTGTAAGTGAACGAGGAAAAAGCTCACCAGCGAACCACTTTTTCAAAACATTTGGAGATTAGACAGAGTTTTTTTTTTCTTTTGGTATGAAATCTGAGTGACAGTCATTTCATATCTGTACTTTCTACAAACCACAAAGACTGGATTGATGAAGATCTCATTTTGAAATGTAAAGAATTGAATAATTTAGAATACATGGGAAACCGCTTTATACAGAAACATTGTCAATGCTTCTTCTTCAACAATTAAGACAGTGTGTAGGTATTCTTGCAATTTTTCTGAATAAAAATGAAATATTTCCCAATATTTGATGCTTACCTTCCATCCTTTTCACCACGTTAACAAACACGGATTATTATCATTTAATATGACTCATGAAAAAGTTTATTATTTTGATGTCGTGACAAACATCTTAACAGTAAAAAATAAACTTTATCACCTTTCAGCAAAAATAATATTGCCCCTCCTTGAGATTAGATTTGCATATTTAACATAGACAGAATATGGTTATTAAGTTTCAGGACGTAATTCCTAGTTTGCATCAGGGTTGAATGATATTCGACATCACAGAATTTGTGATCATTGTTATATGACTTGATATGCTTTACTTCTTTGTTGCAAGCTAATGGTTCTCTTGCTTAACCCTTTAAAGCCTGAAAACACAAATAATAGCCAGAAAATTCTAAATTTTTGGAGCTGAAATGTTTATTTCACTTTCTTCTGAAATCCCCCACCAAAAATAAAAAATTTCCATAAAATTTAACATACATATTTTTTGTATCTCATTTGATACATTTGGTGTTTTGGCAACTGATAATCTACTTGAGGACATTTTTTATCACTTATCTGATTGTTTTCAGATTTTTTTTTTTAGTTATTTGTTGATCATATTGATTAGATAGAGCTATCATTAAAGTATGTATCAAATATGATACAACAAGCTTTGAGGGGTTAATATTGGCAGTAACTTCAGTCTGATGTCACACAATATGCAGCTTCTAAAACACAGATGTTCTATAGGGCTGTCGCCTTATACTCAGTATTTAAATCTCTGTTTGACCATGGGGGTTAAAATCTGTACTCGAACTGCAAATAAATGTTTGAACTGAAAACACACAGTTCGGCAGCACATTAGGGCGCCTGGAGCAGAGAACCGTCCATCTAATAGTGGGGCTCCCAGCACAACCCAACCTACTGACCTCAGCAGACAGTGAGTGAAGTACACCTTTAGAAAATGGAGGCTGTCTCCATAATGTGCAAAGCAGCTGGTTTGCTCCCCATCTGTGACAATTCCACGGGCCCATTTTTCGGTCTTCCACCCAAGTGCGAGAGTAATGCTCAGCCCCATGCGACCACATCTTCCTCAGCAGGCCCCACCAGAGGCATGGAAAAAATTAATCACAGACAAGATCGATAAAATCAAATGTAAGGACATGCGGCCCTGGTATGGCCTCAGGAGAGGTAAACTGCTGAATGATCTCATGGAAATGCCTCATGTCTGTGTTGCAGCCTGACTGGGGGGGGGGGGGGGGGTGTTATAGGTATGTGTGCTTGACAATCGATCAAGTTGGATTTTTGGGAATAGTGACAGTCCTACCACCATGCATGACAAGTGTGCTTTTTCAAAATGCAGACACAACACACTACAGCCATTGCAGACTCTCTGGTGCGACGCTTGAGGTAGATCCAAAGGATGGATGCACCCATACCATTACCAGTATCAGGTTTTGCTGCCGATGCAAAGTCAAGTCCTTGTTTTTGTACTGCAAATACTGGAGACTGGCTGGAGCCATGTCTGCAGTTTAGTCATATTTTAACAGAAATGAAGATAACAGGAAGTAGAGCTATTAAGAGCTGGAGTGAGGAATATCTAATGAAAATATACTTTCAAAATAATTTTAAGATCTTTAATGATACAAATAAGTAACTATATTTGTACTCTATATTCAAGCGTACTCAAATGTTCACACTTTCACTTGGTCTAAGAAAATGTTATTCACACATCCCTAACCTAAAGCCAACATAATCCCAACACCCTATCCATATGGTGGATTCTGTTATAGCCATGCAAACAGTTCACAACTGAAGTGGATGTGCTGGAACACCTGCTGCGTACATACATGTATGATGGTGAGATGGTGAGCTTTCTCTCAATTAGAGGTTACTATCACAGGGCTGGTGACGCAGATTATACGTACACTTTAGCATCGGAAACAGTAGACTTCTCTCCTCACATGTTGTCTGTTTTTCTCCATGTGGGCGTCAAAGCTGCAGTCAGTTTCAGAGAGAAAATACTGTATATACAAATATGTTTCTTTCCCCAAGATCATGCAGCCCTAGTTAGGATTCAATGCTTCTTTACAGTATGAGCTCTGAAAGTTAGCATAACAGAAGCTTGAGCGGTACACTTGAGGAATTATCTAAAATAATCAAAGTGTAAAGTGAAAATCAGACTAAATTTAAGCTAAGAGAGTACATTCAAAAAGAAAGTAACAGCTTTTTATGCTGATATCCATTAACTGTGCATTGATCAAATCCTTGAATGTTGAACTCTCTACAGAAGTAATGTTCACATTTGCTTTGAACTTATTTTCTTTACATAACTCAAGTCTTTAATAATAACATATTTTATTTGTAATGCACTTTCCATTTAAAACAAACCTCAGTGCTACAGTTACAAAAACAGAGCATAGTTGATTGGTGATAAAATAACAATAGTAACAGGAAAATGATGAAAACATCAATTCAAAGGTCACTATAAAATCATTGAAAAGCAGTTTGAAGTCATGATAAAAAAAAGCCATGACTAAGTCAATTTATTCAGGGACAGGAGAATCAGGGACAGGCTTTTTATAAATAAACATGTATTCAGGTTTCTCCTAAGAGTCTCCACAGACTAACCCTACATAACTAAACACTATACATTGTGATAAAGCAGTTAATAGTCATGATAAAAAAAAAGCCATGACTAAGTCCATTTATACAGGGACAGGAGAACCAGGGACAGGCGTTTATAAATAAAAATGTATTCAGGTTTCTTCTAAAAGTCTCCACAGACTAACCTTGCTTTAAGGAACACCATGCATTGTGATGAAGCAGTCTCTCGGAGCTCTGCAACAGCATAATGGGGTGATTTTACAAAGCCTCATACAAAATGCATTTGAACGGCAGCCATTAAGATCTCATTATCTGAAAATGGCTGTTCAAGTAATTGTGTTGAACAGACAACTACATCCAAGTGTATGCTACTTACAGAGTCAGAGCAGTTAATCATGCAAAACAACACCTCTGTTAACCACAACAACTCTAATATAAATCATTCTACTTCTCCCTCCACACAATGTGATCCAAATATAAAAACCAGATACAGCACTTCTCAGCCAACACCTTATCAGTCGATTACTCTCCAATAGCACATTCACTGTGGTCTCGTTAGTCATCTCGCTCTTGTATATCTGGAATACATACAAAGCAGACAATAAACGTTGTTTCCATGGAGTCAGACATGCTTGCTCTCCTCTGAATCAACAGAAAGCTCACGTCTTTTTCCTTCTTAGAAAAATGAATTGAGGTTTCTATCATTCATATTTTGTAATTTACCAGAGCTATTAAGGAGCTGACAAGATTTGATGATATAATCAGTGCTCAGTAGCTGCCCATTTTAGCTATAACTGCCTTAATCTCCTTTTCTCCCTTTGCTGTGGCTACAAGGTGCTGCAGTGGTTAGGCAAGTGACAACAGAGCTTTATTTAATCACCTTCCATTAATTTTTGAAGATTTTGCCCTTACTAAACACTGTCTAAAGGGTGTTGCCCAGATGGGAGTGAAATGTATCCCATTGGTATGTGAAACCATCCAGATGGTGTAAGAGTAAACCGAATTTATGTTTCCCTGGGGCAGAAAACAAAATTGTAAAGAAGCTATATTATTTTTTAACATAGCATTTACTTTTTTTCATAAAAGGCTTTGATTTTTACCAACTTGATTTATAAACGATAAATACTAGAAATACACAATATTATCGGAGCAATGTCAGTATCAGCAGATATGAACATTTTTGCTGAAAACTGACACAGAGTGGTTATAGGGTGGCACGTTGGAGCCGCAGGTAGTGAACGAGCCTCACAGCAAGAAGGTTGCGGATGCGATCTCCATGTCGGCCATGGCCTCTCTGTGTGGAGTTTGCATGTTCACCCCGTGCATGCATGGTTTCTCTCTGGACACTCTGGCCTCCTCCCACAGACCAAAAACATGCTCATTAGGTTGACTGGTGACTCCAAATTGCCATTAGGTAAGGATGTGAGTGTGGATGCCTCTCTAAGTGGCCCTACAATCAGCTGGCGACCGCCTCTCCCCAATGACAGCTGGGATAGGCTCTAGCCCCCGCAACCCATAAAGGGATAAGCGGTATAGATGATGGATGAATGGATGGGAAATTGGACAAAAATATTCCATGAATTAGCTGTAATATGGGTCGAATGTACAAATGCACCAGAATGGTTTACCATATCATACCTAAAAGTCCACTTTTACAAAACAAAACTGTAATTTATTAAAGAATAAAATGTTTTTTATGTTTGTTTCACATCTGTTTCTAACACAAGTGGACTGTAATCATTATAGTGGCAGGTCAATTTCAGTAAAATGGAGGTTTTGTGCCCTTGACAAAACATATCAGTATCAATACCTGTATCAGAGATAATGCCTGAATGAGTATGAGTAAAAGCATTCTTCCCCTTCATCATAACACATTTTTCTGATCAATATTTATTAATGTGAAACATAAGCAAACTCAGCCATGCTTCCTCTCCCAACGTCACAGCTTTTCAGACGTCCCCCGCACACCCACACACAATTTGTTTATTAATATTTTCAGATGGACAATACAAAAACAAGACAAAGAGAATACAAGACCAAATGAAAAGGGAAAGGACAGGACAAATGTTAAAAATCAAGGAACCAAATCCAAGACAGAGACATAAATAAATAAAATAAAATAAAATAAGATTTCCAAAACATAAAAATAATAATGATTAAAAAATAAGAATAATAAAGAAATAAAAATAAATATAATAATAAATTAATTAATTACTGTTGGTCAGTCCGGGATCCGTCATGTCAGAATTGGTATCACTGAGATACCCGTTGAGTCACTGGGAATAACTGAGAGGTCCAGCTTCGGACGTTTTTAATGCAGAATTAAAATCAAACCTACAAAAATGACTCCAGAGCTCACTGTCTAGATTTCAGTATTTGGTGGAAAATGCTGTATCTTTCCTTATTTATTTTCCCACGATATGATTCAATAGGCTCACCTGCCTGCAAATTGCTCTTCAGTTTCAGACCTTGACCAATCATGTCTTAACACAGAAAACTAAAGGGGAGTTTCTGTACTTTTGATGCTGGTTGGTTTTGTTATGAAGGCATCTGTATTTCACTGAGACAACTAAATAAAAATTCTCAGAGTCAGCTTAATATTGATGAAAGGAATAATAATGTCCTTAAAGGGGCTGCCATAGTTCCAAAAATAACTATAAAGAGCCAGAGCTTTGTATTCCAAGCCATATTAAAATGAGCAGTGATGAGAGTGGATCATTTCTCTGCCCTGTGTGTATGTGAGGATCCTCTGGAGTCTCAAGTAAACACGCCAAAGCTTCAAAGCATCCTTACTTTATTCATTACATGACTCACAGTCCAATTCCCTGTAGTGTCTATGAATGCAACTCATTTTTCAAACCTCATGTTTCACCTCTTTTCGGTGGGGGAAATTAGTTTTCACCTCAGAAAACTTAATTCAGATTTGTGAATCACAGTCGGCACGTGTACATAGTATTTGCTCTCTGCTCAATCTTCTGCTGGACTCTTTGTTCATGTGAGAGCACGTTGCTGCTCAGCAGCCCCATGGGGGACAATTAAGACCTCACACAAGAGCTCAGACAGCAATTAAAACAGCCATTAGCAGGAGAGGGAGGGAGAGTCATGAAGAGCAAGATAAGAGGGGATGACAGAAAAAACTAGATAACAAGACAAAGGCTGAAATAAATAGAGGACGAGATGTCCTGACCAGTTTTAAAAAAGAATCAGAGAAAAGGCTGAGTGTTCATTATTCCTTTAAATGAATTCATT